>JAOUQW010000046.1:10811273-10838548 GCA_028565825.1 Olivaichthys viedmensis | reverse complement strand
GGTTTTCACATACAATGAATTTGCTGTGGTATGTTGGTGCATAACAATAAACATAGAATGGAAATGAAATAAGAAAATAAAAATTTTAATAAAAAAAAAAAGCATGTCATCTCTGTTCCCACAGAGTTATGTTACAAAGTGTTGTTAAATAAGACGATTCCACATCTGGTAAACGAACAGCCTAGATATTAGCTGTCTTGCTTTATTCTATTTAGTGGATCAACAGTGGTGACAAAAATGACATTAATTACAACCAAAACAGACGTATTGACACCAATCGTTTCTCGTGTCACGTAATTATTCTCCTTTTAAACATGTATACACCACTTATAAAAGTGGCCTGAATCAGAATTGAAAGTGTCTGAGTCAACGTGATTTTTTCTGTTCACACCGTGATGGAAAAAATGGTAAATGTGTTGGGTAAATGGATTAAGCAGGTGTTGCAACAAGGCAGTGTTAGTTACAATTCAGTAATGAACTGCGGGCGAACAAAGTAATGGAAAGGCCTAACAACATATTAAATGCTTAATAAGGAGTGGGGTCACTTTTTGTCTTCATTTTTTGTCTTTAGTCGTTTTTCCTTTAAGAAGAAACACCTCAGCTTGTTGAGGGATCAGGGAAGTGAAAATCTGCTTCACAGTCTTCTCCAGAATGTCAGATAAAGATGGTGCAATGTAGATTTGGCATTTGGAGTGTCTGTGGAAGACTTTTGATTTCATAATTGTGTTCATGAAGCCAGGCTTGAATATTTTAGCAGCATCTATCCGGGAAATTTCTTCTTAAGATACGCTATCACGAAGGAACAGTGGTTAGAGTGCGCTTGGTCCTGTAAAATGCCTCATATTCCTTGGACATTTTACAACCATGTAGAGAAATGACTTATAATTTCTTATAATTAATTTATAGCTTCCACAAGATGGCTACATTCTTCAGCTCTTCTACACACCCTTCAGTGGTTCTTTGGATAGTTGATGCTTCTTAACTTCCCAAAAGAGTTCTAGTTGAAACCCTTTCTCATAGGAAAACACACAAAACACTCAGTTGTAGGGTTCTACATAGAACCTTGAATGGTTCCCCCAGAGAAACAACCTAGATGTAACCTTTTTTTAAGAGTGTACACATAGTGTTATGCAACCCACTAACATGTTAAACAGTTAGCAACAAACATTGTGGAATCAAGGCATGCTTTGGTTTTCTTTAAATGTAAACACATCTGAATGTCGGAAAAATTGTGAAAGTCAACTCATCAGACCATATTCCATTTTTCCACTGCTCAGGGGTCCAGGTTTTGTTCTCCTTACATGTTATGTGTGTTTGTGTGTTGGCCTTGGATACCAACAGTTTCCGAATGGCAGCTCAGCCATAAATTTCAGTTTTGTGAAGCTCACCACATGCAGTTGTTTTTTTAAAATTCTCTCACCAAGGTGCTGATTCAATACTGTGGTGATTATTTTTTGTTGTAATTTCTTTTATGTTTAACGACTATTCTGTTAAGTATCTATTTCTGTCATTTGGCTTCAATTCCAGCCACTGTTCCTCTTTGCTGCAGTGTGTTTCTGTTCGGCTTATGATTTTATGAAACTGTTCCCTTTGACACATTGAATGATTTTATAAACAGGTTCACCTGCAATTTGAGCACAAGCTATTTGGGCGCCTTGTAACTTTTAGTTGCCTCATGATGCTTTGTAAAGTCCTTTTTTATGTGCTTCTTTTATTTTGTCCACCCCACCCTGTTTGCAGTGCTGTGTCTTATTTGGAGTGTTAAATGGCATTATGAATTTTCTTTCCTCTAAATTGATATGTGTTATTACTAACGTGTTGCAGCTGACATTCTTGCCAAGGAAAATAAAGTTTGATTGTACTCCTGTGCCTCCAATTTTGTGGCAAAAGTAGTATTTCCACAGGAAATACATTTATCCATTATCCAAAAATAGAACCATATGAGCATGTTTGCGTTAGATGCTGAAGGATGGAGAGCAGTTCATGTCTAAATGATAATCATTTGCAGATGCTGGCCATTTAGTTGCTGTGCATCAGTGAACTGCTGAGGTTAATATCACAATTTCATGTTTAATATTACGTACTGGCTTTGTTCTCAAGTGCTGTGCAGTGGACACTTCATACCGCTCCCAGAAGTAGCTCAAAATAAATAAATGAAAACAATCTGAAATTGAAGCAGATAAACATTTGTTGTAAGAGATTATTTTAAGCTGCTCTAGCGACAATAGTAAAAAGGTGTTTGCGTAATCACTGGGTGTCAAAAGAGTTCACGGGTGAAACTTGGTCTTCAATCCAAATCCTGCAACCTCACTGCTCTGTAATAATTTAGTGTGCAACCATTAAATTGACTTTTTCCAGAACCACAAATCGCACTCTGGTTACTCACTGTGTCATATTAGGCTACATTTGTAATTGCATTTTGGCAAAGCTGATCTCTGTTGACTGTTCAGCTCACCTGCATTCTTTTACAGCACAACACAGGACGAAGTCTTTGCCCGAGACCAGCACACTCTGACCTTTTGAACTTAGCTGGTCAGCCAGGCGCTGTGGTGCTGTTATCCCACAATGCTACACATTCACTCTGGAGTCATTAATATACCGTGAGAACCCTTTTTTTTTTTTGCAGTGGCTTTCTCGTGCCTTCAGCAATTTTCCGCAGAGTGCAGGCGCTAGGGCTGTGGCAGGAAGGTTTGGGTGGTATTTATACCCTTTTGTTTTGCCATGTGAGCTGTTCTTGCCCAAGCCAGGAGGTAGTTGAACAAGCCGAACCCAATGCTCCATCAGAATATGAACGCCGGCCAAAACCATACAGTGTCAAGAGCAAAGCGGCCGAAACCACTGGCAGGCACTTTTCTGTGTGCTGAGCCGGCCACGGGAGGGTATTATTAGCTCTCCTGTGAGCGCAGTACTGTACGCACAGGATGAGAGAGTGCAAGTGCCAGAGCCCTCCGCATGTTTCACAGACTGTGGAGTCACCATGAGGGTGTTTTTTTCTGCCTCTAGACTCCATGTGGCTGCCCTGCAGTATTTCAAGCCAACCACGTTTTTTGCATAAGTTTCATGATATTTCAGCACTTCATGATGGACAGGAAGTGGGCCATGAATTATTAACACCCTGGCTGCAACTAAATCTCAGTGGGGGAATATGGCTGTTGTAATAGTGCCCAAGGAGATTCGTCTTTCTGAGTTTGGCTTCAGAGTGGTAAAGTTCTAGATTTCACTCTCCCGTGCTCAATAACACTATTGTGGTTATATATAACATTCATGGTTATAACCAGTTATGAACTGGTAATGAATGTCAAATGGAATACTGTTACAGTTTAGAAAGCAAGACAAGGACATGAAAGAGCGCACTTTTGTCTTTCCCCTCTCTCCCACATCCTGTGTGGCGCGTCCATCCCAGAGCAGGAAAAGAGCTTCTCCGTCGTTCCTCCTCCTACCGCCCTCTCATTCACACACCAAAACACGAGAGGGCTCAAGGAGAACACATATGGGTGTGTGTGAAGCACTACTCTGCCTCCTTGTGCTGGCCTTTGTACTTTAGACCTTTGTGAACTTATTACATAGCAACTTACATAGCAACAAGTGTGTTTACAAAGATCCCCATCTGCTTAGATGTTGCCCATGCAGCACATAAAGGGGAGTCTGTGGTTTTAGCCTAAGCACAAATTTTAAGAGATCATTTATGTACTAAGTTTTGACCACGCGTGTCCGAGCTATTACATGTATCAAGATAAGTGTAGAACTGGTATGATGGAACTGAACAAAAAGTTAATTATTACAGCAGACATTAATAATTTGTGAAATGATAGACAAGGCACAGCAGATAATTTCTCAAACCAGTCTTTTTAATAGAAACTCTTAACGGATGCATTACAAAACACAAACTTGTGCCAGCATGCTCAGGGACCAGCCTACTTTGGCTGTCAAAGAGGAAAAAGGTACAAACAGTCCCCTGCATAACCTCTTAATTTGATATGTGATCCATTTGTTTATGGCATGATGTAGACAGATCAAATAAAGACTTGGCTGAGATAACTAGAACACACTGAAAGCCTTTGAATCTGCTCTCAGGAATGTGTCTTTGATTACAGCAGTGTCCTTAATATGTTTTCCAATGAGCCTTTAAGTGTAACCTGATAATTTATTGGAAAATAAATGGCCCATTAAAATTAAAAGTAAGTGCAGCATTGCAATTGCTCCTACAATGGTGCACAACATTAAGACTCTGTGAGTTATGTATACTGAGTGTTTGTTTGTTTTTCTTACTGATTTCCCTCCACTTTAGAGCATGATACGATACACTATGCTTGCTGTATCATTACAGTCATGTGGAGTTTCAGATGAACAATGCGTAGTAGGAGCAGTGGTAGACCATTTCAGCTGAAACACTGGTTGGAAGCCCGATAGTCTCTAATCATCCGGACATAAACTGTAACTGGCCCTCTTAGTGTATGTGAAGCCATGTCCACAACTCTTCTTGATGGACTGCCGCTTATCCACAAGGACTAAACATGCAATATGTCACCACTTTAACAGTTCTTCCTCTGCTGTCCGCAGACAGTATCCTGCTTGTCTTTCCATCAGTTAAGACCTAATTAGAGAAGCCGCACTGCTGCCCTTTTCAATCTGGCTCCTGCCCTCTTTCTCCCATGGAACTCTGAGTGAACTGCACAGGCTGGAGTTTTCCAGCTCGCAAAGAGAATGTGCTGTCCTACTAACCGAGCTGTTACTGCCGTTAAGGTGATACTGTACAATCATTTCTCCCGCTTATGGTCACCACAAACAGGAATAACATGACTGGAAATCATTGAGCTATGATCCCAGCAAGCAGTCAGGGTGAAAACCTTGTGATTCATCTTCAAATCCCCAAATCTAATCTCAATTTCCTCCTCTCCACTGTCTCCATCTAAATAGGGAGGTTCTTGTACTTGGGGATTAAAACTGGAAGAGTGAGAGGGAGGACTGATGTCATGGAAGGAGATGAAGGAGTGTTTGTGCTATCGTCATGACACGAAACATATGAGCTCATGGGCTGAAATCATCGCAACATAGGATGTAAATATATCAAAGAGGCAAAGGCAATAAACTTGTGAGAAACTAGGTGTGACCTTATTGTCAATAATTGGATTGTGGTCAGAACAATTCTGTCAGTGTGTCATGAACAACACAGGGTGCCAGCGTCTCTCGTCCGTGGCCTCTTTGGCTGTTTTCAATCACATTAGTCAAAACATTTTCAGAAGGGGAAATATTGAGCTCTCTGTTAGCGATATGTTGTCTAATGTCTGTAAGGTCTTCGTTTTTTTTCAATAAACACTGATATTTAGAAATGACTCAACTCCTTGAACAAATGAAGAATCTTACAGATGTCTTTAAAGCTGGGGCTCTCCCACGGTGGGACTTTTCCATGATAAACAGGGCCAGGCTGATCTGGCTCAGGGCTGTGGGAGAACCCAAGCCATGCACCCAGCCCACAAACACAACAAGGCCCACTGCCATGTGCGCCGTCATGTTGTCCAAGATATCCTGGATACGGCCACTCAATACTCCATGCGCTGAGGTAGAACAATGATCTGTGGTGGAATGGAAGCAAACAGCTCATCCACTCAGCCGTGATGGGCACCATTGCTCTAATCACGTCAGCTAATGACTGTCCCGCCAGGCTGTTGAATAAGGTGTTTGGTGACGCTTGTGGTGCAACAGTCAAATGTCAATGGGTTTGCAGTCTAACGGATTCAAGCAAATTGGATAGTTAGTGGTCGGTGTTAGAGACATCACCAGCTCTCCATTATGTACGCTATTTTACTGTAATGAAAAAGTGGATTTGAAGCCGTTGAATGCAATTCAGTTCTGTGGGATGTGAAAGACATTAAGAAAAAGAGTTTCTGTGGCAGTTTCTCATTTATGTTTAAATAAAATGCTAAGTACCAGAGGATTTTGTGTGTTTGTGCACATTATTGACATTAATGAATGAGGAAATTATCATCGCTCAGGCATACTTAATTTTTTTTTTTTTTTAAGAAAAGAAAAAAAGGTGTCAATTAATTCATGCAAACTAGCATGCTTTCTTATGCAATGATATGTTAAACACCGTAAACCTGTGTTTTAGTTTCCCAGTGAGCATGGCTAAGTGAATGTTTACAACAAAATGTTCAATAAATTATCCACTGGATAAAAAAAAAATAAAAAAAAAATATATATATATGAATGATGTAGGTGGAGATCCCTCTTCACATAAAATGCTTTCCATGCTGTAGGTCATGAATACCAAAGGCCTGATTCAAGCTTCTGTGTTTAGGGCAGTGGATTCACCCAGCAACACTGGCGTTTTGTTGGTGCTAAAAGGGATATGATATCATGGTCTGGGCTGAATCATGACAGACCCAGGGCTGAAGGGGGGGATTCCGAGTCAGCCTCATGAAGTCAATGCCACGGCTTGTACAGGCTTCACAGAGCAGAGTGCTACCTTGTTCATGGCGCACCATGAATGATATCTCTGAGAGCTCTATTATCAACACAGTAATAAGCTTTGTTTAATGAGCTGTGTTAGAAGTGCCCTTTTGTGAGACTTGCCACCTTTTTTGCATTCTTCAGTCTTTGTGTCACTGCTAAGCCTGCAATTACCGCTTTCTATTCTACTTTCTATTCATGTCTCCCAAATCCCCTCCAGACTTGAGCAGCTCTGTGAACAGGATGTTGACAGGAGCTGTACATGCAGCACAAAAAACAGAGTGGGGATTATACTGCCTCATCACATATTTCAGGAGGCAAAGACAACATTAGAGTTAATGACTAGCTGACAGAGGGTTGCAGATTCAACGCAAGGCGAGTATCAAAAAAAAAAAAGAAAAAGAAAAAGAAAAAAAAGGCCTTGTACCAGATGGCTGGGTTGCAGGTTCCATTTGTACCAGTGAGCAAGGCAGAAAACACCAAGTTGCATCAACCCTTAGAACTTGATGATTGTAATTAGCATGTATTTTTGCAGCCAGACTTCAGTTTCATAACTCAGGAACCCTTGAGTTAAGTAAGAGCACAAACCCTTTTTGTCCTACTCTTTCTTCACTTCCCCCTGGGAAGAGGGTGTAAATACAGCAGGAGTATTGTTGGTCCACATTAAATGGTAGAATAAAGGTTTCACTTCCCATCTCCTTTATCGCCCCTTTCAGTAAATAAGAAAACTTCACAGCTTCACATGAAAAAGCTTTATTCTTAACCACAGCTTTAACAGGTGTAGTGCTCTTAATTTAGGCTTTTAAAGGTGTAAACTATTCAGCAACTTCACTAGGGGACAATTAGTGTAATCACAATTATAAGTTATACCGAAATAATATATTAAATATCTTACTTTTCAACATAATACAAATAAGCAGGAAAAAATAGAGAAGTCAAGTGTGTATTATCTGTCTATTACACCGAGATGAGCATGACACTGCACAAGTAACAAAATATTCACCTTTAAACTATAATGTCAAATCTGCAGTACACATTCAGCTTTAAATAACACAAATAGCAATAGATCATACATGAAATACAGGAATGTACAAAAAAAAAAAAAAAAGAAGTCAGTACACAAAGCCAGCACATCTATGTCTGCTTACACTTACAGCAAAAGCATATACAATCGAAAGAGGCAGCACTGAAAGTTAGAGCAGCTCTGCAAATACTGTACATCTTCAATTTAATTAATAATTCTCTTACGTTTTTTGGGGGGGGGCGGTCAGTACAGTACCCTCTCACTTAACCACACAACGTTTTCCCTCTTACACATTTCGATTTATATAATACCTACTATAGCCACCTCCGAAGGACTGCAGTATGGCAGATTCTATGGTACAATTCAAGATCATGTAAACAAAATAGTCCTCGCTGCATTTCCTTCAGAATTCGGGTCATGGCAGCATGGAGAGAGAAATGCATTTGCAGTGTTTCACTGTAGCGATTCACATACAGCATGAGCAGCCACGGTACTGTATGACTATACTTTGGACCATGCTCATGAGAAATAATAAGCGCTGAAGATATGATGCCACAAACCTAACATCCACACCATTTAAACAGTAATACAAGTAAGCATGAAGGGATAGCATAGCATGCATTAGTGTTCATGTGAAGCAATAGCTTCTACTGCCCAGATCATTTCCATACTGTCCATTCCAACATATTAATCATCTTAAACCACACTGTAAGTGGATTTTGAACTGCATCAGTTGTCTGAACAATACACACATTAACTGATTTAACTCGTATGGCAAAATGGTAGTTTAAACTGAATGACTGGTACCTAGAGGCCTCATACTTCCACACAGGGTAGGCATATTAAAACTATGAATACTTAACACAAACTTTGGTGGTTTTAACATTAACCACGTTTTGGGCCTTGTGTTCGAAACATACTATTTTAAAATACTGAAATAAGTTGGGAAGGGCCTACATCGCCATTCCAGGGTAAAGTGCAACCTTCATGGGGAGTGCACAGTAAAGTGCAGTCAGTGAGAGATTGGGGAAGTGTGGGAAAGATTGTGGTGGTCAATTTCCTGCTGGAGTGTGAAACAGCTTCAGTAGACATAAGGAGTGCGAGATCAGTAACAGAGTTATGCAAGCACTGGCAACTGTGGTTCATTCGTGGTTCAAATTAAAGTGGTGCTCTGAAGAATTTAAGCCACCACAAATGTTACGATATGCAACTCAAAGATACAGCCATGTTAAAGTCTTGGTAAGTAAAAATGAATAACCATGAAATCAATTTAGAATTTAAAGGAAAATTAACTGACTAATTCAGGAATGTCTGTGTTTCTAAATAAATAAGAATCTATTTATAGCACAGAAAATTCTGTACAAAGATTGAAATTATTAGTATTATTATTTTTACAACTGTCGTATCTGTATGTCTGAAGCAAAGAATGTGATCCAAATGCCACCAGGTTCAAATCTTAAATAGTATATTACAGTAATTACACAAAACTGTCAACACAAATCCACTGGCTAAGAGTTTAATTTTGCAAAAATGGCAAACCTCTGCCTATGGACAACCATCTGTAGGTCTCCTTCATTCTGCAGAGCAGGTTTGACTTTTTAGCAGCTTGTCATTTACCCACTATTTAAAAGGTTGAGTACTTAACTTAAAAGTACTCTTAAAAAAAAAAAAAAATCTTAATTTTCAGCAACACTATATTTTATACAGTTTAGTATACTGAGTGCACTTCATCAAATACATTTTCATTGTTAAGGAACATCCTTCAGAGGGTGTGGAACATCTGAGTGTATGGTGTAAACAACTTTTGGTAACACCGTAGGGCAGTGTTCAGAAGGTTAAGGCTACATGACACCAACATAAGCCCTTCATGACAACTGACAAAAACATTTATAAACACTTATTGTCTGACAAAAGCAGCCTTTATGACAACTGACGCCTGTTGGAATAAGTGTTTATGAATGTTTTTGTCAGTTGTCATGAAGGGCTTATGTAGGTGTCATGTAGCCTTCTGAACACTGCGCTACAGTAAAGTGTTACCCAACTTTTTTTAGTCATACAAAAAAAATATTTTTACATATATGCTGTCATCAAGTAAGGATAAGTATCATAAATACTTATCCATAAGGGTATTTTAATATATTCAGTGCCATTTTGGGCTTCACAATAACATGAAAATATTATTAAAACATCTTTTGATGGAGTCTTTTGACAGCAACCGTCTTTAACGAGTCAAAAATATTTACCAATCAAGCACGCCACTGAATGTTATTTTAAAACCTTGGGTAGCTGAGTGGCCAGAATTTGCTTAAGGTGGCAACTTTTATAACAGAATAATGGACCTATAATTACCGACCACGATACTATTTTCATTCATTTGTATGTCAATCTGTATAATTCTGCAGTGATCAGGAACACTGATATGGGAGCAGTAGTGGTTTGGCTGGCTGGTCCCCTTACCGTGTACGTGACCTAGTCTTCCCTTTTGCTCTGGAGACTCCCTTACACAAAGCAACGCCGTCACTGAGCACTCTATTGCTGTAACAATGGCTTAAGGCATGAAAGCAAAAGACTGAGAAAAGTGCAAATGATAGCATACCAAGTGTGTGATATGCAATCTAATATCAAAGAAAACAAAAGGGTGACAAAAGATGGAAAACAAAAACACCTTCAGTCATGGCATGCAATACACTCAAACACACACGCACCCGTCAACCCACTGGCTAGACCTCCAGTTTGGCAACTACATTGCACGTCAACATGAAAGTGATGGGAATCTACACCTCGATACAGTGCCGTTAGCGCTCACAATAGGCGTGTCGATCACGAGTGTAAGCAGTGGGTAATTGTGGTCTATGGGTGTTCAAGAAGCCAGTGAAAAAGGGACCTGCGGTTACGTCCGGTATCCTCAGCACGTGGTTCTTCCTCGGATGAACACTCCTCGTAGTATCTAAGCAGAGCCTGCAGGAGCTCGCCAACCCTCCACTCTCTCTCCCTCAGCCTCTGAACTACACGCAGAAACTACATCAAGACAAATAGAACTTGTTAAGATGAGGGAAAGTTGTGAGAACTTTAGTTGAATCAAGTCTCATTTTCAAATACTCTGAAGGAAGGACAAGAGGACACCTTCTGACCCCCAAAAAACTGGACTGACCGTTTTAGATTTTTTTGTTGGCATATACAAGTTTACGTGTGCAATGATGATGTGCACAAACTTTGTGGCCTGTTTCTTTGCACAACTTTTCCCACATGTTGGCTACTACTAAAAATAAAGTGGGTAATCTTTAAAGTACTGAATACATCTTTTATGTCAAATATCCTTGGACAATCTAACCTGTTGCACTTCTCGTTCAGATTGTTGGCTGAGCTGCATGACTGGCAGCTCGGTGATGGATGCCGCCATCCACTGCAGCACCGTTCTCAGTTGGGGATCTGGGCCCTGCCCCCACACATCTGTACTGACCACCAGCAAAGCCCTGTCCCCTTCAGCATGGCCCCTCTCCACTCGCACTGTTCCTGCCAGAGCAAACACACAAAAGCCAGTTAAACGCACACACAAACCTACCATCATCATGCTCACAGCAGATAACCCCTATTTCAGCAAGCCCATAGCATAAATCCATTTCCCACAGTCTTTCAGCAAATGGGGCCAGACGGCTCAGTCTGAAATCATCTGCAGACCCGCAATGCTTGGACAGTTGGAGGAGACAGGGATATGAAAGAACAGCACTGCAGTTTGGACAAAGTAGCGGAACACTCCTACTGCCAAGTATGAATGTTCTGAAAAATGATGGGAGTCAAGCCCAGCTGCAAGTACAAATATACTTCACCATTTATCTTTACCAAAAAAAGTTTAAATGTTGAGAACAAGAAATTATCCATTACCACCCATGACGCCCTTGGCCTCAGTCTCCTTCTCCTCCGTGTAGTCACTACAGGATGACAAACATCACCAGTGTGAGCAGATAGAACAAAAAGACAGCATCATTGACAGAGCCAAGAGAGGCCGGAAAAAAACATGCAAGAGGGCCATTCAGAACCGAAAGATAGAGCGAGGGATCACAACATCCAGCATGCCTAGTTTTCATATTGACCTGTTCTACTATTTACCTCCAGTATTTTACTACATCATACAAATGGTTAAAATTTATTATTTTTTCATTACATTTTATTTTGATTCCAGCATTTCTTTCAATTGTTAGACCCTATATTTACCCAATTCCTGAAATGTTTTGACTGAAATAGACACGGTTCGTTAATGACTAAATAACACAGCCCAAAGCTCATTAAAGGGTCTCGCTGTGCTGCTTTCAGATAATTTCCTGTTCAATGAAATTAAGTATTGACAGTGATCTCTGTTGCCATTTGAACATTCGAGTCATTTTCCTAGTGGAACAGGATCCTTATGAGAAGCAGGGGCCAGAACAGTCTCCCATCACCCAGCCATGCAGCGGACAGCAAAGACAGATTGCTCTTTTGTCAGAGTCAAGCCTTCACAAAGAACTGACAGAGTAAATTAACTCCCCAACCCTTCCCACACCCACTCACACATTTAATTTAATTGACTAATTCCTTTTGTTAAAACCACAAAATGGAGACCAACAAAGAGCTGTTGTGTTCCTGGGTTGGTCTCTACAAGGCAAAAGCTGCTACAGTCACACAGACACATTTTCAACACTTGGTGATCAAAGATCTTACATCATGCAGAGATTAGAGAAAGCCCACGCTGACTATACTCAGTTTCCTGCTCTGGACCAACCTGTCTGATGGGGAGAAGGACAAATGCTCTTCATAAACCTCGCCCTCTAACCCCAGACTGCTCCAGCTACTGCTGTTCCCATTACTGCTGTAGGAGAAAAGAGGAGCACTCAACACTGGGCAAGCACATACACTAACCAGGTCATTGCCATGTCACTGTGGATCTAGTATACCCACCTTGAGGAAGTCCCCTAGTACTCAGTCACTGTCATTATAGCATATCCTCTTCAGGAAGTCCTCTAGATTTTATTAGAGGCTACTTATCTGATTAATCTTAAGCCAAAAATGGCTAAATCAAATCCTTTTGCACACAGACCATTATTAACTTTTCTTTACAACACCAGTTCACTTGGAGAAAAGGACAGCAGACAAGTACATTTCTGGAGTAGCGATTGATCAACATTGCAGAATTAAGTTCCTCTGGAAACACTGCCCCAAGCTGAATAACTGCTTACAACTATACCTTTCAAAATATTTTCATTGTCCAAAATAAATACTTGCCTATGACTGCTTCCTTCATAGAGATAAATGTTTAAATGTTTAAAACACTCAGACTAGAAAAAAGATAGGTGACTCGGTTTGTACCTTTCAATTCCCAATACACAGTTAGAATTAAAAAAAAAAAAAAAAAAGGAAAAGAAATAACTCCAAAAATACCCTTTCCCATGTCTCTAGATGTTTTACAGAGCATTTTGTTTTGCTGGTTGTGGAATAATTTTCCGTGAGTGAGTGTAGTATCTATAAAAAAGAAAAATCATTCCTTGGCAAAAATGAATCATGGGTTTCTGCAAAACAAAGTTGTATAAATGCTTCAAGTTCATGTGCAAGATATAGACCAGGTTATTATTTTGTGCAGCTCAGACAAAATCTCTCAGCCAGAAACACAATATTAATAAAATATCATAGGCCGAATTAAACCTCAGACAATGAAAACAATGTGCTTGCCATTTTAAATAACTTGTTTGATTCATTTTGACATCTAAATTAAGCACCACTCTTCAGCTTCTTAATCTATTTTGACGGTGAGCACAACATTACACCCCTCCATTAAATTCTTTAGCAATTCAACATATTACATATATGAATGGAATAAATATAAGAATGGAAGGGGAGGTCTCAGATGGTGGAATCTGAGAAACACCATTTTTTCTGTTTTGGGTACATCCACACAAATGTGAACAGTGCTGAAGTGAGAAAAACGTGTGTTCAGAATTGAAAAAAAGTTGAGGTGTTAGTACACAAATTGAATTTCTTCAACCTACTGAACCTAAAAAACTAATTTCAATGAAAAATACAGAAATCTGCATATCATTTTACCTGTCACTTAGGTGATGGAAGCTACTACTTTCATCTGGATGGTCTTCTTCAAAGCTCAGATTAGACCAGCTGCCAAGACTGTCATCTCCCACACTTAGACTGAGCTGTTGACTGACTGTTGACTCGGTCACGTTGACACTTTCTCGCCCAGGGGCACTGGGAACATACATAGTAGATCTTCACTTAAAAATGCATAGATACTAAAACTAACAAGACCTTTAACTACTCAAATTAAGACTGTAGAGATATGTGTGAAGTCCATGTTGGTCAAACACACAGTGTGTTGGTTAGTTTTCTGGCCAAGTGAAAACTCCTATAGATACTCTTCATCATACGCAACCCAACATGCAGGCTTCACTTTCAAGTTGATCGATATTACAGAATTTATACATAACGACACGTTACACATGCCACCACAGACCACTCAGTGTAATTAAAATATTTCTTAACAAATGGAAACATCTACAATTAGAGCTAAATTCAACCAAATAACAGTATTCATAATTAACTACATCAAAGCAAGTGAACATCCCAATTTGTTATTAGTTTAAATTACTTAAATATGTCCACTATTACAACACAGGAAATGTTAGTGACCAAGAAACCCATGATATTTCAGTAACTCATGAGCCATATATCTTCAGAATTGAGTCATTACAAAAACTTGCAAAACTAGTCATTAATTAAATTTTTTTTTTTTACCTCAGGTTGATGCTTTGGCAGATGTTGGACAATGCAGACGTCATAATCTCCGTGGTAAGACTTTCTGCAAAACTTGCACCATCATGACCAATCCCACTGTCTGCATTTAAGCTAGTGCTGCTATGTTCCTTCTTAGCTTTCTCAATAGCAGCAGACACTATTTCTTCGGCAAAAACTGCTCTTTTATCCAAATCTATGTGGATTTTGGGAATTTCAAGACCAATCATTGAATCTGAGTCTTGCTGCATCCTCTTTTGCATCCCATGGTATTTAAGCCGACCATTTTGGCTGCAGAATGAGCAACCTCTTGCTTGACAGTATCGGCAAGCCTTGTATGCCTCAGTCAGCTTCTCTGTAAAAGAATTAAGCTCTAAAGTTCTCCTCTCTTCTGCTGTCTGACGACCTGTGGACCCGAGAGTCATTTCCAAAGTGTCATCAACAATCTTCCTGGCATAATGCTCAATTACTTGCATAACACCATTGTTGTAATTTCCGTCATCTAAGCTGCCGGTGCTATGGTATTGCCTATTTTTCTCCGTGTATGGCAGCACTGAACATGAAAACGCAGTTTTGATTAAATTTTCTGCCATGTCTTCAACATTTGACTTCCTGTAGAGACACGAGTCTGTAAGAGATTTTGGAAGCCTAATCGATGACATTCTTAGCTTTCTTGTGACATCACATGTAATATTGTAGGCCAATGCCTCTGCAAAATTCACAAGTTCCATGTATTCCTTCTTATCAATGTTTTCGACATCTTGACAAACACACGGTATGGATTCACTAGAGGACCCTTCTTGTCCTTGGGTAAGAATGGAAGGAGAGGACTCAGATGGTGGGATCTTACAAACACTACGGCCACCCTCATGGTGGAAATGTTGAGATGAGTAAGGTCTTAAAGGAGACTTCTGTTTTATTTTCTGTGCAGCATGAGTTAGGCCTGATTTAATAGATTTATAAGCCAACTGACTAGCATACTGATCCAGGATAAGTTCTCGACTTCCTCCATCTTTCTTAAGTACCTTGATAACGTATCCTGCATACTCATCAGTAACACTTTCACAGCTTCTACGTGAAGCGTCACCCTGAGGGTTGAGAACTGGTGTAATGAGGTCATTTGACCACTGGTTAGTTATGCTGATAAAGTGACAGTCTTTTTGGTCACCACCCTGATGCCTTTCTGATTTAATAGAGCCTCTTTTGATTGTTTTGTGACGGCAACTGCTAGAACTCATCATCCGCTTTACATCACTGATGACTTCCCCAGCAATTTCGCCAGCATAGGTCCACAAGGAATTCAAGGTCTGTTCTGAGAACTGTGCACTGTGTAAAGCAACGCTGTCCTTGCCTTCCTCATTCTCTGGCCTACTTACATCACCAATGCTTAAAGTGTCCATCTCAGTTGCCATGGAAACAATATGGTATGCCAAACGCTCTGCATAACGTAGAGCCCCTCTCTCAATCATTTTGTTTCCCACACTGGGACTTGGTTCTGTCTGATGATTTGCAGAGTTAAGGCAATCTTCTTGCTCGTCGTCTTCATATTCATTATTGACAGCTTCTTCAGAGAGGGATCTCATGAGCCTCAGCATGAATTCTGCTTTCTCTGAATCAGAGCCCTCCTCGAGGATTGAAGTGGGCTGGTAATGTGGGGTGGATGGGGGTGTTGCAGGAGAGAATTCCTTTGCAAGCTTGCCTTTTAGCTTCTTTGAAAACTGCTTGATCTTTTTCTCACTAGATATGTCTGAAGGTTGCTGGGGACTTGAAGGAGGAGTGCCGGGGGTTCCACTGGATTTTGCTCCAGCGTTGCTATTAAGCATTTCCTCTGTGACAACCTTTCTGCCGCCGCGAATGGTACCTTCAAAACTGGGCACTTCTAAAGTATCCTTCATCACAACAGAGTGGACTTCTGGTGTGAATTTGCAGAGTGAACGTATACTTCTCAAGCCTGATTGACAACTTGCTTTATCTGTGTTTTTTGTTCCTAAAGTCAAGTGAGACTGAGAGAAACACGATACTGACTCTGCTAAACCACCTTTAGGAACAAAAGACAAAATTTTCTGTGACACACCTAAATCATAAGGTGGTGAACTCTGACATGCCACATCCTGTGATTTTGCAATACTACTACATGTGGCCAGCCGACCCCCTACAGTTTTAGTCAAGAAATCAGCACAGTCTTCCACTTTTTTCTTCATCTTGCTTGTGGTCACAATGTCAATTGCTTCACCCACTAAAGTCTCAACCATAGCACCAGAAACCTTTTGAAAACCTTTTCCTACTGGAGGTTTCTCAGCAGCAGTTGTAGATGTATTTCCAAAATTACCACAGGCATTACGGATTTTGGAAATACCTAGCACTGACTCAGAAGGTGTTGCAGTTGAAGTGTTTGAGGTGGAAGTCACCGCTCTTCCTTGGGAACAAATGCTTCTTTTAGGGCTGCTCTGGCATGTATGACTAATGCTGGACTTATACTGACACATTTCCTCTGGGTTCTGTAGGGAAGAGATAGCTTTGCCAGCTGCAGGGACTGAAACACAACTGGCCATTCCAGACACACAGTACAAAGCTTTCTTCACAGTACAGCCATCTTCTTCTTCTTGGGTTCCAGCCTGTACAAGTGACTGTGATTCCTGGTAACTTGACTGGGCATTGCAGATTTTTGTGGTCTGGGATGCATCTTCAGCACTGACATAGCAAATATTATCTAGTGACACACTTATGGCTGCCTGTGTTGTGAAAGTCACATCAGCTTGTGACAGTTCTATGAAGGCCTCTTGGAGAACTGACTCCGAAAGGTCTGAAGCATAGGAACAAACCACTTCCTCTTCTTTCTCAAAAGACCAATCCTTTGGGGTAAGAGGTGTAGAAGGATGTGAAAATTGGCAAACCTCCATAATTCCCTCAAATACTAATTCCTCAGCAAGATCAGCTGCAAATCTGGCGACAGTGTTGTTAAAAATCTGCTTTTTCACACATAGAAACTCTTTCAGAGCTCCAGAAACGGCTTCTCCAACAAGGAAACCAGCCAATCCATTTATGGCACGCTCTTTTAACACATATGCATGGCGCATTCCTATCTCCTGAAAGGCCATTTGAAACACTGAAGATGTTAGCCTAGCAGCTAAATGGCAAAGTGTTGTAGTGCAGGAGGACACTCCTTTCTGTAAATCTCTTAAGGCACTGCCAATGCTCATTTCAACCAAGTCTGTGGCAAACTTCTGAATCCCATCCTTCAGAGACTGTGACTGTGATTTGGCAATGGTGACCGTCTCCTGAATATCTGATAGTTTCATAAGATGTCCATTAGTGTTTTTGAATTCTTTATGGCACACACAACTCAAGTTCTTATTAATGTTAATGTCAACAGGAGAGGAGTACCCACAAACAGTTCCAAGAATTTCTTTTGAGAGATTGTTTGCAAAATCGGAATAAGTTTTATATAGTGAACAGAGGTCTTGTGGTTTGCGCAATTCTGAAACATCTCCATCTAGTTTCCAAAAACACTCCAAGGCTCCTCCTTCTCCCAGAGGACTAAATGCTGATGAGTGAACTGGGCTGAAAAGTCCACCACTCTCCTCACAGGATGTCCTCACTGGCCGTGGAGAATCTGGAGCATCAGAGTGTACACTGTATGGAGATCCTGGTTTAAGTGGAGTGGGTTTCCTGATATTGGCAGGGAGAGTCCTGTGGTCAAACTTGTGAGGGTTCATTGCTGTTGAGCCACCCTTTGAAGCATATTTACCAACAGAGCCGACAGACTGCTTCTTTTTCTGGGTAAAGAGGGCCTGTTCTTTGGGCACCTTGATAGTGGAATCAAAAGATTGATCCAGATCATCAAATCGATCAAAACTATCAAAAAACTCACTAACTTCCGAGTCAGAATCTTCTACTCCCTCTTTCAGAACAGGAATCTTGGGAATGTCGAGCTTCGCCTTTAAACTCTTCTGATAACCAACCTCATCCAAAAAAATAATGGGACTTGGACTAGAGCAGTCAGACTCATCCGATTCAGTGAATGATGTGGAGGCAACACGTCCTTTTGGTAGATTACTTGGTGTGGACAGGCTCCAGTCGTTCTCTCCACCTCTAGACCATGATGTTGGTGACTTTTGTACTGTTACTGACACATCTGCAGTTGACTTCTGTTTACTCATGGACTTCTTGGAGAAAGAACTAATGATGATACGGGACCCAGATAAATCTTTGAAATGGGAGGGGAAAGTTTGGGAGGCCACATCTCTCTGTTTTGACTTGTTATATACAGCTGCAAAATAAGAAAAGGTAGTTATCACAATTTTGTTACTAAATTTAAGGAACTGTTAAATAAAATATCAGGTTTCATAGTTTTTTTATTATTTTATTTTAGGTTTTTTCTGGGACTGTAGAAGATACAATACTTAATGCAGAACTCAAGGTGGTTCTCAAGTCCAGCGTTCATTAATATTAGTAGAGACTCAATGGTTCATTTACATGGGCACTGTAAAGTGTATGACTTAAGTCGTGAGTAACCTGTCTCCTCCTCTTCAAAATGTTCAAAAGCTGTGACAAAGTCTTCCTCGATAGAGGAGACAGACTGGTTGGTGTCATCATCCTCAGCTTGACATGACTCCGATACTCCCCTCTGCAGAGACTGTAACTCCAGAGCGTATCTCAGACCCACTGTATAGCGGCTCAATAGCCCCAGCATAGTACAAACACTGATTTGTGGTGGGCTGCCATGTCTCAGTATGCACATGGTTCTGGATGAGCCAGGCTGCAATTAGGAAATCAGATAATGCCTTTAGTAGCATCACACTGTGTGGGCTAAACACGTTTGAGAAATCAAATGCAATTTTGTTTTGTTATGCCTACAAACAGTTTGTGGCTTGATAAAATGTCTGTCTGCCTACAAAATTAACTCAGTTGTCACACAAGGAACATACCACACATCAAGAAACCCACAAAAAGCCACAAAAGATCCCCGAGAAATGAGATCACATTTCAAACACTATGTTTGCTAAATAATGTACCTGAGAGATTCCATCTTTTCTCTCAGAGAATCGCTTTGGATCTTTGATGAGCAGCACTTCTTCATCCTTGAGAGTATGTACATGTAGGGATCTAAGCAATTCCAACAACTCAGTGGAAAGCGAGGTCAGAGCCTGTGTGGCATTACAATGAAATACATGCATTTATTATAAAAAGCATTTGGAAAGTTGGAGCAGCTTTTTCATGATGCTTGTGCAATTCTCGTACAATAATAAGGCAAGACATCTACATGCCAAAAGATTTTTCAGCATGATAACCAATGTCTGAAATAGATGCAAAATGAACAGTGTCCATGAACTCTAGTATGTTTATTGTAAAATATTGAATAACATTCCAAGAAATATAAAATACTTGCCTGTAGTGTGAAATCCTCCCTCTCTGTAGAACTAGGTAAGCATATGAAATGGATCTAAAAGGGAGAACAGGGCCATGCAAGTTTATACATATTACTAGTAGGGACGCACCGTTTTGATACAGAGTATTGGTACAGGATCAATACTGGCCTAAAACTTTGGATCACTTTCAGATCAGGTTTGACATTTCCCCCCCCCATCTGATCCACTGAAGTATTTTTTGTACATACTGTAAATGTATGTGATGCTAACTTAAAGTATGTCATCATCAGCAACAGACAGCATACAATCCCTAAAGATTTAGTGAGCTTAGACAGTACAGCGCCGACAGTAACTGCAGTGGACCCCAAAGAGGTGCCTACTTTTGTCTAACTGCTGCTTCAGGACTGAGGACATAGTTAGGGTTATTGCTAGATTAAATGATGAGCACACTCTTAAAACAATTAAGATAAACAGCAGACAATTTAAGATAACTACTGATGTAATTAGTTAAACCAAAATCACTCAGTTAACCAGGAAAGTGGTTTAAAGCACCAATACAAGCTTACAATAAACTCCAGAATCACTAACACACTTCAAGAGAATGATTGTGTAATACAAATGTTATAAACATCCGTCACCACGGGGAAAACCAAAAGAGTTTTTAACAGAAGAGAGACTGATGGTTGTTGACCTGCACAAGTCAAGCAATGAATAAATCAAATACATAGAGCAGTTGAAAATACAAATCAAGCACATTCAGGGCCAAAATATAGAAGTTTCAAAAGTCTGGAACAGTTGAAAACCTGTGGTCTGAACTGAAGAAGACAGCCCACATGTACAACCTAAGAATTTAAAGGAGCTTAAAATGTTCTGCCTGGAGGAGTCCAAGATCCCGTTATTAAATGTCTCCAACCTTGTTAGACATTACAGGAAGAGGCGCAGTGCTGTTATTCTCTTCAGGGAAGGCTTCATAAAATATTATTCTAGATATAATTTTTATTTATTTATTTGTAAAAATTGGCACAAAAAAAAAAGCACCATTTAATTTTTTTTTAAATAAAACGTTTTTCCACCATTTTCATACTTTACCCAGTTGAAATCTGTAGCATAA
Organism: Olivaichthys viedmensis; assembly: GCA_028565825.1. Lineage (NCBI taxonomy): Eukaryota > Metazoa > Chordata > Actinopteri > Siluriformes > Diplomystidae > Olivaichthys > Olivaichthys viedmensis. The sequence goes on along the minus strand of JAOUQW010000046.1, from coordinate 10,817,823 downwards.
GTGACTGTATGGTTTTGTGTTGGCACGCATTATCCTTACTTGCGGCAGACACTGCGATTCTTTAGCGTGCAGCTCTGGCACCACATTGCTCAGCTCTTTCCTGTTCCTCAAAAGGCTCCTCACGGACAGGGCTGAATTCTCACGGACAGTCTAGTCATGCAAACACAAAGCAAAATAGAGCGGTTAGTTCATTCATTAAAGTTTAAAAACGGCTAAAATGAGTATGTTGACAATGCGGGGTACAAAGCCGAAATGATTATCCGTCATCTAACTCTGTAGTACATACCAGGATAATAATCAAAATGAGTCCTGCAGCGTGCTGAAAGTTTATTGTTTAAAACAGGTGAAATTAGAAAAACGCCATGCATTAATAAAGGGGTGGTGAACTCTGAAATAGAAGGGTCACACTTAAATGGTTTCCCCAGTGTTGAGTTAATGCCAACGGTATTAACCAGATGGACAAAACTGAACACTACAAGAATTACTTCACTGCTGCGTGTTTTGGCTGAAAGAAACAAAATGTAAAAACATAAGCCATTCTAAAATTTCTATATCATGTACATGCTAGGCTCTAGTTTTTTAATGATGTCTAAAAATGAGACACTTGTCGAGCTCTCCATAATAAAGGTATCCAGGTTTATTATAGAAAGCCCTACTTATGTCAGACGGTGAAATACAGGCATCCGATGAGAGTGCGCTGCGTGCACCTGGCTGCCACTTCTCAATGGTGCTGGTGCTTCTTGTGTTCTGTGTTAACTCTATGTTAGTGTACCTACTTATCGTCACCGGGTTCTGGCCTAAACAGAGGCTATACATCCTAAATTTGTATCGCTGTTTATGAACTGACTCGCGCAGTGTGGCTACAGAAATTTGTCAAATCCCAGTCTTAAGTGTAGATGTGACAGCCTGGCTGTTTGTAATTACCTCAAAACGTCTTTCACCGAGTTTCACAATGTGACATTATTTGAATATATGGCTCTTAAAGTTGCTGTCCCAACCCCAATGATTTTAATTTACAAGAGTTTTTCCCTGAACTACTCACCCTTGCCTGTGCCAAGTTTTCTCCTGTTTCCCTGCTTGGTGACTTTACTATACATGTGCACCAAGGCTGCTTAATTAAATTGTATTTTAATTGTGGTCCCGATTTTTTTCATTGTGGTAACAGCTTTCTCAATTAATTAAACATAAATCACTGCGATTTTGTCCCGCAAACTCTTGTTCATGTACGGGCTTTCCCAAATGTTTAGATAGAACGAACAAAACCAACTAACGCAACTTGTGAACGAAGAAGGAATGATGCCATATTTTCTGTTTAAGGCGGTCCTTCAATGTTGTTCGAGACACTACAAATGCAATGTGGTCATATGCGTCCCTGACCACCTCCGAATGTGGCTCGAGTGATCGGATCACAATGCATCTCTAAGACGCATGTGACCCCGTTTACACTTGTATTTAGCGCTGACCACTCGAGACGCATGTTAACGGGGCCTTAGATAAGCTATATGTTTGTTGAATTCAGTTTTAGTCTTCCTCTCCCTCTCCTATATCCTATTGCAACCCGAAAGCCGCTGACCATCTTGCTATCCATTCCCTAGCCCATACTGACCACTTGGGCACAGGGCTGCTGCCTGAACCTGGCACTCTTTACCACTACAAAAAACAGTCCCTTGTACATGCTGCTTTTGATGAGCTGTGCAACTTCTTTTTTTTCTTTTTTTTTTGCTTCTTCTAGAACCTCTTTTCGACCAAAACCCCTCAGGCTTCCTACCATGAATTTCCTCCTGAACACCCTGTTCACATTCTCTCTAGTTTTTCTTTCTAGTATCCTTTAAATGGCAGTTAAAAATAATTGTAAACATATCTTTTTTTTCTTAGTCCTATCCCTCTCCCCTACTATTGTTTAAGCCTAATCATGTGAATTTTGCTGTGCCCCTCTCCCTTTGTAGGCTATCTCTAAGCTAGGCTACCTCTTTCCTGATGCTGGCACGGTTCTTGACTGGAACGCCTTTGATCCGGGCACAGGCATCCATGGCAATGCAGGACGGGGCAGGACAGGACAGGGCAGGGCAGGACAGGGCAGGGCGGCCTCACCTTGGAATGAAGAAAGGAGGAATAACAGATGGTGATCAAAAAAGGTCAGATCAATCATACAGACCTGAAAGAGAGCAAAGGCCCTGGACATTGACAGAACTCCACCCCCTCTAGGCATGTGTTGTAGGCTGCCTTTTGGGGAAAGAAATGGCAGCACTGAGCAGCTCTGAGCAGCTCTGCTGGGCTGGAGTGTGGCCTATTTCCAGGCCAGAATAATGTTCACAAAAGGCTGAAACAAAGAAACTACTGAGATCTGTTGTATGGCAATATTGCAAATCACAGTTTTTCTAAGGTATATTTGGAATTATATGATTATTATACTTCTAGAAACGTTTAAAAATAAATTAGAGATGGCACCTTTAACAGCGAGTTAGTCCCTGAAAAAATATCTATTGCTGGCAACTACCAGGCCAACATCAACAATAGGCGTGCTACACAAGCACCAGTATGCATCTTAATGTCATCATTCCTAGAGATTCCCTGTCCATATGATTAGCAGGAGATTTTTACCTCCTTATTTTCATATCACAATGATTACTTAAAGATCTTAACATGAAAACTGCATATGCAAGATTCAACAATACTGAATACTGGCCCAAAACAAAAACTGGTTTAATGAGAGGGCGCGTCATGTAGACTACTGCTGAAAAGAAGTAGGTGTACACTAAAATGGCTTGAGCTGTCTATGCGTAGGCCTACAAAAATGTAGGCCTGTGTTGGCCCCATGTGAGCTTATCACATTCTCCAATAGCCTATATAAACATATAGTGCAGCTGCCTGATGCAAGATATTATCTATGCACTGCAAAACAAAAGCCTATGCAAAAGAATAAGCACCAGAAGAAAAAAAAAGAAAAAAAAAAAAAAGAAAGAAAAAAAAGAAAAAAAATCCTGCCTTGGCTGATTTCTAACACTAATCTGACAGCAACAGTATAAAACAAAAAGATTTCACTTTTAAGTTGAAACAATGCAAGATAAATATACTAAAAGGCCTGAGACAGGTCTAATGTCCACACACAACATGTATTTTAAAAACAGACAAAAAAAAAAAAAAAAAAAAAGCTGACCTTTTGTGCCTTTCGTCACACATGGTAACAACAAAATATCAGTAAAAGCCCAAAGGCAACACTTTCTGGAAAATAATAAGAAGAAAAAAAGAGCACTTGTGTAAAAGCCATTCTTGTAGACTTTGTGGGGTTCTTTTTTTTTTTTTTTTGATTGGTCAGTTTTGTGTTATACAGAATTATTTAAATTACTCGCAATGTTTCATAAATGTAATAAAAAGAATATACACACAGACACACTGGTAATGAATACCATTTCTTAGACAAGAATTTCTTATTCTGGACAAGAAAACAGTATTTTACAGCTCAAACCTTACCTTTTTTGATGTAATAAGCATTTGCAAATAAACACTTTGCATTAACAAGAATGTCCTAATTACTGTGGTGCTAAAATAGGTCAGACTTCTTAGCATGAAAGTGCGTTGGTGTGTAAACAGTGACTGCAAACAGTCCACACACACACAAATAACGGTAAAGGGAAACTGCTCTACCAGTCAATGTGTATTAAGAACAGACTCTCCATTTCAAGCACACCGATGGGAGGAGGACAAGCAAGCTCAAGGGCAGAACAACAGTACTCAGTGGACAAGGACCATAAAAATTACATTTCACAAATTTTCCAGTACAAGACCCATGTATTGCAGCTGGCACCCAACTACCTTAATCTCAAGATACAACACTACACTATAAATACACTGTTATTACCCACACTATACTATAATTACAATCTCAAGATCCAACCCTATACTCATTACAGCAAGCAATAAAACCAACCAAAAGGAGTAAAACATGAGTGTACCCAAGCGGAAGTGAAATTGTGATTTTTTTTTTCTTTTTTTTATCTTTAGGAAATCTTAAACTAGAGGATCTCCTTGACTCAGATTTGCTTATTTTTTCCAAAGACAACTAAAGTTCTGACATTTTGAAGTCTGTTTAACCCCAGAAATGAAAACGGAGAAAAATGCATTTAAAGATGGCAAGCATTTAAATATTCCATTGCCATGAAAGTGCTTCCACTTTACTACAACTTGACAGTTTGTCAGTGGTAGGTGACCGTTATTCAGATTACTAGGAATCAAACAGAAGACATGAAAAATGATAAATGTCATATGATAGTTATTCTAAATAAGCATGTGTTTAAGCAAGAGATGCGCGTTATTTCATTGTGGTACACGAGTGCTGACAATAATAAACTTCAAAGCATGATATACATGGTAGGAGGAAAGTTTACATATCTAGATAGCCAGCAAGACATCTATAATCTTGTATCTGTTATCTTGGTTAGTTAAGTTGTTGCCCAATATCGGAAACACTGGATTTCTTTGTTCTTGTGGTCTGCCAAGTCACATTGATAAGCAGTGTTGTTAGGGCAGTCTGTAGCAGAGGAGCACTGCTGTTATTTAGAGACGGACCGATCAGCAGTCTAGTCTGTGAGGCCGAGACACATTACCGACTGTTCTTAAGCACGCACGATCGGCCGATTGGAGGCGGGATACCGTGAAGTAAAGTTCAACGATTGCTGCAACAAACTCACAAGTAGGCATACTGCAATCTCACAGTTGTAGTATTAAAACACGATAGCCCTGAATTATATAAAATAAATAAAAAACAGCAAGACAAAATGGGAATATTTTTAATGAAATAACGTAGGCCTATAGAACAAAGTGCCATAAGCACAACATGGTTGTGCAGCTGATTCAGGGCTTACTGTTAAGCATCAACGAAAAGTAACATTTCGGCTTTCTGGCATGACCGCCTGTTCCTCTTCTCATTCTGGATATTTGAAGCATCACTAAATACTCTTCCGCTGTCCACGCTTGTGCAGAAGAGAGAGGCTCGAGAGGCCCTTGTTGCAGTGATTCAGCGCTGCTCGCTCCGTGGGATGCTCGTCTCTGAAAGGTAGATGTGCACTTGAAATGTGATCGCATTGTCGCTTTCACGGTTCTCAGCGTTTTTCTTGAGTATTGCAGTGTACAAAAATTTGAAATTTGGCTCACGTTTTGCGTCATTGACCAGCTCGCCGTATCGGCCAGATTAAAGAAATATCGGCCGATTGCCGATCACATATTTAGGCCAAAAATTCAACCGATTCCGATCTATAGTCCCAGCTCTACTGGTCCTGACTAAGGCTGGGCGGTATACCTTATTTACCGGTATACCGGTATTGATTCCCGTAAAGGTATGCGTTTTTGCAATACCATCATCATCGGTATTTTTCCGTTCCACATTAAAAGTCGCTGTCATGCAGCAGTGCAGGTGTCGGACGCAAGAGCAGACTTTAACGATTTAACCGATGCGTCAAACAAAAGAGCGAGGCGGAAACTCGAAGTGAGAGACAGACAGGTCGAAGTTAAACCGGGTCGTCAATAACATCAAAACAAGGCTCGGACTTGTCACTACAAGATGCAGGTGCGAGGCTTCACAATGCGCGCGTGGTGTGTGTGTGTGTGTGTGTGTGTGATACTGAGAGGTGATTGAGAACAGGTGTGTGTGTGTGTGTGTGTGTGTGTGTGATCAGAAGTCTGGTGATTGTGAATGAGCATATGTGTCTTGTGAAGGATCATGGGGATTGGAGTCCGTGTTCTGTATTGAAGCATGTGGGGACTTGAGACGCTGAGGATTCTGGGTAATGGAGTTCAGGTGCTCTGGGAGATGTGACAGTTGCTCATTGCAAAAAAATGAAAGAATTTGCTACGTAACACTTAATAGAACAATTTCATAGAAATTATTTATTTATTTTTAAAAAGTGGAAAATATACTTTAATTTGCACTTAACATTTATATTAAGACTAACTTGGAAGTTTCTTTTTCCTCCCCCATTTCATTGTAAACTTACAAGCTTGGAGTTTTTATTTTACCCAGATTTGCAGGTTGCATATATGTTTTTTTATTGTTCAATCTTTGAAATTAAATTCCTTGTTGTAAGCAAATCTGTGACACTGACCATGTTAAAAGGTCAGATTTCATTGGGTCTTACCCCTTCCATTGAAGCACGTGTTCAGACGACACTCAGGTGGATTTGAGCTGCTCATCAGAGGCTTGTTTAAGTTAATCAACTTGCAGCCATTGTTCACCTTTTATAAATAAGGCTGTGCCTCAGGTTTTCAGCAGAACATTTCATACTAAGTGGCCTTGTGACGGTGGGGAAATATGGCATCAGAACTCAGTGAAAGTGTCAGAAGTCAAATAGTTATTCTAATCAAAAAAGGGCTTTCTCAGCGTCCAATCAAATCATGGCTAGATTGAAAGTTTCTAAGGGTGCAGTGCATGGCACTCTAAAACACTTTCCCAAAACTGAATCAGATGTATCCAAAGCACAATCAGGCAGACCAAAAGTGACCACACCATCAGAAGAGCAATACATAAAGCTTTGTTCACTGAGAGAGAGAACAGCAA
>JAOUQW010000046.1:10755081-10774963 GCA_028565825.1 Olivaichthys viedmensis | reverse complement strand
AATAAAGAACAATAATAACAACAATAAAAACAAAAATAACATTAATAATAATAACAGCAATAACAGTAGCAATAATAACAATAACAAAAATACCAATAATAACAAAATACTAAGAACAATAACAACAATAATATAATAATAATATAACAAACAATAATAAGAATAAGAATAATAACAATAACAACATTTCTATTACTACATTATTATTATTTATACAATTATAATTACAATAATACAATAATAATAATAATAATAATTATTATTATTATTATTATTATTATTATTATAGGTAAGGCTTCAGCTCTCACCAACTTTGTCAGTCTCTTAAAAAGCGGTACCAGATTTATAAAACATTTTAGATGATTTGCATATCTGCCTTGTATAATAGGTTAACAGGTCAACAGAAACTTATCTGCAAATCAGTGTGACCAGCTATAAACAGTAAAGAGAAATAGGTTGCAAAGTAACACGCTTTATTATCTTTGACATGGTTGTCTCTCAGAATGTGCAAAATTTGCTCATTTTATGTATGTCAAATATTCATGGATGCTCTTTAAGAGGATGAAATCTCCTGTTCTATAACCTTTATTAAGCTGAATAGTGCACTGAGTAGTCAGAACCTGCTGCAGGCATTTTTCTTGTCTAAGAACGAGACAGCTGAGACAAAAGAGCACCATACCATGGCGGGAGCTATTAGCCCCTAAACATGAGGGCACATGTAGCTATTGCAACACTCTCTGCATACAGATGCACTAAAGACCCGGCTCATGAACTTAATCGAGACCCCAGTTGATCTGTGCAGCTCACTAATGAGGCAGAGGATGAACATGTATACGTAGGGATAAAAAATTCTCTCTCTGTCTTTTTCATCCTCTGTTCACAGATGACGAGGCGTTCGAGCTGTGCCTGGGCCTACACACCCTGCTGGAGCTTAAAGTAAGCCGTTTCTTTCTTTGTTGGTGTTCAATAGCAGAGTTTCCCACGAGCGGCATGCTGTGATTAGCTTTTTGGTGTTTTAAAAGCGGGACACAATTAATAGATAGCATCTACATTGCACTGCTCTTTGCAAAATGGAAACCTCCATAGTGAATTACTTATCAGCTTTATTCCAGTAAAACGGTGATGTGATTTTAGACAACATCCCTAGCATGGCTTTAAAGTCTGATTTTTGTGTCTGGAGTCTGAGCGAATGGAAAAAAATAGGTCAAAGATAAGGTTGCTGTTTAATCCTGATTTCTTTTGGAAAGCTAACAGAAAAACGTTTCTGATGTTTAGCTTTTATATTCAGATCTGGGAACTGCTCGGGATGTGATGTTAAGATTCTAGCTGAAATCCACGTCAGTGCATCAGAGACGTCTTGCGCTCGAAATGGTGCTGATGGTAATAGAGCCTGAGGGACATCAGATACAATTTTTCCTCTGATTATGCATGTGTGCCTAAATGATCCAATTGGGAATTTCATTTCATTTCCAATGCGGTTGCCAAGTCCTCGAATTAGCCCCCAAAATAGACATGTTCTTTAAAAAAAAAAGTGCAGAAGGAGAGATGAGCTTTAGTACCAGAACTGTCACTCATCTCTGAGGAGACAATTTCATGCATGCACTTCTATGGAAGAAAAGAAGCTAAAGGCTTATATGAGTGTGTCATATTTGCATACACTTTGACCCCGTTTACACACGGTCGTTTCATGCCGATTATATCGGGATAGGGGATTATCCACATAAAAATATAAGTGTAAATGCACCCAAGACGCATTTGAAACACATTTAAATCCGATCATCGCTCAAAACCACTTCAGGAGGATCGGAGACGCATTTTATTCTCATGTTCTACAAGTGTAAATGCCACCATCTCTCCAAGACGCATTTAACCACCAAAAACCCTCCCAATAGGAGACGCACGGCTCCATGAACGAGTTTAAAAACGTTAACCAGATTAAAAAACGGCACGAAAACAAAATCACGATTTGTACAAGAACCAACCGTCTTATTCATAAAACACCTAAAAAACCAGGAACACAGGAAGTTCGTTTTTCAAATATTAATTAGCCGATTTGCATATTAACACATAATCCACCAATCAGGATTTCAGTCTGGCTAAAATCCGAGACGTGTTTGACTGCATGTGGTTTAAAATCTGATCAGGATCCAATCCAGATACAAGACGCAGGAAACGAGCGGGTGGAAACGGTGTCCTAGACGACAACCAAAACGATGTCCAAATTTTCCTCGTCTGGAAACGAGTGCCTTTAAAAATTCCACACTTTTCCCCCCACAGACTTGTGATTCTTGTGACATGGAGTATAGAAGAAGAAGAAGAAAAAAGAAGAAGATGAAGAAACATATGAAAAGATGAGGGTGTTGTTCCGGATGAGGTGAAATCTGTGGGTCGAGTAGTAGCGAGACAAAGCAAATGGACTTGTGGCGTAACCTTCAAGACATTTCGCCACACATCTGAGAAGCTTCATCAGTTCTACAGCCGTCTAGACACGACTAAACAGTTCATAATGAGCTGAATAACTACAAACCTTTTACATACCTCGCTAAAAATCACATTCTTAGAAAGAAAGAAAGAAAAAAAACACTGTCCATTAAAGCATTAAAGTATTAAAGCATTAAAGCACTGGGCGGCTCAGAAGTTCACGATGCCTTACATAAACCGAAATGAGGAGTGAAACCATCCATCCAATCACGCCATCGCCACATAAAGCACCCGAGAGTGTCATGAACGAGCGAGCCATGTGTCCACCCACCTTGTGGTGTGCAGCTCTTGTCCGAGATGAGATCCTTCACCTCATTGTCTTCAACAACGTCTTTCCAAAACTACGGACACAGTTCAAAGACGGTTGATTTGCTCAGTGTAAATAAACAGGGGTTTTCATATTCATATTCAACGTGATGTCATCGAATTGATTGGTTTCGGTCTTACTTTGGCAAAGTTCCGGGACGTTTTCTGCCTCCAGTCCACGCCGAATACAGCGGAGAAGCTGCCTAATGCTGCAACACACCAACATATTACTAATGAAGTCCCTTATAAGGGAAATGCCTGGATTAAAAACATGATGCAGCTGTAAACAGCCGATAAAGAAACAGGTACACGACCAGTCAAAAGTTTGTGCACCCCTGCTCATCGAAGGGTTTTCTATTAATATATTTTTACTATTTTCTCCTATTTTAGAATAATAATGAAGACATTAACACTATGAAATAACACACGTGGAATTATGCAGTGACCAAGAAAAGTGTTCAACAAATCCAAAACTAGTTTCTATGTGAAATAGTTAACAGTGTTCCTGATGAAGCTCTGCACACTCTCGCCATCTTCTCAACCAGCTTCCTGAGTGAGCTTCACCCAGGAGCCTTTCCTTAAACTTCCCCAAATAGACCGAGTCACTTGTTGTTCTGCTTCTCCTCCCTGCTCTCCTCCCCTGCTCTCCTCTCCGGCTTGAGTAAGATCCAGGCTGACAGGCTGAGAGCCTCGGAAAATGCTAAAAGCTTGTTTCATAACAGAGGCAGCCTCCACACTAGCGATCTATGAACAGACATCCCCTGTGCTTTTAATACTCGCATTATCTATTGATCATATATCAATCCACATTACTATATTCAGCATGTCTCCCTCCTCGTGAAGGCAGGCAGACGAGGAGCAGTATGGCAAAATAAAGATTGTCGGTGTGTTTTACATGGCAACACAAGGATCCGTGCATGAGAGAGGAGAAGGAGGAGGTCCTGTACTAAGTTCTGCACAGATCATCTACGCCAAAATAAAGAGTGCTCCTGGAACACCCCGTTCTTGAATATCCCATGCATCAAAACATCCTTGCGTCTAGAACAAATTAACACCACTTTCAAGGACATTAGTTACCCAAATATAGGATTACCTTTAAAACATCGACTACACTAAAATAGCACTGGAAAAAAGTGTGTTTACTTCACCAAGACCAAGACATGAATTTCTGAGCCAATTCTAAAGAGTAAAACTATTTAATTTATAACAGCAAAAATAAGCTCACATTGTTCAAATACATAGTATGCAGCTGATAAAACCCATCTGCTCATGTTAAAGTCCTTCAATCAAGTTAGTTGCTTTATGTGTTTTCTCACCTGTAATTAGTTTTCGCATCACTGGTTAGTGTAGCGTTTTTTTGTGACAGAAAATTGGTGCAGTTATGAACTTTCCAACCCTTCCCAAAAAGTATTGCATAATGCAAATAAACAAATTCTCTTTTGCACAGAAAACTTCTCATTACTGTGACAGCTTTGCGTGCGGCTCATGAGCTGAACTGGACCTGAGGTGGAGCAAGCCGAACTATACAGATGCAAAGGAGCAGCGAAGGAAATGGCAGGAGAGAAAAGCACACAAGGAAAGAGGAAGATGTGTGAGAACCAGATACAGACCAAGAGAAAAGGACATAGTCACATTCCAGCAAGGTTACAAGTGTCAGCACAAAACCAACTGGTTCTGTCTTCCCATTTTGGGCTGCACAGGTGAAGCAAGCTCTGTCTATGTGGCTGGTATTTTGCTGTTCCTTTGTCCCATGATGTTGCTACTGTGGTGTGTTTAGAACCCTGCTCCTAGACAAGTGCTCGCTTGCCTCATATCATATCAACTCATTGCTACCTGTTCTCCACCTCCATAGACTATGACGCACTTGGCCATTTGACAATAATGAGTCATTAGAGAGCAAATAATTAGCAGCTCAGGACTTGGGCTGGAAGAAAAGACAGGCAGGCATGCAGTTTACCCTTCAGTGATCAATTAAATACCAATTAAATTCAATTACAGCATTACTACAATGTTAGTACAATGTTTTAAATCACACAAGCTTCAAACTCCGGGAGAACATGACACTGAGACAAATGAAATAACCACGTAAAATTCAACAAGTACACTATGAAGCCTTGTTCTCCCATTTCATGTCCTGTCATTGTAGCAGGACCGGAGGAACTTTGTTACAAAACAGCCCTTCGGTAAGTGGGAGATTTTTCTGCAATGTTCTTTTGGCGGATGTCCAGTGAGCCTTTGACCGGCTCTTTGATGGGCTGCTAGCAAGACATCGGAATGTGAAAAGCCTCCTTTGTAAATGCAAACCAGTGCAAGTGTAAAGCACTTCTGCTTTGTTTGAGATTATTTGTTCTTTACTGCATTGTAAATGACAAGAAGTCTATAACACACGGGCATTTAACAGTGGAAGAGCGAAGATGTAAAGGTGCAGTTGGGCGGCGGGCGTGTGGAGGAGGTTAGTGAAAACCCACACACCATTCTACTGTTTATTTATACACTCTCCATAGATACTGCAAACCTCCATAACACAGCCTGCTGAGAGAGCTACTGTATGCTGCGTCTATTAGAAACAGATCTATAAAACTGCACCATATTCTAACATGATTACTAACAGAATTTTTCCAAAGGATTTGCAGGATTATCCTTCAATTACAGAAAAAGTCATTGCATACTTTTTCGCCAAATCATGACCTCAGTATTATAAGGTTTCTATTTGGCATTTTGGTCGAAAATTAGTTAACCACATAAAGTTCATCAGTGGGGATACTTTATTCTCCTGTGGTGTTATTTTTTTATTTTGCAAAGTCTTTGGTGTAATATTTGAAAAAATAAAAAGGTTCCATCTCCAAACACGCAGATAAACTTTGGTTTTATAAGGGTCTACATGCTAGCCAATCAGCATCCAGGATGAATGCACAACACAGGCAGCTGTGGTCAATAAATATCCAGGTTCTATTTCCATGCTGACAGAAAAGAGCAGACTCGAAACCTCAGTATGGAGAGCCAGAAGAGAAAGAAACTTTCAGCTGTAGATGTTTCGCAGCACAAGTGTAGAAAACAGAATTGCTCTTGGTCTGCCGTATTTGCTCGTCTTACGATGTGTAAACGTTGAGGCACATTAAAAAGTCTTCAGCTTAAAAATGTCTTTCTCCGCTGACTTATACCATTTATTAGTAATTATTAACATTAAGAGATTGATTAGTGAGAAACAGCCAGATAGAACCTTATAAAACTAAACAGTATTTGAGCTTACAGAATAATAAGGTTCTATCTGTGTTTGGCCACTGTTCAAAAATCTACTTTATAATTGTCTCAGAATTTTGATAATATAAATTTGAAGTAACCTTTAAAGTGTCGGCTTTGTTTAGCTGTAAATGTAGATTACAGTACTTTAGAATAGCATTGCTAGAATGTCAAAACTTTGAAGCTCCATATCTCAGAACGTCTCTTCACCCAGATAGAACCTTATAATAATACTATGGTCATGAAATACGCCCAGATCGTTCCTATCAATTTCCAGCCCTGCTGTGATGCAGCAATCTCATTAGACATTTATCTCCCCCAGTACACAATCATACTCAAATCCCAAAGCGTCAAACCACAGCCGAACTACTTCCTCTGAAAGTCTCTTTAAAAGCTCTAGTCCAAGACTAATGTTGTCACGATAACAACATTATGACCTCAATATCATTACCACATTAAATAATACTATGGGTAGGCCTGCCATAATTATGAAAGTTTGCCTAACAATTCATTGTCATACAAATAATTGCGATTAACAATGTAATTGCTTTTTTTATGATTAATTAATGCCACTTTTATAATATAAGCATTACATTAGTGTAACAATGCACACACACAACATACATTTATAAACGCTGAAAATTACATTTCTGTTTGCTGTTTAGACTGTAATAAAATTGCAAATGGAAGACATAATACAAATAATAACTTAAATATGTAACACCTATCACTGAAATACAGAAATAGGTTACTGGACAATAAATGATGTACTACAGCAAAAATGATGTAAATAAATTATGTACTATTCTGTAATATTGTACTAAATCTTGTGATCTAAGTTTCAACTCCACTAAACTTTTTATTACAAAAAATAGTTACAAACAGTTAATAGATAAAAGCCTTTGACTCACAGCAATGATTAAAATATGATGGTGTAGCAATTTGATTATATAAAGAAACGAATTAAGAATAAACATGTTTACCAAATATACAGTACTGTGCAAAAGTCTTAGGCACCCGAATTTCCTTTTTCTATAAATTTTGCCTTATATGTTTATTTTATGTCTTCAGCATTGGTGTGTCATTAGAAAAACGCAAATTTTAGATTTCCAAACATTCATTTTCCAAAAAAATGTATGTTAGAGACATTTTTGTAAGTCATTAAAAAAAAGTAACATATGAAGTAATTTACCACTTTTTAGGTTAAAAAAAAATTATTCTTCAATTTTTTCAATTTTTCAATTTGTCTGGGATTTTACCTGCAGAAACAGAAGCAAGTGAGAGCCGTGAGAGAACTGTGAAAAGTTCTCCAAGATTCCTGGAAGAACCTACCAGCAGAAGAAAAACTGCATGACAGTGTGCCTAAGAGAACTGATGCAGTTTTAAAGGCAAAGGCTGCTCACACCAAACATTTGATTAGTTTTTTACTGCTCTTTATAGTTTTTTTAATATTCAGGAACTTTTAATTTAATTATTTTTAAAAAGACTTTTTCATAGTACTGTACATATGGTTGATGATGGTTTCTCTCAAGGTTTCTTCCTTATGGTGTAATGGGTAAGAGTTTTACTCAGTGCATCTCAGGGAGTTTTTTCTTGCCACTGTCGCCTCTGGCTTGCTCATTAAGGCTCTAGATCTACATCTGGATATCTGTAAAGCTGCTTTGTTATAATGTCTATTGTCAAAAGTGCTATACAAATAAAATTTAATTGAATTAAAATGAAATATGACTAAAGAGCCACTGTGTTTTTGAATATCACTAAAGAGCACCTCATGGACTTGACTTTGTAACTCACTCACACACTCGCTCAAGTGGAAGATTCTCCACGAGGTGACGCTATTAACACCAAATTATCCTTTGTTTGTGGGATCCTTGTGGAGATGACTACAGGCGACGCACCAACGGTGCTATGTAACAGTGGTGCTTTGCATTAATGACATTGTGTGTCTTTGTTAGGATCAGTTACAGTATCTGGTAAATAAGATCACATTAACTGGGCACTGTCCAATCCAACTGAAGTGTAATTATCTCAGTCTGAAACATTTGTTTTGATCTGTCTGAATTGCTTAGCCAAAGTTAATCAAAATGCAAAAGATGTAATCAGCAAAGAAAGCAATGGAATAAAAATGTATTTTCATTATGTCTCTATAAACGGCCTCTATACGATACTTAACCAGCACTACACAACTCACTGATATAACTGATAAAAGAGAACATGGTGTTGCAAAGTCGGCTAAAACAATTAATTACATTAAGAGGCTCCACTGATTAATTTTGCAAAACCTGGCGGCCACTTCTCGCCCATGTGGAAAATGAATAGCACAGTGATTCCTGGTTATTCTTAAAGCCTTAATACATGGTAACGTTGCAACAATGATACCACAATATTTTAAATCACAATAATAATATTAGATTGTGATGTCTGCTTTATTGTAATAATATAGTAACACACATTTTCCGACTGTGACTAATGCATGTTTTTAATTTTTTTTTAAATGTATGTGTATGTTTCGTGAGATTTAGGTCTTGGTTCCTGTATTATAATCTGTTGCTCTCCATTTGTGCTACATCAGAGCTTGTACAACTAACACTGATCTAACTTGAAAAGCCAAAAATAAATGGTCAAAGAATCATTACAAACATTATACACTGGTCTTTTTTTTTTAGCTTTGGTATAATTTACTAAGCAGAGTCGATTAATGTATATTACATGTTATTATTATAAGTTAGAGATAAAACAAATTCTGCACATAAAGTAAAACTTTTACAGAAAGTTTTGCACACAAATACAGAATTATAGCAGCCACAATGCATGTCCCTGTGCCTGCATTAGTTTATATTACGGCAGCCATGGTATTTCCTCTGGGCAAAACTAATTTCGCTAGAACAGATTGTAGATGTACTTGCACCAGTCATATTAACAGAGATTTTCTCCTGATGGCGTTTGGCTTAGCTTACCAAACCTTTTAAATGTCATAAATCGCTGAATTAGTGAAACAAGGAGAACAGTAGCAGGAGGGCGTGCTGAGCTAATGAAGTTTGCTCTTATGATATTCAGGGAGGAAAATAACATGAATAACAATTATTTTTGTGTCACGATACTCTGCTGTACAGCTAAGTGCTAATGGACCACCTCTGTAACCCGCAGTGGGATCATTGCTGTACATTTTTAAGCCAACTTATGAGCCTCCAAATACGCATTCACCTTGTGTAGACATTAATATGCACTTACACATTGCAGATTCCTTATAAACCACTCAGTGGTAATCTTACCTCGCAATAAAACATGCATTATTGGTCAGTATTTTGAGGACACGGGCTGCAAATATAAGTAATAGATCAATTTTCTCGCAATCAGCTAAAAGCTCTTGATAGCGTCACACGAGCTCAGAGTGAATAATGGAATCCTGCGTCTCGTCAGAAACAGCGCCAAAAAAAGCGTTCGCTGGAATTCACGGCTTGCCTCCCTCATGTCTGCCTTAATGTGCAACACTGTGTTCTTCATCTTCAATTCAGAGCAGCCCTCTCCCGAAAGCATGCACACACACACACACACACACACACACACAAAATAAAAAACACACACAAACTCAGTGTTAAGGAAAAAAGCCAGACGCAGAGGTCATCCATAACATTAACACTAACATTAACACTCGTCTGCTAAGAAAGAGATGCAATGTTCACACTATCGCGTTCCCACAGCGCTCTACCCTGATGTGTGTGTGTGTGTGTGTGTGTGCGCGTGTAAATCTCGGAGTGATGCACTCACCAGCAGCCTTCTCCCGACTGCAGCGTTGTGTCCTCTGAGGATGACTGAGCTCCTGTACCGTGCACGCGTGTGTGTGCATGCGTATAATGTGCAGACAGGCAAAGCCTGATCTCCCCATGCCTTATTCTCGCTACCCCTCCCGGACTTCCTGAAAATATGCTCTAGCCCCCTCTAGGAACTGCAGAGAAAGAAGAAAAAAAAACACCTCTAGAAAAAAGAGGGGAATTTGCAGACCACCTTTAGCGAATATCTTAAAGAGACACGAGTCTCTTTAGTAAGAAGTCGGGCACACGCTGTGACGAAGCTGAGCTTCAAGGTTTTGCCCTTCGCTGTTTTTCTCTGTGCCGAAAGGTACATTCCATTAGTGGCATTAAAAATCAGAAGAGTGTGAATTCGTTTGGTATTCACCTCCTTTCATTCCTTTACTCCCTTCTTTCTCTCTCTTCCTCCTCTCTGTTTTCTTCTTGTATCTATCGCATGCGCCTGCCTCAGCCGTCCACTCAGAGCTCTGCTCCTACCAGGGAGGCATTCGCTTGGTGACGACACTCCAAGGATTTCCTTTTGTTCCTCAGATAGACCCCAGCTTCTCCATGCTAGCCTGCCCTCTCTCTCCCCCTTCTCTAGCACACTCAGTGCTGTGCTATTATTAGAAACTGGAAAAAAAGCCCAGCTACAAAGAAGAAGGACCTACAGTAAGATTCAACTCAAAGAGGCAGAATTAGACGTGCATACCCAATCAGATTATCTTTGATGAAGAGAGCACTGGAAAAAAAAACATTTAGCTGAAGGAGCAATTAAGTGCCACTGTAAGTCAATGCTGTAATAGCAAAATGACCATTTGTCCTGAGGGAAATGTGTCTAAATTATTAAAGAGGAACCGTTTTAGAGCCTAGACAACACTGAAACAGCATTTACTTTTAACAGCTTTCCGGCTCTTCGAGGGGAAAATATGCATCCAGAGCATACGCAAAGCGCTATAATGGCTGGAGTTAGTCTGAATTACTATTATTACCATGATAAAAATTACAGAATGAGACTTTATGAGACAAAAAAATGCAAAAGCATGTGCTGCACACACACACACACCCGTCCACAAGCGTACTAACCCAAGGCACTGTTAAACAATATGCCATAAGCCAAGTGATCCAAAACATGCTCAGTGAAGCACTAACAGCACTGCAACTATGAATAACTCCTAATTCTCCTCTGAGCTTTCTTAGTCTTCCTCCATGTCTTTTTATAGCCATGCCTGAGGAGCAGGGACATTTTTAGAATGACATGGTCGCACTCACTGCACTCATGAAGTTTGATCTTTACTAACGTCGACAGCTTGTTTACACTCATGCACCCCGACACCCACTCAAACACACTCATGCACCCCGACACTCACTCAAAAACACTCATGCACCCCGACACTCACTCAAACATATTCATGCACCCCGACACGCACTCAAACACACTCATGCACCCCGACACTCACTCAAACACACTCATGCACCCCGACACTCACTCAAACACACTCATGCACCCCGATACTCAAACACCCTCATGCACCCCAACACCCACTCAAACACCCACTCAAACACTCATGCATGGAAAAGCGCACTAATGAACACAAGAAAAGGTGCTTTCTGAAACAATTCCCTGAGTTTTTTAAAGGTTATTTAGGTGAGCTCCAAACTTAAGCTGTTATATTTAAATAATTATACTATCCACTAACGCTGCAGAGTGTACAAAAACACTATTACTTCTGCAAGTTGCCATGGCAATCCTGTAATAATAATTCACAGTCAGAGCTGCTTGGGTGGGATTAGCGGGGTTTTTTTAAAAACGCATATGTCATACGAATACGTTTGACATATGATTACGTTATACGTCATCGCACCCCAACCAAGCCGATGGTAGTGAGCTTGCCGGCTAACATTAACTATTTAGCTAAATGCCTCGGAGAACACAAATCGGATTGAATAACAAAATACACAGATCAGATAACAAAATAAACAGTGACAACAGATAGGATAATAACAATACACACACCGGAAGTGACCAAGTGTGTAAGTTTTGTTTCCCTCACTGTGTTTTAGTTAGCTAGCTAAAGTTAGCCGGCTAGCTGACTACCATTGACCATTGACAAATAACACAGCCTTGAATAGTTTTTGAATATGTATTGACTTGCCACTGGCAGGTGTCAGATTAATCCGCATGGTGGAGAAGGGCGCATCCCAACCCACGTTACGAAATATCCCTCCACAAATTGCTTGCAATAACATTTTGCTCCCAGAGAAGGCTTCGAACCCCCAAATACGCAAATCTTAAATCCAGCAGATTTAAATAATGAAATGTATTTTTATTCTCCTGACTTTACGGACAGCAATTTGGCTCAAACTAAC
Source organism: Olivaichthys viedmensis (assembly GCA_028565825.1). NCBI lineage: Eukaryota > Metazoa > Chordata > Actinopteri > Siluriformes > Diplomystidae > Olivaichthys > Olivaichthys viedmensis. The sequence continues at coordinate 10,762,778 of JAOUQW010000046.1, read as the reverse complement.
TCTGTGTGACTTTTTACTTATGTTAGTTACATCCACTATAACAACTTTAGAATCAAGGCTGTTTAATTCATCTAAAGCAGTCAAACTGAGTCCTTAATAAATTCTCCTCGTTTTATTTTTCCACTGCGATAAACCAACATCCCTACCTCAGTTCAAGACAAAATCTGCAGATATTGCTGATAGCAACCCTCAAGCACTCCCTCAAGTATCATCGTCACCTTGCAGTGATAAGTACAGTGTTACAGTAGTATTACATGCAGTAATAAGTAGGAGAAACCGAGTTGTGCTGTGTGCATGCTGTACCAATGACGGCAAACCTGCAGTGTTGATGTAATCCACTGAAATGGCTGCCTACCGTAAAACTGTTGTTGACATTCTTTGTGCTTGATTCGGCAACACTGGCATCTGAGAGGTCCACCTCGTCGAAGATGAGGGACTGTGGAGAAGAGAACAGAGGAATCGTAAACACACAGTATTACTGCCATGCGACAGCTTGACCGCTTACCTTTCAGTTTGAAGAGAAAAAAACTAGCTAGATAGATCAACCTGGTTTCTCTGAAAAGTTGTAGCTTGACAACGATGTCAAATGAGGCAAACATCCTTAACGTGTTTTATTCTTATCCTCTCCACTGACATGCATGTACATGATTTTGCAGCGTGAGTTCATACACTGTAGTCTTCCTAATAGCAGTGGAGGCTTGAAGCACGGACGGAAAGCTATGAACGGAAAGAGCATGAGACATGTGGGCATTCACACAACCTCCGATGCTTCACTAACATTATGCTTCAGAGCGTCTCAAAAAGCTCCTCAAGACAACAAAGGACCACGTGAAAAGTCAAATTGCAGACTTGCGATTAAGGCCTGATCACGTTACAGCACCTAATCTGCATTCGAGTGCTGATTGGCAGCTATTTGATTAAGTGATGACTGTGTACTTGGGAAGTGTAAGCAGTGTGACAGCCTGTTTATGATATAATCTGCAGTCTTGGCTTGCCTGCAGCAGGGAGAGAGCCGACTCGGCGCTGGACTAGGTCTGCAGTATCTGTCAGAGAGCAGGGTGTTATGCCAACACAAACAGAGCCCCCCAGATGCTCGGCCACTTTGTTTCTGCCTGTGAGGTCGCTGTTAGGACACCCCTCTCTTTCAAATGCACAATCTCTGCTCCCTTTACATGGAATCAGAAAATATTTTAGGGAGAATATTGATTTAAATTGCAAATAAGAGCCTTTAGCGATGGCGTGGAGGTTTTGAAAAGCCTTTCTTGCAGATTCAGAATATGCGACGGTGTTTGAATGCCATCCGTAACCCATGGGTCAGAGCGGAACGCTGATATTTCCGTATGAATGACATACAAGCAGGAGACAGCGAGGGCACACTGAATGGCTGGTTCTCTTTAGCCTCTTCATGTTGGGGGCGTCACACAGAGTGGATGCAGATTTGAGATTAGTTTAAACAGTTCCTCCTTTCAGACAAAGAACAGTGACACACAAGGCCCAAATCTCCACAACACTTCTCTTCTATTGCCTATTGGGACGTGACGACAGCCATGATATGATGTTGTTCTCAACCATTGCACGGCTCGCATCCCAGCTCAGGCACAATGGGGAGAACAGGCATCCTAAATGATGCCAGAGTGCACGGGCCAGCCAAATGAATGCAGCGAATGGCAGTCAGTTATCTCAGTTATGAGGGCAAGACAGAGAGAGCGGCGGATATCCAGTGCCAGACAGGCTGCTCCTGCTGCTTCTGCTAACCCGAATTGCCACCAAACCTTCCTCCGATCCACTGGCACCCAGAGCGGGAGGCGGGCGGCGGGCACCGGACCAGCAGACGGACAGAACCCTCCAACATACGCGGCTACGAGAGACCCGGTACTGCCAGCGGGCCAGAACGCCACCCGTCTGCCACAGGCCAATCACACACACACACACACACACACACACATATACAAAGATATACAGATATACAGTGGCATTAAGAGCAGAATGAGTAACTGCCTACCAAAAGGCAGCTTTTCAATTGTGAGAGTAAAGTCCCTGTCTAATCTCACATTGGCCAAAGGGGGAATCAGAGCACAGCAGGCATCATTGTTCACTTCCCCTAGATCAGATTCTTCCTTATGGGAAAAGGATGATGGCTAGCGCGCTTACTAGTTTGTGTAAGGCTACTCAGGGTGCAATAAGCCGCTTTTCCACTGAAAAGTGTGGTGCAGCATGGTATGGTTACTAACCCGAATCCAGAACTATCCGTTCCCTGGTCAAGTACCTGTGTCCCTTTTTCCATCGTATAACGTGTGGTGGGGGTTGTGGAGTGGTGACATCATTTCGCACACGACACTAGTACTAGTGTTAACAGCAATAATAGAGGAGCAAGGTCTGATTTACTTTTTACTTTGCATTTGGTCAGCCAAATGGAACTTCCCATATGGTTTTCCATTGTACTTGATGGGAACGTTATCAGACACTTCTGACTACAGTAAAAAACTATTCTAGCTAGCTAGGCCACACCCAAAACCACATACTATCGCTCTAAATAGAATGCCACTATGTAAAGTAACAAACTGTACTGTTTAGTACGGTAGTATGCAATTTGGGACGCAGCCCAAATTTTTTTTTTTCTCTCAAAATGGCAGTTGTCTGACTCGAGTGCAACTTGTGACGACTCAAGACGATTGCGTCTGACCAATCAGTGGTCTGCACTAGCTCCACCGTACTCTTGATACCCTGGCAAGAAGGAATAACAATGAAATGTGCGGTCACGGATTTGTTACCGTACCGTGCTATAACGAACCGTCCAGTGGAAAAGTGCTAATAGTATCAAGTGTGTCAAGTGTAGGAAGTCTGAATGTGGGTACTTTAGCCTTTAACCTCACCTTGGCGTCCTTGGCATAGTAAAGCGTCCGGCCACGGAGTTTGAAGTATCGTTTTTTCCAGCGCTGGAAAGAGCTGGTCTGTTTCAGGAGCAGGCCTTCCTTCACACTCGTCTACAGAGATGACAGAGGCAGAATGAGGACATTCATCTATTCCCAGAATTCACAACTGCATTATATGAGACAAAGCGGTGAAAAAGGAGGTGGGATCATTGATTTCATGAGAACACAGGGTATTTTCTTTTTAACACGGTCATGTTCGTGCTTCTAAATGTCAGTGTTTTACAGACTTTACATTTTGGTTTACCCTGGTCAAAGTGAGGTGCTTTCTCATGTTTCATGTGGATTTGCCCACACTAACCAAAAGCACGTTGCTTAACAATTTTTTGGTTTGTTAATCAAATGTTGGTCTGGAGAGACACTGGCACCAAAATAAAGCACTACTTCACTTAAACCAGGTCAAAGACCTCTAAACAATGATGTGTGCTACTAATTGACTCTCGGCTAATATTTTTTAAAGAGCCTACTAATGTCTATGCACTACAAATAAAAATACTTGTACAATCACAGTATTAAGGTAAAGGTAAGTATGAAACTGTCAAGTGATGCAGGGATTGAACGTGAAGGCATCTTTTCAAGCTGTCCCACAGGGCCATGTGAGTATCTGGGCCTGCCCGTGGATAGAGGCCACGCCCCTGTGTTTATCTCCTGCAAGCCGTGCCAACATCAAGTGTGTTCCAACAACAATTTCACGCTTGAGAGCTGAGAGACAAGGCTAACGGCACACAATAAAGGAAGCCCATTACTCAAAGCAAAGCTTGAGTGACATGAACACTTCTACTGCATCCCAGTCAACACACATACTATCGCACACAGAGGACAGAGTTCAGTTTACAAAATTACACGTCATCAAGCATATCAGTGTGTGTATGTAAAAGCATTAGGTGAGGTCACATGGCAGGGGTGAGTGTGAATGTGTGTGTGTGTGTGTGTGTGTGTGTAGTCGGGGTTGACCCCAGGGTCACGGTGTCAGCCTTTAGTAGGACTGTAGTGTCATTTGACATTATCCCAGTTCCTACCAACAATCAACAAGAACCACAGTTCTGGAAGCGGCCGTGCTTTCTTCCTGTCCATTCAACTACAAATATAGCACGGACATTGAAGAGAGAGAGAAAAAAAATAAACAAGAATCCACAGACATATAGGGGAGGGAACTAATTATAGCAGAGGAAATATGCTCTCTGAAGGGGTTGCAAACAGAGGCAGGCTTCGATCTGGCATCCTGGTGCCACAGCTGTATCAACTTAAACAGAAAGTCAGTACACCCGTGCACAAACACTAGCACTATATACTGTAGCTGTTAAAGCCTTTCACTGCATTATTGAATAACACATGTGAACTCTTTAGTACATACACCTTTTACATTTTTACTATGTAAAAATGACTAACAATGTTAACTAGATTGAATGTTGAGTAAAACAACTAAGCTATTGACTCCAAATAGCTGTGTAGTTATGATGCATACCTCCAAAACTCGCCTGACTCCACAGGTGTACTCATGTTTACTTTTGAGTTCAAAAGTACTTTTCAGAAAACATGTACTTTTTTCACACCCAACTTGACAAAACAATTCAGCAATAAACTTGCCTGAATAAAGCGGTGGCTCCTTTAATCTACGGAAGCTTAGTGTTTAGTTTCGATCAAATGCTTACATGTTTCCCTTACGTAGTGCGGTTTCAAAATCAAATTCCTGCAATGGATTAAGAAGACTCTAGCTTCCTTATAAGGACTTTACTATGCTCTATGAAATAAACATCAAAATACTGATGCAGAAGGCCTGGTAAACACAAACCACAAGTCACCACACCAGCGTACTCAACACTAGACCTGTAGCAGTTTGCTTGGTGAGCTGCATACCGAGGCGGCTCACTCAGAAACTGACCATTATGCCATGGCTAGCAGCCTAACATTTCTCTGTGCAAAAGGTCAGTTGATGCATAGCAGATGGACGAGCGGTGCAATCAGCAGGCAATTTGCCTAATCCAATTTCAGCACCAAGAACACGGCTGAATGGGAGGTTTCAGAAGACGACTGTATGCTGTTTCCTTCCCTTTTTTCTCTGTATTCCTCTCTCAGGGCATTCAGGACACCATATGAGACATGGGTTTTAACTAGGGCTGTCAAAATGAACGCATTAACTTTTGCGATTAATTTGAAATGTTTAACGCGTTAATAAAACAATAACGCAATTCATTAATTGCTTATCAGGTTGATATACATTTTGTTATTGTGGTGGCGGAACGAGAGAGGGTAATGACCGAGTGGCTACACCTGTCTGTGATTAACCCAAACACGAGAGAGAGAAGCCGCAACACGCAGCACGAGCAGAGCAACAGCGTGTGTGTGTGTGTGTGTGTGACCTGCTCAGCTGATCATTTACATTGAGTTTTTTCTTTTAATGATTACGGGATGTGGCGGCTGAAAAGCGCTGGGGGAAAAACAAAAAAGTGAGCGAGCGGCTCGTTCAAAGGCACTCGTGTCTCCGGCGTCCTCCTTTGCTCCCCTGCCACCTACCAGCATGCTCCAGTTCATTTCTGCCCAATGTTGAAGGCCGTGACGGTTTTGAAATGTGATTGCACTTACTGTAGTTCACAGGAGTGTTACTTTTGTGTTCACAATGAAAAAGATGCTATTTAACTTATTTAATTTGATATACTTCCTTTGTGTTGATTCTACATTAATTTGATGGTTGATTTGCTTTCAAATTGAAATATCCTTAATTTGAAAAGAAATATTTTTACCACAAAAGTACGATTAATCGTAATTAATTACAGCAAATCATGCGATTAATTTGTTAATTTTTTAAAAAGTGATTGACAGCACTAGTTTTAATTATGTTTAATAATGTTATTATTATTACTATCATTTCTGAGCACAAAGACAATGCTTGTTTTCAACAGGTTTAAGGAGAAACTTTAATGCTCTACTTTAACGCCCCATTTATTTGCCCCTTTTTGGTCTTAGTAGATCCTTTCCTTGTCTTTAGTTCCTTTCCTGTTGCCAAGTAGGACAAGAAGCAATCTATTAATAGAGCGTTTCTTCACTAAACACTGACAAGGAGAACAGCTCTGTGCCAGACAGAACTGAGTAACCTCACTGTACCACACTGTACACCCACCCCTCAGACTGCCTCACACACACACACACACACACACACACACACACACCATAGCTCAGTGTAACCCCATATCTCACTCTGTGACACTGACACAAAAATATTGAGTGTGTGTGTGTGCATGCACACAATAGACAAAGGCGCCAATGAGGGCAGCAGCTGTGTAGCACAAAGCAGTAGTTGCTACAGAAAGTGAATGAAGAAAACAGGCCCCCATCCTGTCCCTGAGGATATCCAGTCCCAACTATCTCACTCACTGGCACACGTCTGCGGTGCCTGCACCACACACACACGCAAACACACACACACAAACACACAGGATGTGCCTAGTGCCAAAATGGGCACTCTGCTGCAGTGAACCCAACTCCTTGATGTGCTTCGGCTATACGCACTTACTGGCTGACATTTGTCTGAACTGAATTGAGTTTGAGAACTAGAAACAGTGGAATTTTCACATATTTATCTAATGTTTAGACAATTTAAGTACTTGTTAGTATGAGTAAAATTTACATTTATTTAACGTCTGGGACTTTACGGAAATACTGCTTCCCATATACGTCACATCCCAGATATGTGACATCCTGTTCTTACTTCTGCAGCTCGCTGACTAAGTCCCGCATTTCAGAACTCACCTCAGAGTCTGTTCTCAGGAGGATTCTGTTTGGAATAAATTCAGGAAAAGGTGAACACTTCACCCTCCTGGCACGCTGACAAAAGACGTTGTTAAATACATGTTTATCATTCCAATGGTTCGATTATAAGAGTGAGGACTGTAAGACTGGACCGGGTCCTGGGCATTTAAAGGGTTAAGAAAATACTTGTCCTCTACGTGTCAAAACGATACAGCCTCAAAGAATAATTACATGTGTATATCACAACATCCGAAACAGCTATTGATCGTTTAATGGAAATTATATGATGTGATACATAGGTGTCAATTTGGCGCAGCTCCAAATGGATGTGGTACATGCATCGTATAAATAAATAAAAATGATCAAGCCTTTTTAGAGTCTTGGTTAGTGGCTGGTGTCATGTAAATAAGCCTCCTTTTATTTAGAATATTGGGTCTGTGTGGTTTTGTGGCATGACCTGGACTTGATAGAATATACTTTTCCTGTGTTAGCAATTACCTACAGGCTACTCCTAACTTAATGGCATGCACATCAAACCCCACACCAATCTTTCCAGCTAGACCGAAGATGTAGCCATTATCAAACTTCTGCTACCACAAATGGTCTTGGGTCTAATTGGAAGCTAGCACTAAGAATGGCTAATTCTCAATAGGAAAATTAGGGAAATCATTAAGGAAATAAGTAACCATTTTCTCTACCAAGTAAAATAAGATATAGTTCTTTTGTTTTTGGGTCAATATTGCATTCAGAAAACGGACTCAATTGGAGGACTGGACTCTACCCAATGCTATCACAGTGGTGACAGATGGTTCTGCTTTGAGCTTATGAAAGCCAGATGTACTGTATTTTAGGAACGATATGTGAAATTACCCAAAAGTATCTTGCCTGAAAAATCTCAAAGTCTAATGAGGCCCACTTTAGAGTAAGTCAGTGCTAACCTTTGATTGTGATGTTGCAGATGCATATTTCACATGTTCTCACCATGAAACAATAAAAACCTGAGCCCCCCCCCCCCCACCA
>JAOUQW010000046.1:10724610-10742992 GCA_028565825.1 Olivaichthys viedmensis | reverse complement strand
TAGAAACCACATTTCATTTCAATGTATACGAGGTATATGGAGAAATGACAATAAAAACCTACTTGAACTTGAAATGCCTTTACTAGAGTGTAACAGTTGTAGTTGAATTCATATAATATAGTGTGTTTGAAATGTTTATTGACGGAATTGAACAAATAAGTGAGTTTTGAGTAAACAGGCTTTCTGTTCTTATCTCCAAAAATGTCAATATATTTGTTGTGGTAATCACACATACACTACAGATACAATGGACAGAGACTGGGTTAAAAAACACTGGAGACACACTCATTATAAAACAACACCTAGGATTTACAGTGGTGCGAATCAATTTTGAAATCCAAATTGAATACTTAAATTAAGATTTCAATGTGATCAAATCTTAAATGAATTTTAAACCCTAATTTTTTTATAATTATTAAGATTAGATATAAATTAATTTTAAATCCTGACATTTAAATTAATTTTAAGTACTACATTTTAAAGTAAACTCTCTCTCTCTCTCGAGGTGGAGGGTGAATTTTTTAATCAACTAATATTTTTTATGTAGTAATATTTAGGTGAATTACAATACAGTATTAGAGAATGTAGTTGGTTGGGTCCCATTCATGACTGAAATGTCATGATTTGTTGTTTAAATACACACGTGTAAAGGGGTTTTGACTATTTAACAATAATAGAGCTTTGCTTTTTCCAGGTGACACAGCGCATCTGTGGCACACTAAAAACCCACGGAGCTGCTGATGTCACGACCTTGATGGATGCTTTAGCTGATCTTCAATACTGTCTACGCCTAAAACAGTGAGGGAGGAAGAAAAAGAATAAAGACAAAGACAGAGAGTGATGTGTGTGGGTTTCAGGAAGAGGAGGGTAAAGAGAAAAGGTTCATGAAGAGTGTCTCTTAAACTGCTCCTCTGACATTTTAATGGGTTTACAGCAACAACAAAAAAAAACAAAAAAAACCCTTTTTAATCTTTTTTGATCTTTGGCTTCCTTCTGCATTAGCTAGTGAAGCAGCTATAAGAAAAAAAGAAAAAAGAAAGAAAAAAAAAAGGCCCCAAACTGGTTGTATTTTCAAATGTATGTCCACCTCCAATATGCATCATCAGGAGGGTTTTTTTCCAGTATACAAACCAGGAAATCTCACTCTAGAGACTACTGTGTCACTGATGTTAGAGGGGAAAAGGCATAAAACAGATGTATCAATGGTTAAATTGTTTTTTTTTTTGGTTGGAGTCTCCTTATAAAGTGTCAAACTGGGTTCTCATATCACCAAATGACATATAATACATATATAATGGGGTTTCCATCCACCTGTTTTAATGCACATCTTGAATTTGAACATTAAAATATAATCTGAATAGAAACACCAGAATGTCTAAATGTTGCACAGATGGAAAAGTTATTGATAAAGTGAAGATTTTTGAAGATGACGTAGAGAGTGTGTTCCTGTCTCTCCATGTGTGTTTAACTGGTGCTGATTTGACTTTTCAACACACAACAATTTGCATTTCCTTTTGCTGACTTTTTGAAGATTTGCATAAACTTGTAAAACAGTTGGATGGAATGTTATCTTTCTTCAGCAAATCATTACAATACCTCATAGTGCTTAGAATGAGTAAATTAATTAACATCCAAAATCTTGTAAGATCAGGGTGATGGTGCATTTTATCCACTAGACACAATGTGTGTGTGCAGGTGCGCGTGTGTGTGTGTGTATGTGTGTGTGTGTGTGTGTGTGTGTGTGAGTGGGCGGTACTAACCATGGGTCATCCCCGCTCCCACGTTTTCAGTTGGGCTGTAGCCGTTGATGGACATCTTGTCACTGAGGTCGACCATCTGGTGGAGGCGGAGCTTGCGGCAATAGATGGAAGCGGCCTCGGGTTCCAGAGAGATGATCAGCTGTTCGGGGGTGTCGCGTGTGGCCAGAGCCGCCTAATCCCACCCAGAAAACAGACGGGCAAAATTCAGAAAGAAGTCAAGTGTTGAATTATTTATTATTGGAATTTTAAAGACTACATGAAATGGAAATCATAACACATTTTTCTTTTCATAACGTGGTGTATATCTGCATAAAACAGGCTCCGCGTTTTCGCTCTATGAGAGCTTGGGGTGAGGGAGGAGGTAAAAAAATTACAATATTAATGGTTATTATTAATTTTCCCCAGCAGAGCTAGCATGGTGACGTAGTCAAAAATCCAAAGACGTTTAGGGGCAGGCAAATGTCCTTGCATTTTGTCTTTTAGAGGATTGACGAGGTAAAAAAAGGTTCTTGTTGGATTTCGGGTTGTATTTAACACTTTCAGTTATAAAAACACGCAAGTTCTTCTAAAGATTACTTAGGTTCAGGGTCAAAGGTCATTTCTGAGGTGGCTTCTAGAAAGCTGTGCGCATTAGGAGTTATATATGTTTTCATTTTCTACTCACTTTATCAATTCATATATTATCTTTTGAGCTAAATATAAAAAAGGTTATTGGTTTGGTCGATATTGTTAGTCAGTGCAAATTCATTTTTGCAACAGACATTCTTTCTAGTCTGCCCTCAATTTGGTTTCATCATTACGTTCTGTGTATAAAATTAGAATTGTATGGTGCAAGATCTCACCACCATTGATTCAGTGTTTTCCATTCAGTGTTTGGTGTAGCTATGTCTAAGCCACGGTGCTCTGTATTTTACATATATAGCATTTTAATCAGCTCTCTAAACAAATTTTCTCTCAGTAATTCTGGGATCTACTACTAGACCATGTTGATGTATTGTATTAAATCTCCCAGAGGCAGAGTGAGACAGTTTTACATCAGTGTTCTCTAGAGTACAGCGGTTCTCACTTTCCATCCCTGTCTCTGCAATCATTTGTCTTCGATTTGTTCTTTCCGTCTCCCTCTCACCGCAACACGTCCCTCCCCCCGGCCCCCTTGCAAGCATCTAGGACAGGGCAACACCCTACACTCCCCCTACTACACTGCAGGCTCTTGTGCAAGCATCTATCCATCCAAACACCTGTTCATTTATTCATCCATGCATCCAATTCACCCATTCAGTCATTTATTCCTTCACTCTGGGCGTCTTTTTTTCTGTAATGTGGTATGATATCTCAGTGTGATTAGTTAGAGTGTGTGTGTGTGTGTGCGTGCGTGAGACTGATGTCTGTGCTCTGCTGTAACTGGGGCTTGTTTATTCATATTCATAAAGTGATGCGTTTATTTTAGCATCTCCTTCCCTCTTTCACCCGCACTCTCTCATCTTCTGTCTCCCCCTCTCATCCTCTTACCTTCCCTCTCTCATCCCCCTTTCTCTCATCACTCTCTCATCTTCTGTCTCCCCCATCTCATCCTCTTACCTTCCCTCTCTCATCCCCCTTTCTCTCACCCGCACTCTCTCATCTTCTGTCTCACCTATCTCATCCTCTTACCTTCCCTCTCTCATCCCCCCTTTCTCTCATCTTCTGTCTCCCCCTATCTTATCCTCTCACTTTCCCCCTCATCCCCCCTTTCTCTCACTCTCCCTCACTCCCATCCCCTCCTCATCTCTCTCATCCATCCTTTCCTCCTCTTTCTTCCTTACTCACCCTCCCTCCCTCTTCCTCAATCATCCCCCCTCACTCGTTCATCCCCTCTCTGCCTCCCTCATCCTGTCTCTTATTTTCTTTCTCCCCCTGTCATCTCCTCTCCTCTCTCTCTTTCTCACTAACTCTCTCCCTCTCTCCATACCTGTTTAGTATTCCCCTTCCTCTAACCTTGTGTCCTGCCTTTAAGGTTATTAGTCTCTTATACACACACAGTGTAGATACACACACACACACACACACACACACACACACACACACAATCTTCTCACTCTTTTTTCTTTATGAAGACAAACAAAAAGCAAAAGAATTGTGGGGATTTTTGTTCTATATGACAAGATTTAAATAGAGAACACCTAACCACAGATCCTCTCTTGATGATCTTCTGAAATACGCAAACTAAATATAATTTATGTGTGTACACATGCAATTAAGATGTAATTAGCCCTTAGTTAACTTTCCTGTATAATGTTTGCGATTTGTTGTGCTCATCTTCATTTAAGTATTATTTCATTAGTGACTTTCACATTCCTTTACTTGCAACATTGGAGAGAAATAAGTAGAAGCCTCAAGGCTTTAAAAATTGTTGTCAGAACTGGCAGAACACAGGTATGTTTAGCACAAACTAATCAATCAAAAATACCAAAGCAAACCATTTCAAATGAGAAGAACACAAACTAGGAAACTCAGATAAATAACTATAGGGGAAAGTTTTGCTACATTAGCAAAACTTTGCAAAGTACTACAGAAATCCCTAGAGTGCAAATGTATTTCTTAATGAGCCAATAAACAAGGAACATGTGCAGGTGATAATGATCAGGTGGTGAAGGATGGAGTCAGAGCTGGCATGGTCCAATCAGCAGCAGAAGAGCCACAGACATTGCTTAATGTGCCTCAATCTGTTAACCAATGCTGATTCATTGTCCTGATCACTCACATTTTCATTCAGATAGCATTATGAAATAAGTAATATACCAGAAAGGGAAATCGGCGACTAAAAGAGACTAAATGAAGATTAAAGGTAAATGAGAGCCTTTTAAAATGCCTTTGATGCTTTGGCTTACCACTTTAAAAAATATCTTCTTTCAGCTCCCACAGTGCCCCAGTCCAAATAGCAGATCACAGTCATCAGTCCGTCTTCTGATGTTAATGATGTTAAGATAAATTGAAGTGCAATGCAGTCATGATGATTTGAGGATTAGAGCATTGTCTATTGGTCACACCTTTCCATGGACTTATGAGAACAGACCCCCCCCCTCGACACACACACAGTGGCCTTTTTACACTCCAGGACATCTGAGAGTAATCATCACAAAAGGCATGGAGGCGTAGCCCACTGCTAAGCTCTTCAGATGCATCATCCCACATCCAGAAGCAATTAAGAGAGTTGCAGGGTTGTTTTAAAGTGACAGATGCACCTCCATCTGTCAGTCACATCTGCGCGGCTAAATTTAGAGTTTCGATCCAGGGAAGGCAAGAAGCCGGGATGAAAGGGGTGACATGCTTCAGAAAAGGGGGTAAGTGATTAAAAGGTGTGTGTATGTGTTTAGCATTAATTTAGTTAAGGTGATGATTCAGGGGCACAAATGGTGATTCATTGGCCATTCATTGGCTCTCTAATATGAAATCTGCCCTTATAGATCAATAATTGCAGTCAGAATGCTATCCATCACTTGTTTGCTACTTGTTTTGAAGGTTTTTCTTATAAAAAAATTACTTATCTTTTGTCACAGAATTGTCGCGTTGTTATATTTAAATTGAATCAAGTAAAGCAAGCGATTTTACACAATTAAGCAATATAGCAGCCTTTAATGATACTGTTATTAAGTTTGGAAAGTATGTTAATTATGTTGAATTGACGTTGGAGCTATAGACACTCTGTAGCTTTCTTTTTCCGTCTGTCTCTTTTGGATCCAATGTATGCAATGAGTTTAGTTGTTGTGAAGTAAGAGAGCAGGTGGGGAATAAAGTGTGTCGAATCTAGGACTGATTTACTTCCCTTTGAAGTGTACATCTGGATAATGTTGCATATGTCAGAATAAAGCAGAATAATGATGCCAGAAAGACCAATCTTCCTTTCATCAATGGTCAGCAGATTGAGTTTAACAAGCAAGTGTGTTTGTTTGTGTGTGTGTGTGTGTGTGTGTGTGTGTGTGTGTGCATGTCCATGTGTGGTTACATGGTTATATGTTGGGATGTTCAGCTGATGGATGCTGAGCTGATGTTTTGGTAAGTTGACACAATGAAGCCTGGCATCATAGAGAGTTCACCTGAATTCTAACACTTCCGGTTCACACACCTGGACTGCTTTTTTTTTTCATTCATTTCTCATGCATATATACTCCTAGCCACACACACACGCCCGTTGCGAAGTCTTGCCTCTCTCGAGTGCACTACTGAGTGTTTGTTAATATATTCTGAGTTATACTGGTTACTGATCTCATTTCATTTCTTTGATGCTTCTTCTCTGATTTCCCCTGTAGTTTGTTTGCCTGGATTGTTTTGATCTCCCGTGTATGACCCTCTGCCTGAACTGTATTATGCCTGGTTTGCTTTACATTTATATTAAACCATTCTGCATCTTGGATCCCGTCTCTCTGTGCCATCCCTGAGCATTACAATGGTAGTCCAATCTATGGCTCCAATCTGTAAAACAATATATGATTTGTGTAAGATGGAAATATTTTTAATTGATTTTGTCTTCCATTGGTTTTACGCTGATTTCCAAATGTCTTTGATAGATAACTGGCCTGTTTTGTACTTTGGGGCCAATATGACAATTTTTTTAAATGAGTTTATTTATCAGCTTGTATAATATTTCAAATCTGCTGAAATTAAAAGATAAAACTGAGTACTATTTAGTTAACAACTTAAAGTCAGTTACTATTCAGGTATTAATCTTAAAGCATATTATTCAGTAACTACTATTAATTATTTAGTAACGACAATTAAACTAATAGGACAGGTATGCAGTTATATTAAGATTAAGATTCCTATATTGTCACTGTACAAGTACAATAAGATTTCATTTATAGCAAACATGTTGATGCGTTCAGAAAGTTAACTTAGAATAAATATTAAAGAACACAAAGTGTGCAAAAGTGCCAAAAAATTGCTATGTATACAGTTATTAATTAAATATACAGTACTGCACAGTAATATTTCACAGTTTTGCACAGAACCATTGGAGTTAATTGCACTTGCATAATAAAATGCCCGAAGTAGAACATGAGCTTGTCACTCTTGACACAGTATAGGGGTATTGCAAAGACAGTTTTTGGAACCAGGGGACGAGGTAATGGGAGACTAAGTAAGTATGTTACCCTATGCAGTTATGGTAGAGGGAGTGGACGCAGGGGGGCAGTGTTAAGGAAGGCAACACCTTTGGGGAAGAAGCTATTCCTTAGCCTGGTTGTGCGGGCATACATGGTTCTGTAACATTTCTCGGGGGGCAGCAGAATGAAGATGCTGTTATCGGGGTGGGTCGGAGCTTTGGAGATGTTAGTGGCTCTCCAGGTGCAGCGAGTGCTGTAGACTTCTTCTAAATTTGGATCCAATGATTTGTTGTGCTGTTTGATGATGCGCTGGAGTACCTTCCTGTTCTCTGTGGTACAGCATGAGTACTTCACTGTTGTATGAGATGTGGGTAAATTATTACTATAAATTAATGTATTAGAAATTATTATTATTATAATTCTATTAATCGGGGCACCAGTCAAAGGACAAAATAATCTCAGAATGAGATACTTCTGGATCTTCAGTGCACATTGTGAGTCATAAAGTTTTCTCCACGATCTCTGGACAAGATAGGAAACAGTAATAATTTGCCTGATATCTGAAGGAAATTAAGTGAATTCTTTGATAGTCTGTAGAACTAATTTTTTACAAGAGAGAAACACACACACGAGTAAAACACACAAAGTTTAATAATATAAGAAGAAAAAGTAAGCATTGATATAATACAAAATATATATGGATGGAAATTATTTACAAATGTAGTGAATTCAACAGATGGGACAATTGGATAAGTAGCAGAATGGAGCTGGATAGCAAACATACACGGAGACAGTGTAGGCAACAATTCAAATGATAGTAAATTGTAAAGTGGAACTATTTATATCTAAACTACGATGCCAACATTGAAAAAGGAAGGTAGAGAAGCCTTATAGTTACGTTCCTGTAGTATCTCCTTGGGTGGTTACTCTTGGTCTTGATCAGTATGTTAGTTCAATGCAGTCAGCCATAACATCAGTAGAGATCGCAGAGAGAGAGTCCTATGACTCAATGGAGGCACAGTTCAGCAGGGATCGGGCTGAACGTCTAGCCGTGACGTCAAGTCTGCTTGTCCGGGGATCGCGGAAGAAGTCTTGGGACTCTTTATTGACAGATTTCAGCTGGAATCGCGCCTAAGGTCCAGCCATGGCATTAGTTGAGTCAGCTTGTCCAGAGATCGTGGAGAAAGCTTATTACTCACAATGTGCACTAAAGATCCAGAAGTCCTCCTGCATCTTCGTCTTGCAATGGTAGAGTCACTGAGATCAACATGGGATCAGCCAAGGTTAGAGTCAAAAACATGACCTTGAAGTCGATGATCAGAAATCCATGTGGATGGAAATCCAATTCCCAACTTCCAGATGGATATAAGCTTCTTAGATTTATACTGTTCACTGAATAGGAGTGTCAGTTTCTCTGCCTCTCCTCATTCAGTGTTGCTGATTGGTCAAACCCTGAGAGGAACCAGACTCAAAAGGGAACCCATCCTCTTCTGGGTAACACCCGATAGTGAGACTATAAATCACTGTGGGAAAAGACAAACAGTACTATGTACTAAATGTGTTTAAAGGATATTTGGTAAGAGTCCTGGGATGAGCACAGGATAGTCTTTATGATTACAAGTGCAGTCCGTAGGAGATGCAAGTCTGCAGTATCGAGGTGAGATTATCCATTTAAGCAGGAAGGTGAGTGCTTGGCATAAACTGTTTTTGGGAAGTGCAAGTCTTTAGGGTATCCATATGAATAGAGTATCCACAGCTACAAAAGGTGAATAATAAGATGTTTAGATTATAAAACCGGGATATTATACACTTGAGGAACTTAATCCAAAGTTCCAAGCATTAATTGACAATACTTTTGAGACCAAACATGACATCTTCATGCTTTTATCTGTGCATTTCAGGAAAAATGAAGGATTACACATTCATTAAGCATACAATTATCACACAAATTATATTTTATATGACATAGGATGCAATGAGTGTCTTGTGAAGTTTCCAGGTCCAGATGTGTGAGGGAAAGCGTCTTTTGGGTGTTATTCTATTTGAGTCCAATGAGTTGTGATACACTCTTAGTCCTTTCTTCAAATTCCTTAGTGAGCCAGTCTTATCTTAAATTCAGGATGCATGACCTGACTTCATGACCTTAGCATGGTATGACACTCGTGGTTTATGACTATCCCCGTTATCTGGCCAGCAGAGTGCAGTTTGTATAAACAAGTGTCTTAGGCTGGGGTTTTCTGGTATCAGGCAGACACCTTTAGTAAACTTTAAGGGTAAAAGGCCTGAATGTTCAGATTTCATCCATTCCCACACGGTTATGCAGTATGTCAAGTATGGACTTACACTGGTAAAAGGCCTGAATGTTCAGATTTCATCAATTCCCACACGGTTATGCAATATGTCAAGTATGGACTTACACTGGTAAAAGGCCTGAATGTTCAGATTTCATCAATTCCCACACGGTTATGCAGTATGTCAAGTATGGACTTACACTGGTAGACGTTCACAAGGAGCTGTTGGGGGAGGCGTATTAGTCTCTTCAGGAAATAGGGCCTCTGTTGTCCTTTTTTAGCCAGCATGGTTGTGTTGGTGAACCATGATAAGTCCTCACTGATGTGGATCGGAAGAACTTAAAGCTGTGGACTGTCTTAACCTTTTTGCCATTTATGCTGAAGGAGTGGTGTTCTCTCTTTCTTTGTTTTCTGAAGTCCAGGATCAGTTCTTTGTTTTCTTGGAGTTGAGGGCCAGATTGTTGTCATGACTCCATTTCTCCAGATTCTGGATTCTGGATTTCCTCTCTGTAGGCTGACTCATTGTTGTTTGAAATCAGTCCTATGATAGTTGAATAGCATTATGACATAAGTGTCATGCTGCTTGAGGTGTGACAGGGCAATGAGGGCATCCTCAGTTGACCTGTTTGCCCTGTAGGCAAACTGATGTTGGTCCAGGGTAGAGGGAATATGGCTGTTTATGTGGGCTAGGACAAGTCTCTCAAAGCATTTCGTAATGATGGGGGTCAGAACCACTGGGCAATAATCATTCAAGCTCTTGACAGCTGTCAGTTTTGGCACTGGAATGATGGTCACTGACTTGAGGCAGGTGGCCTAGTGGCCCTAGTGGCCTGTGCAAGTGAGATGTTGAGCAGGTTTTGTCAGCTGTTCAGCACAGTACTTCAGCGCAGGTCCAGGAACCCCGTGCAGTCCGCAAGCTTTGTTTGGGTTAATGTGGCTTAGGGCCCATCTTACTTCATGGGTGTTCAGCACAAGTGATTGTGTTCCTGCTTAATATCTGGTGAAGCCTTCCCTGGAGAAAAGAGCAACACTGAGTCTCTTTTTGTGATGTGTAACAAGGTTGGAGACACAGGGATCTTGGACCACTTGTCTATGTAGAGCATTTCATGCTTCCTTATATTCTTAGGTTTGTGCATGTGGACGAATGATGCCATCAATCTTCCCAACAGCTGGACCACCAGCTGCAAAACAGCCCCAAGGCATCAATGGTCCACCACCATATTTTACAGCTGGTATGTGGGGATGGCATCATTTGTCCACATGCACAAACCTAAGAATATAAGGGAGCATGAAATGTTCCTTTTATGCAGTGCCTTTTTCATCAAAAATATAGATGGTGTGCACAGCCAAAAAATTCAATTTTGGTCTTACCCGACTACAACACAGGATTCCAATTGTAGCTCTAATGGTGCTTGGTGAAGGTCAGGTACTGCATTTTGTAAGGTGCTCTCAGGAAGGGCTTCTTTCGTATAATGCTTTCTAAATAGCTAGTTGTTATGGAGGTGGCGTTTAAGAGTTCTGAATATGTGTGTCACGGTGTAGAAATACAGGACTTGAACACAGGGATACTTATAAATACTTCTAAATGAGGGATCAGTCGGGAAACAGGTGAAAGGACTTAACATAATCATACGGGGCGGGACTACACAGATAGCACAAACACATACCGCGCACGTGGCGGCAGTCGCCATGGCGACCACCATGCTGGGTCACAGCCGCGGACGTGACACTGTGATCTTTGGGCTCTTCCTTCACAAATGTCCAACTGTTCCAGACATGCAAAAAATTTATTATGGTTCTGGTCGTGCTTTATTATATTTTTAACTGCCTATGTTTTCTTTTATATCCATTAACTAACTTGTGCAGTTCAACAACCATCTGTCTGTTTTGTGTTGAAAGCTCTTTGCTTTTCTCCATCATGATCGATGACAAAGATTTTACATATGTTCAATCTCATATTTATACCTCAGGGAAACAAGAAATGGTCAAAGCCAACAACAGAGTTCCTGAGGACTGACAGCAAATTAAATGATGTTATGAGGATGACAATTTGTTTGCATTTACCTAAAATATTGCTTGGGGGGAGTGGTATCATTTGTCACATATCTTTTTGAGAGAAAATACTATTAAAAACTAAAAATATATTTTTTGTTAGAACAAAGGTAAATAATTTTTCCTATTGTTTAAGTGGAAAAATCAATTATTGTGTGTAGTGTTTAATTTAAACAATATTTTTTTGCAAATTTTTATGCATTTTTAATTCTGGAGGGCACTGTATGTGTTGGGTTGATATTAACAACTCAGTAGATATTACTGTTCTCACAGAATTATCAGATACCATGTTTATCAAAAGAATTTTGACAATGTATCACATTTTAAACTGGTTTCAGTATGCCCTTGTTGTTTTATTGTTGTTATTGAATTTCACTTTGAGTCAATTCAGAAATAATTTGGCAGAGAGAAAGACAAAGGGAAATATGAAAGTGAGTGGAAGAGAGACATAGTTGAGAGGGTGAGAAGAGAGAGACAGCGCATCACTAATGCTTGCCTGTGCACTTGTTCCCTTCGTCATCAAATACATACACAGATGTGTTTGTTCCTGTGGCAAAGTGATTTAGTCACAGATGAGAGGCGAGGAAGAAGATTTATAATATATTATTAATCAAGTCATTTTATGGACTATTTTAGTAAAGAGGGTAAGAAATAAGAAAGATGAGGAGGTGGATAGAGACAGAGAAAGAATGAGTGGGAAAAAGAGAGCAAGAGAGAGAGACGAAGTTTGCTATGAATAATGCACAAAGTAAAGAGATGAGAGTGATGTTCACAAAAAAACTCATTATAAACAAAAGTGAACCTGATCTCATAAAAAAATTGGTACAAATTTTAATGAGCAAGGGTAACGTGTTTGAATTTCATTTGATTTTATACGAATGAAGTTGTAAGAAAAGGTATGAATGCTAACACTACCCTTAAATTTAACCTTTGTAACTTTTCATATGAATTTAGCTGTGAAAATTGTCACAAACGTGCAAGAGTGAGACCATCTTGATGGATTCTTGTACACTTATTTTTTGTATACTACTGTTTCGGAGTTGAAGTGAGTTATCCACAGAGGAAATATGAGAGCTTATGAGAATATTTATAATATGATAATCAATCAAATCATTTTAGAATTACAGTATATCAGCATTTAACACATTTTATCATGTGAAATCTTGCACATTTTCTTTGACCAAATGTTTTGAAATACATTTTAATGAAGGACTAATAAATGCAGTGGTAAGTTAATGTTAATTTTTATTGCAAATGTTAATTAATCAAACTTTGTTTTACCATTATTTACACATTATGTTGATGACCTAATTCCATTGCATTGTGTTAACATGTGCCACTGTGCTCAGATCTTTCTGATTGCCTTCAGTAGAAAATAGTATGTTATTTAACCTCCACCCATGTTCGGAATCAGAATCAGATCAGAATCAGTTTTATTGCCAGGTATGTTATACATACGAGGAATTTGTCTTTGAATTTGTCCTCCCCCAGGCCACAGCTCTGTGGAAAAGCTGTTTGTGTGCCTGCATGTTCTGGCTTTGATGGCTCTGAGTCTTCTATTGGAGGGAAGGGGTTGAAAGAGGTTATGTCCAGGGTGAGAGGGGTCGGCTATAATCTTGCCAGCACGGTTCCTGACACTGCTGTTGTAGATGTCCTGAAGAGTTGGCAGATTACACCCAATAAGTCTTTCTGGTGTCCTGATTGTACGCTGAAGTTTGGCTTGTTCTTGTGAGGTGGAGAAGCCAAACCATATGGTTATAGAAGAGGTGAGGATGGACTCAATGATCGCAGTGTAGAATTGGATCATCAGAGCCGGTGGAAGGTTGAATTTTTTCAACTGCCTCAGAAAGAAGATCCTCTGTTGTGCTCTCTTGGAGGCTGTGTTCCCTTCCCACCTCAGGTCCCTGGATATACTGGTACCCAGGAACTTGAGTGACTCCACAGTAGAAACCACAGAGCCATTGATGTTGAGGGGAAGTTGGGAGGGGGGGCTCTTTCTGAAGTCCATCTCAGAAGTAGATGGACCATCTCAACAGTCTTTGTGGTGTTGAGCCTCAAATTGTTGTGACTGCACCAGGACACCAGTTGCTCGATTTCCTTTCTGTAGGCAGACTCATCACCGTTGGTTATGAGGCCGACTACGGTGGTGTCATCTGCGAACTTCAGGATCTTTACAGACGGGTCCCTGGAGATGCAGTTGTTGGTGTAAAGACTGAGGAGGAGGGGAGAGAGCACACAGTCTTGAGGTGCTCCTGCACTGAGGGTCAGAGTCTGATGTGTGCTTTCCCAGCCTCACCTCCTGTCTTCTGTCTGTCAGAAAATCTGTTATCCACCAACAGATGGAATCTGGCACAGACAAATGGGAGAGCTTTACCTGCAGCAGCTCGGGGTTGATTGTATTAAAATCCAAGCTGAAGTCCACAAACAGGACTCTAGCGTAGCTTCTTGGATGGTCAAGATGCTGTAGGATGAAGTGCAGGGTCAGATTGACTGCATTATCGACAGACCTGTTGGCTCTGTACGCGAACTGCATGGGGTCCAGCAAGGGGTCAGTGATAGCCTTCAGATAAGATAAGACCAGACGTTTGAAGACCTTCATGACTACGGAGGTCAGTGCAACTGGCCTGTAGTCATTTAGGCTTGTGATGTTCTTCTTTTTGGGAACCGGGCTGATGGTGGAGGATTTGAAGAAGGTGGGAACAAAGCAGAGGTCCAATGAAGTGTTAAAAATGTATTTGAAGACAGCAGTGCTTTAGGGTGGATGGTGAGACTAGGTCTGGTCCTGGAGCTTTTCTCACCTGTTGACCTCCTGAAGAGCCTGTTGACATCCTGAAGAGCCTGTTGACATCCTGCTTGTTGATGGTGAGATGGGTGAGAGGCAGAAGTGAGAGAGGTGTGATGGGAGGTGGTGGCTGGTGATTGTCCTTGGCTATTTCAAATACTCTTCATAGTGTTAATTCATTTTGCTGTTGACTTTTTTTTAATTTTTTTAACTGTTATTTCATATACATTTAGGTGAGGTATTTTGGGACATCATTAAGTCTGCAAATGGGTTAACAAAAAACTATAAAGGTGCCAGAAGGGAACTAAACTATACAATAATTTCATACAAGTTATAGAAATTATAATGAAAATTCTATCTGTAAATGGAGAAATTTCTTCCAGTGGCTTGGTTGTGGGATTACTTCTCATTAAGCAGTATTCAAAAACGCTTGACTGACAGATATTTCAATCGTACCTTATGTTTAACAAAGGCAGATACTCATCCCACCACACTGACTAATGGAGCTGAGCTGGTTGGCTTTGTGAAGGGAGAAAATGGAAACTACAGAAATTGTACTTGTGTTTGTCATTTCTGTGATATTGCTTTTGCAGTCAGTCTCTTTTTCAGAAGCAGTTTAACTTGCTTCATCCAGTTCTAGTTGTGTGATTGATCTAGGTTACTGTCACCTGGACAAATTGAGGTCAAGGATGCCTGAAATTGGTACATTAGTCCTTTGTAGCACTAATTTGGTCATTTTGAAGACTAATTTGGAGTGTTTCAGTATGTAGATGACACCACAACAAATGATGACTGCATTCCACTCTCAGGGTTCTTGTGCACGACTGCGTCCATTTTCTAGAGCTGGAAAAAAATGACTTGATTTACAGCACTAATGCCGTCTGCCTAATCATATCACATTTTTGTGATACCGTTAATGACCTTTTAAAATTAGCACGAAAACTGAACATAGAAAGGGTGTAAAGTTTTTAAAAAATCATTCGAAAAAGTCTGGAATTTTTCCACGAGAAAAGAGCAGGAGCCCTGATTCTAACATATATGCACCATATTCCAACTCTTTTGTTTATACATTGTACATATTATTGTGCAATGGTGGTGAATCAAAGATTACATACTTTTACATAATTTTACATACTTAATATTGTGTCGGAGATTCTGCCTAACATTCCTAAGTTTGATCTTGTAACGCAGTTTTAATAAGGACAATAGGTTCACAATCCTCGTGTGACTTTTTGTAACAATGATACAATTCATGACACTAAAGCGGTATGTCTCGTGCAGTGACAGAGTCCATGCCACAGACAGTTGCTCAGCACCTTCGGTGGATCATGCAGAAAGACCTGTTGGGGCAGGATATGTTTCTCATTGGTCCCCCTGGCCCACTGCGCCGTTCCGTTGCCATGCAGTATCTGGTAATTTCAAATGCATTTTTCCCACAGTGTAACATTACCACCATGAGTATTTGATTTTACACCTAATCTATGCTATTTTACATTGACCTCTTCAATACATGTCATTCTTGTACATGTCAAAAATACATGTAGAATGCAAAGCCGTACTTGAAATATAGGCCTTACTGTATAACATACTGATCATTCATTCCAGGAGCTGACGAAGCGGGAGGTCGAGTATGTGGCTCTGTCCAGAGACACAACTGAGACTGATCTCAAGCAGCGCAGAGAAATCCGCTCTGGCACTGCCTTCTACATTGACCAGGCAAGTAGGAAGTCATGGCATCTTTACTCAGCTGCGCTCACTTTTATGTTCAAGGTTGAGGCTTGTAACTATGCCTTTTGTCCATTATAAAACATTTATTATGCATCCAACCTAGTATTTTACTCTTCAGTTCTCCTTCCAGTACATATAATGCAGTTTAGAGCGCAAGACTGACATTATTACAATACTGACAAGACTGATTACTGACATACCGTATTTAAGAACAAAAAAAACAATGTATGAGGGGGACTAACACTCTGTAGACAGGCCAGCGTCCGATGGATGTTTGTCTGCTTTCTACCTCCTATTTAGTTATGTATATTCTTACAACATTTGCTGGATTGACAATTCCTGTGTTTGTCCACATCCACATATCTTCTCTTTTTGATCTTTTTTTGACACTGCTATTTATTCTGTTTAATTAAGCTGATGAGTATATTTCAATGTATGTATCTTATTAGTATCATACGTTTAGGAAAGGTTTACCTACAAATTTGGTAGTTATGTGGGACATCATCTCATGGTCAAAATGCTTGTTAAGGCCACACAACCTCAAACAATTTTAGTTATTAATTGTCCTCCATGGTGCCGGTTGCTACCAGTTAATGTCTTAAATAATTGCATTCTTTAAGGACAAAAACATGAATAGCTCGTGTTGCACCATTAATAGCATGACTTAAACTGTCACTGCATAGTCTCCTGGGCATAAGTTGTTTTTTTGAATACAGCCCAAAAACATGGTGAGGCAGTGGCTTGGCTGTGTGCGTGTGTGGATGTGTGAAAGAAAGAGAGAGAGAGATAGAGAGAGTGTGTGTGTGAGGGTGGGAGGGAGTGTTAACTGTCGTACTGCTCTCTAGGGTTCTGTGTTCTTTTTCTGACCCATATACCAAGCTCTGTGTATAAAAATGGCTATCAGTAGACTAGTTGTGTTTAAATAGAATCTTCACAATAATGCTGTTACATAAATCCAGGATGCTTTTCTTAATAACACCTTAAATGGTATACAAGTGTGCTCTCTTTAAATAGACTCGATTTTCAGGCAGTGGTGTCGTGTGGATTTAGTGAACTCCCCAACTGCCATAAACTCTGATGCTTATTGGAAGAAAAAGGCCATTTCGAATACGTGTGTGATTTTATTTATCTAAGCAGTCAAATGTGAAATACGTAACTACCAAATGAATGGCCCAAAACCAAAAGAAAGACATTTAGTGGTAATGCTGACACTGAAGTCTTTTTAAGTTTGGTGCTGATTTCCACTTCACTGTGTTCCAAAAGGAAAATTACTTTGGACATTGACGTCATTAAGACTTCTGCCCAAGTTGCTGCAGAGCAGGAACAGGAAAAGCAATGCACTTGGTGTATTT
This sequence comes from Olivaichthys viedmensis, assembly GCA_028565825.1. Lineage (NCBI taxonomy): Eukaryota > Metazoa > Chordata > Actinopteri > Siluriformes > Diplomystidae > Olivaichthys > Olivaichthys viedmensis. The sequence continues at coordinate 10,725,949 of JAOUQW010000046.1, read as the reverse complement.
ACAAAAGCTACATCCACTTATTTCGCCACAAGCTGAATAGGAGGCAGTTATTGTGCAGGAATTCTAGGAAAGGTTATTTCTGATGAGATCACTTTTTCCACCTTAGCTCTTGTCTTTTTCTCTACTTACCATTAAAAGGCATAAAGCCCAAAGTCATTGGTATAATGACTTTGGTATAATGACATAATGTTCAGCATGAAAGCAACGTTTAGGGTCATTTTCCTGGGTTTTTTTCTGATGTGCTGTTTCATTGATTAACATGGTGCGTGGCTGGATATGTGGCTTTAGCTCACCTCCCTGTCCTGTGTCACTACCGTTTCTAGTCTTTATGGGATTATATAGTCTATGATGGAAATGGCTGCAAAGTTAAATTTAGAGCATCTGGCTGCACTTTGGTAGGCCCTATTTCCACACAATCAGGCATATACTTACACGTTAACCTAATTATATAGCGAGTTGTTTTGTGGTCACAGGAGTAGCCTAGAATTTCCTGCCTTTGACGTCAAGACTGTTTGATTCTTGAACACGTATGTTTGTATGGTCGCATCTTCATAACTGAAGAAGTCTGATTATTCTGCCCACGTTTGGTCAGAATAAAATAAAAAAAAGTCAGCTGAAATAGAAATTGGCTATTTTGGGCGGTGGGTACAGTGTCGTAAGCATTTTGTAAACAATACAATGACAAGGATTTCCTCTGAATTGACAGGAACATTTATCAGTCTAAGTGTTTTAACCACTGTGTTACAAAAATCAAATCATAGTTATTCAAGTGTTTGGAGATGACTGGATGATACTTTCATCTCTTTTGTGAAGAATCTAAGCTTTTAAGATGACTCATTTAGCTTATAAAGGCTTTACGGTTAAATGGCGTATGAGGTTGAGCACTTTGTGTTAGTGATATGAGGAAAATGCAGAAAAAGGCAGAAGGCACTCAGAGTGAGGCTGAGATAGTAGAAGGTGATGTTTAGACTATATGCAGATTGCTTCTGTGTAGAGAAGCTGAGCTTGTTGTCTCCTCTGTGCAGTGTGCTGTGAGAGCCGCGACTGAGGGGCGGATACTGGTTTTGGAGGGGCTAGAGAAGGCCGAGCGGAACGTGCTGCCTGTGCTCAACAACCTGCTGGAGAACCGCGAGATGCAGCTAGAGGACGGCCGCTTCCTCATGTCTGCCCAGCGCTATGACAAACTGTTGCAGGTCATTATAGCTCTACTAAACAATTTCCAGTAGACAGATTAGTTTTATATATATATATATATATAATTACACATACACTCACCGAGCACTTTATTAGGAACATGTACACCTTCTCATTCATGCAATTATCTAATCAGCCAATCATG
>JAOUQW010000046.1:10704588-10716907 GCA_028565825.1 Olivaichthys viedmensis | reverse complement strand
TGTTTATGAGGTAAAAGAGCTGTACAGATTGTGCAAACAATTGACAAAGAGTGTGATGTGATGTGTGATGTGATGTGTCAGAGCTTATGCGTTAAATAAGTGTGCATCCGTTCTATTGAGAGAACGGATGCACTGGCCTATAAACAATCCACTGCTAAGGCAGAGAGAATTCCTTTGGTGCTCACTTATCATCCTACTAATAAAACAGTGGCTGAAAGTGTACTTAAAAACTTCCAAATCTTCCAGGACGACCCTAAAACTATCCTTTTTAAGGAACCTCCACTCTTCTCCTACAGACGGGACAAAAACATCAAAGACATGCTCGTCAGGAGCGAATGAAATGATCTGTCTAATAGAAACTCCAGCACTCTTGCATGCAACCCTTCAAGATGTTTGACATGCAAATTTATTAACACATCCACTAAAATCACAGGCCCTAAAGGATCAGTTCATATCACTCATCACTCCTCGTTCATCACTGCAGGAGTCGATTATTGTCTCTCCTGCAAGAGATGCAATCAGTTGTACTTCAGGAAACTAACAGAAGACTGGCTGATCGTTTTTGTCAAGCACCTTCGTACCATAAGTACAAAGGATTTCTGCTTTCCAGTGCCGAGACACTTCAACAGCAATGGACATAACATTAATGACATCTCCGTTTTCATTGCTAGTTGTTGTTATGGGAGCAATGAAGGGAGGAAACTTAAGGTAAAAGAACTCATCTACACTCTCTGAACTTTGGAACCCCATGGCATAAGTGTAACTTACGCTGGGGACGTGTCTCACCACTTTTTGAAATGTAATCCGTTACAAATCTTGTATATAATAGCATGCGACAGAAACTGATCCAAAAACTTTCTAAAAATATCAGTTTAGCCCGATACACAGTGTTTTTTGTAGGGTGGTGTCTGTAATAAAATGTCTCCTTTATGATAAAACTCTCGCATCCAGACGGCTATAAATTAACACCGCACAAGCGGGTTAAGTTTCCTTTTCTGCGTTTCATGTTTGCATCACACAGAGGGATACGATCACAGTTTCTTTATAGAAAACTAAAATAATGTTAATGTGACATTTATATGTGACTATAAAGTGAGGCTTTATACCCACTGGAGCTGTCATTAAATTGGCTGTAGCCAAATTAATCAGTTTGCAGCATCATGCTGTTTGGTTTACGTGCTTTTTGTCTTTGAGCTGCCAGTAAAGACACAATGTAGGTGATGTAAAAACTATAGCAACTAAATTTTAAAAGACTCCCAAAGCATCCATCCTTCTGTGATTGCTGGAAGTGTTTAAAAAGCTGGCGTGTAACACGGGTTAAAATGGACACATATCTTTCCCGTGGGATGTGCTTGATACAGACAAGTAAAAACACTTCAGAAACGCTTATGGTGTGAATTGGCCTGGTTTCTAAATGAATACACACATTTTTTTTCTTGTCCCCAGAACTTTTAATGTACTTCGGTAATAAATGTAGAGGTAATAAAAATTGCTGTGTAGTACACAAAGTTTCAGGCAAATCTGTTTCTCCTTAAACTTTGTGTACTACACTGCAATTTTTATATAGGCACGGTACTGGGCAAAAGTCTTAGGCACATGTTAAGAAATTCTGTAAAGCAAAAATGCTTTAAAAAATTGTGAAAAAATACTACTATTTATATTATTATTATTTTTACTATTCTTATTACTGTAAGAGCAGTAAACAGTGAAAAACTAAAACAAATCAATATTTGGTGTGACCTGCCTTTGCCTTTTAAAACTGCAATAATTCTCTTAGTTTTCTAAGGAAATCAGCTGGTAGGTTGTTCCAGGAATCTTGGAGAACTTGTTCTTCTGCAGACTTTGGCTCTCACTTACTTTTGTTCCTGCAAAGAAAAATCGCAGACAGCCTTGATTATGTTTTTATATAAAAAAGTGTGGTCTATTACTTAATATGTGACTTTCTTTAATGACTTACAGAAATGTCTCTGTAGCATAACATTTTTTGGGAAATGAATGTTTGGAGTTGCAAGATTGGCTCTTTTCCACTGACACGCCAACGCAGAAGACGTTTATATAAAAAACTAATTTAAGTCCCTTTTCTTATTTGATACATAATTTAAAAAGATGTGAAAATAAGGTGCGTCATGAACAGTTTAGGAATCATGTTTCGATACGTGGTGGTTAGTTTTAGTTTTTTTGTTATCGGTTTCTCTAATGTCTGTATATTTTATTTCCAATACTTTGTGCTTCTGATGCACAGTGCACATGGAGCAGTAGCTCATTTGGTTTGAGAGAGACAGGGTTTGAATAGTCCTGACAGTTCGGAGCTGTCTGAAAGGACAGAGCCATGTCTGAGGTGTTGATTAACTCCTGGTGACATCACCCCCATAGAGAGCGTCTGCCTCGGACCTGCAATTAAACACACATCCACGTAAAAAAAAAAAAAAAGCCCGTTCTTAGGCAGGGTTAGAGTGGGCTCTAAATTAAAGTCAGGACTCAGTGGCCATGTCTGTCTCACGATGAGATGCTTTTCAGCCCATGACAATAGGCGCTTTCATCTCTGGCCACAATAACAGGAAACTGCCCACCAGAAAGGCGAGCTTTTATACTGAGGGTTGAGTTTATGGGGTTGTCTTGGTTGGCAAGATATTTGTGTCTGTCCTCACTTGCCTTTAGATATGAAGTTTTAAAATTGTTCAGAAGTGCAACACTCAGTTTCTGTGGCAAATCAGCTTGTTTAATTGAGAGTTAATCACTAGCTGGTGAGGTGCTACTGTTTTAACGCTTTAATTGCAACATTTTTGTACTTATCAAGTAAAATAATAGAAAGACTCAGTTATAAGTGGCCTAACCATTCCTGCTATAACATGTTTAATGCTATATCATGAAAGCATGTTGGTCAATATTTTGAACAGATTGCTTTCATTATTCAAGCCAGTGTTTTGTATTTGCCTGTGTGGACTGAACTGAAAATTTAAATTCCCCATAGCAATCATTTTACAATGTTTATTTGATTTGTCTTCTGGCCTTTTAGAAAGACTGATCTTTGAGTTATTAGAAAAAGAAGTTCATGTTCATATATGGGCTCATCCCCATTCCCTCTTGAACACAACGTCTCCACATTTCATCACTGAGGGAAGGCTGTAAACCTTCAGCCCACAGAATCAGCGCTGAATATGTTCTGCCGCTGGAACTCCACCTAGACGGGCAGGAAGGATGTTTGCGGTGGCCCGTCTGAGGCTGAAATAAAGCCTCTTCCTCTTCCTGTCTTTCGAGCCAGCATCTCAGACTGCACTTCATGTGGTTCCAGTGCTGCTCTTAATTAACACATACACGTGCGCACGCACACACGTCTCTTCTTACAGCTCGGTTAATGAATGAGCCTACCATGCTGAGCTGTCTAGCCAGACAGGGAGGCAGGCAGGAGACTGACCTCATGGAGTGGTTCAGATTGAAAGGACACACTGGGGGTTCCCAATCCCTCAGCTGTGCTCGTAGTGCCTCAAACAAGCGTTGCCTCCTGATTTAGTTGCGTTATTTTTTTTATTAGTAAATTCAGTTATCTTTGATCCTTTCTACCAGTAATAGATAGATAACTTCTAGGTTTAGAGGAAAACTGCTTCTCAGTGCTTCATCGATATTGCCATTCATGTTCGTGCTGCACCTGTGTGTTGGCATTGCAACACAGCAATATGTGCAGGAAACACGATTAGGGACCAGTCTCAGGCATGAGGGATAGTATGGTGTTGCTAGGCAACAGGAGGCAGTTGTCACAATGAGGATGATCTAATAGTGAGGAGTTTTGTGTCTCACTTTCTCTCTGCCACCCTCCTCTGTCAGTTGGCGTTTCTATGTATTACATGCAGGGCCCGCCGCTGTTTATAAATAGCCGAAGCTGTCCAGTGCGATTAGGTGGAAATGCGAGTCGACCAGGAGCCGCAGTATTGTCAGCTGCAAACACTCAGCCATGACAAAGAAAGCTGGGCACAGTACTTTACATGGACATATCCTTGTCTTTTGTTGTCTGGGTCCCAGCAGACATCACAGATCTGGTGCATAGGGCTATGTCAGTCTTTTGGGGACATACCGTAATCAAAGCAACAGAGCTTTATTATTAGTATGACCAGTGCCACCTTATCACTCTCCGATAAGAATGACTAAACTGGACCATTGGTTGTCACTGGGGTAGTACCCTCAAGGGTACATCCTATGTACTTTTAGTATGTATCGTTCACCTGGTGGTACACCTGATTCGACTGATTAGCTATTCACAAGTTGGACCAGGTGTGTTTTTTGTTTGTAGGGCAAACTTTAAACTGTGAAGGGGCAGTAGCTCCACATGACTGGATCCCAGGGCCCTAGGCTTAAATGGATTTTAAAGGTACAGAGCATTTACTTTCCCGGGTAAACGGTACACACTAACACAATAGCGCATTTCCACAGGACAGTGCGGCACGGCACGGTAACAAATCCTTGATCCCACATTGTGTCCTTACCCGTGCTGTATTTGGGTACCCTTCTTGACTAGGTACTACGCATGCCGAACAGGGGAATATGGGTGGAGTTAGAAATAGTGCAGATTATTGATTAGTGAAACACAATTGTCCCAATGATGTCTGGCTAGAATGGCTTTTCTACTGGACAGTACAGCATAGTAATATTCAGGAGTAGTGTACTAAATGTCTGACAGAGTTTCTTTTTCTTTTCAAATGTCCCTTTTCTGGTGGCTTTAGGAGGCAATATTCTAATTCTAATAAACTTGGTTTCAGATTAATTTTTTTACCCTCAGGAATGTTTTCTTGTCACTGATATTTCGCTCAATTTTACATTTCTTAATGGTGAACTATGTAAAATCCCTCCACATTAACTTTGGCCAATTCCTAAATAGCTTTGTATTCACTTTGTTTGCTCAGTACATACGGTATACCATAATGACTCTCTAGAACGTACCGCGTGCATTATATGCCAGATCGAATGCCATTTGAGATTCAGCCATAAGACATGCACGACTGCTTGTGTTGTGTATTTTATTGTTGTCTGACAAAGTTTGGACTCTCTATTTTCACCAAGAGTAAAGCATTGGCAGACTTGGCTTCATTTGATTTTAATGTAAAATAAGCTATTAGCCTTTTTATTTTGTGTTAAAGAAAATCAATTTGTGAATTTCAAGGAGTATTTCACTACTCGTGCCCATCACTAGTCATTCAACACCCCCCAGAGAACTGGGATGGGGAAACAAATACAGGTACTCAACCAAAGGTTTGAATAGTTCTGGATTCAGATTAGTAACCGTACCGTGCCGTACCATTAGCGGTGGAAAAGCGCTATAAAGGTACAAAAAACGTACTCATGAGGGCAGCACCCCAGAGAGAAGCCGAGGTACAGTTTGGTACCTTTTTTCCGAGAGTGACATGACGTGCACATCTGTTAATTTTAACTGGCTGATTTTGAAGCATAATGCATGTCTTAATTGCTTAAGAATAACTAGAAGGTCTTGTCTAGCTGTTTTCCTGAGCTCTGCTTTCCTTCCCTTCAGGTGCATTTTCCCCATCCACCCTTCATTCCGGATGATCGCGTTAGCTGAGCCACCAGTGGCAGGCAGCAGCTCTCAGCAGTGGCTCAGCCCTGAGCTCCTCACCATGTTCTTCTTCCACACAGTTAGGCCTCTCGCCAAGGTGGAGGAGGCTGCAGTTATTCATGGAATGGTCTGTACACAGCCAACGACTTTACCAACAATGTCGAATATATATATATATATATATATATATATATTGTATTTGATTAGAGTAATGTTCCAAATTCATGTTACTTTCAGCTGTCATAGACTTTGTACCAGCGTCACCCGTCACCCTCACTATGGGGCTTCCTCCTTTTCTTTGTTGTCTACACTCATTCATTCTCCCTTTGCCAATATTTTCAGCTGACACATACACACAAGCATGTACAGGGCTTGCATGGAGCATGCTTGTCGAATTTCTATGACGTTATTTTACTGCCAAAAGTCGAAAAGTTTAATCTGTGAGCAGGATTTTTTTTCACCTTTTTCTGTAAAAAAAAAACAAAAAACCACACATGCATGCTTAAATCTATTCTGCTCGAGCATGCATTTGCTTTGGTGACGCACAAATAAATAAATATATACATATATACACACACACACACACACACATTCAAGTTGCACTGCTTTTCTTGACTATTGTGCCCAGATTAAACTAAACGGGAAAAAAAGTAAAATAATGTCACATATTTCCTGCAGACTCCAAATGTTCCAAAAGAAGCAGTAGAACAGTTGCTGCATCTGACCCACAGCCTAAGAAGCACCAATGACCCGACAGTAAGATATCTCGCATACAGTAATATCGACGACGAAACACTGGCCTGAACCTTTCTTACTGAGAAAATCAGGCCCGCTACGTAATGTGAACATAAACTGTGCACATATACTGCACATCCTACTTTTTCATTTTTAATGAAACGTGGTACTGGTATTACATTTGAATGTTTTTGATCAATTATGAAACAGTTCACTATAAAAAATAATCTGCAGTTGGCATCTGTGCATGTGTCTGCGTTTCTGTTCAGGCCCAGTCTCTGGCTTCTTCATTGTCCACCAGGCAGCTGTTGAGAATATGTCGCCGTCTGTCTCAGTATCCTGAAGAAAGCATCGTTCATGCCGTGAACAAAGCCTGCCTGTCTAGGTAGCCTACATACCTCTCATATAATAACATATTTGCATTTACTTTTATTTGTTCCAAAGCAAAAGTGAGGCAGAACACAACTCGCACATAGAACTGCTAACAAAGCTGACGGTGATGTGCAAGGGGTAAGCTTCCATCAATTCATCAGAAACAAGTGCAAGATATTTGTAGGAAGAACAGAGAGAGCTGCAGCTAAACAGGAGGGTTGAAGTAAGTGCCAGTACTCTGTGCGGGTGCTCAGGAGTGCTACAAACACTAGTCACAAAGCAGTCAGTCATCCTACAAATGATCTAATCATTTATACATATGCCCCCATGTACCCAGATATAGCCACATTTACCCACCATTGATATAGGTGTGTAGTAGCTACATGAAGCTGTGCAGGTATAGAAGCAATACATCCACATTATACATACAGTATTTAACCATTTTCATTATAATCAAAGCTTGTCTGAAACTCAGTTTTCTGCTGTATGTGTTAGGTTCCTTCCCAGCCTGGCACGCTCCTCTCTGCAGAAAAACCTGGCGAATTGCTCGATAGAGGAGAGAACTGGTCCAGTGACAGACCCAGAACTAAAACAAGACCACACCTGTGAGTTACATTCTATTCTGCACACTATTGAATGCTCATCTTTTTTCAGTGTCGCCTTAGCCCTCACGGTGCTCGCGGTCTTTTAGCCCGTGCCATCTTCGAATGCTACCTGCAAGAAATGGGTTTAGGACAGTGGCGTAACTACCAGCAGTGCAGGGGGGTGCAATCGCACTGGGGCCCGTAGCGTGAGGGGGCCCTTGGCGTTAGGCCTACTGACTCTCTTTGGGCCCCTTGTATGTCGGTACTTATGCAAGTTTAACACCACCTATGGCTCATAAAGCAGACCCGATCATTTAACAACATACTTTATCAACCTCGATCATATCTGGAAATCAGCCCTACTGTCAATTTATCTCTCTCTTATTCATAATGCATTTCCTGCATGGTAGCCATTCTCAAACGGATCCTTCGCAACTTATAGCATGATATATTCATTATTTATACTTCTAAAACCTTTAAAGAACAAAATGACTCTGCTCAAATAACACATAAAAAATATGTATTTTATACATATAGCGCAAGGCACTGTATTCTATAGATCAACATGGCGTGAGAGAGGGCGGAGTGGCATGCCTTGAGAGCATCAACTTGGCTGAGACATAACAATTTTTTATTAATTGAAAGTCATTTTCGTATGGGGGGCCCATTCTTTTGTTTTTGCACTGGGGCCCATAAGATCCTAGTTACGCCACTGTCCCTACCCATATACTGTATGTTTAATATTAAGAGGGTACATTTTCCCCATTAGAAACAGGAGTTATTAGAGAGAGCAGCTGTTGGGGGGAGTGGAGACGGTGAGCATTTACACGGAGAAACAGGAAGATTTCGGCAAAATACCAACGTCCTGTGTTTTATTGGATTGTTGTAGCAGAGACACGCGATTAATGATACCACATGAAACAATATTTATGCGTAATTGCAGTGTTTTTCTTGTCAAAAACGTTTCCACTATAGTTTATCGCACCATTTCACGTATAAACAAACAGTTTATCCGCTAAAGTTAAACGGAAAAAAGTTTTGTCGATATGTGTAAAATATTAAATTCCGTTTCCATTTCCTACTTCGGCAAACATTTCATATCGGTTAAACATTTTTCGCATAAACTCCCTTGGATGGAAACCTGGCTATTGACAATTACCAGCACTGAAGATTGAAACAGGGCGGAGACTAGACCAACATATACACAAACACGTGGCTATTGGCGGCCGTCGACCTTGACGACCGGCACGCACCGCCAGCTGAGTGGTCCCATGACTTGGAGGCCGTGACAATATACAATATTATAGGTACAAAGCATATATGAAATGATCAGGAAAACACTTACAGCATCTATGGAAAACGGCCATGACAGCGTAGTGACACTAGATGTTAAAAGGTGTCTCGAGGCACAGAGCTCAGATCTACGTTGCTCCTGTGAGTTCAGATAGTTGAGACTCCCTGAACATAGGATTTCACCCCTATTTTATATTCTCAAACCCCTTTGAAGTCTCTGGACCAAGTTTTATCAGATGGTATACTCGACTGGTCATGCTAATAAAGTAATTTAGTTTTTGTGGCCACATCTGGTCAAACACTCGGCTCCCATAAAACAGAAGATGTCCGGACCTACGCTCTTTTGGGACAATGGTCATGTGGGGTGATTGTGATTTAAAGTGATGCACCCGAGGGTGTGAATTTTGTGTGTGTGTGTGTGTGTGTGTCACCCCCTAGGCTGTAATCTGACCAAATGAAAAGCTATATTCTATAGATGTTATTTCCTAAACTGGTAAGTTATTGTTGAAATCATCACATTGTTCACCATGAAATATGCTGTAAAATGATACCAAACATGACAGGTAAATATCTTGGTATGGAACTGGCCTTGTGGTTCACATGGTCTTTTCAGCTGGGGATGTGAGCTAACCTAGGCACGCACGCCAGATCTGCCTCTCCTACACGCATACCACATGATTGAAAGCGGGCGATAATAGAACTGAATAAGAGATGATAGGAACTGCAAGAACCACTGCGGCATTAGCCTCCTATTGTGTGTGCGTAATGGGTGAGCTGTCAGAAGTTGCAGTACACACGGGGGCTCATGTCTTACACATGTCTTAGCTTTTATTTAGCACTGTCGTCAACACGGTCATGAAGAAAGTTTTTGCATAAACCTTGTTGGCGCACAACTAGAGCAGGTCCAAAAGTACCTCGGCTCAATTGTACAACAGTAGAAAGTTGCCTCAGCAGTGGATGTAACTAGTCACATTGGCTAGTCAGCAGCCTTTGGAGGGGTAACGTGGTGCCTATGGCGGAAAGAAAATGTTTGGATACACACCAAAATATGCATCTTCCGATCACTATAATGTTGTCAGTATTACTGTACGGTGCAGAGTCAGATTCTGCTACAGACAGACCTAAGAAAACTGAAAGTCTTCCAAATCCTGGGCGTCTCACTTTGGGATCACGTAAAGAATGAAACCATCCGAGCACGGTGCTGTAACCAACTCTTTATGCATGAGGAAATTCAAAAACGCTGGCTACGACTGTTTAAATCTGAAGCGTCTTCCCTACCATCTGTTGTGCCGAACTCGACCACCACAATGAAAAGCGCTATGCACAGCCCCTAAGAAATCATCGGTAAAACAAATCAAAGGTTGAACTGCCCTCTTGGACACCATTACATGCAACGCTCAAGGACCAATAGCACCTACAGCGCCGTACTGGCTCCAGACACGCCCACAACCACTCGTGCGCTAAGGACGAACAACTCAAGTCAAGATTTTCTTGTTTATTTAATGTAATGTCTATACATGCATTACAAAGCACAGATGTCATTGTCAGCAGCAGCAATTACATAATACTTAATACCAATTTTGCTAAAGTGAAACTCTCACCATAGAGGCCTGCATATATATTTACTCAGAAAACAAGAACTATGATGTCAGCCTGCTGTCTACTTTTAGTGTTTTATCTTTTCCTGCTTCCCTCCAAATCAGCTCACAGTGTGTTAGTTGGTAACAGGTCCTTCCACGTGTTTGTTGTGTCATTTCAGTTTGAAAATACTATTACTGAAATTGCACTATGTAAAGCTTTATTCTTACACGCCTCCACTTTTCCTGATCTTTCCATCTCTCTGTTAGCTAACACTACACTTCATAACAGCCCATTAATATAAACTTTTTTTCACACATACCACGATGCGACAGAATAAAAGGCAGAGGGACGCGAAAAGATTAATAGAGAACATACGGTCAATTTCGTGACCATGGTTCTCTTAAGGAGACGAGTGAGACACGGACCATGTCTCTATGGGATAGCGCCCCTGCACAACCACCCTTGAAGCCACTTTAAACACGCCTTTAAGCAGCGAGAATAGGCTGTTGCTATAACAGAAGTCCATCCTTCCGGATATAAGCCAGGTGACAGCCCTATTCTCTCACAATGTACAGCTCTTCGAAATGAGCAGGTGTTGCGGGGCACCCTTGGTCTGTGTCTCACTCGTCTCCTTAAGAGAACCGTGGTCACAAAAGTGATGCAAGAACAGGTCCCTGCGCGCACATCCATCCCCAACGGTGTGTATCAATCCATTATTGAAAAGAACAGGTTGCACTGTGTGTTCTCTAGGGACGCAAAGAGGTCCACAGTTGCTCTGCCGAACCGTGCCCAGACCGATTCCAGCACGAGGGTGCAATCTCCACTCCTGATTGGAGAGCGGTCTCCTGGACAACAAGTCGGCGCCTAGATTGGAGTGGCCTGGCACATGCGTCGCCCTCAGCGACAGCAGGTGGGTCTCTGCCCAAAACAGAATAGCGTAGGTCAGGCAGTGGAGACAAAGTGACCACCCTGGCGGTTTATATACGCGACAGCAGCTGTGCTGTCAGTTCTCATTAAGATGTGATGGCCGCGTACATGCAGCAGAAACTGCCGCAAGGCGAGGAGCACCGTAAACAGTTCCAGATAATTTATGTGGAACTGACTCTGCCAGACTGGGCGCTTGCGATACGCCCCTCTAGAATCGCACCCCATCTCAACAGGGATGCGTCTGTGGTCAGCACCTTGCGGGTCAACACAGCGCCCATGCTGACACCCTGCCTCAGGAAGGTGTGGACCCGCCATAAGACAGGTTACAGAGACTGGCACTATCTTGTGCCTGTGCACGCCCCGCACCGCGTTCAGATGCAGGTAAGCAACCCATATCTGCATGTCTCTCATAAATAACTGCCCCAGTGGCACAACCGCTATCATAGAGGCCATAAGCCCCAGCAGTCTCAGACACGTGCAAAAGTGCACTGTGTGTCGCAAATGGAACAGAGGGGCATGCTCATCCTCCTCTGTAATGATATATTGGCTTTGAATGAAACTGAATTCAGTGTGAGCCCTAGAAAGTCTACCACACGAGTGGGAGTGAGAACACTCTTCCCGTGGTTGACCCTAACTGTTGACTGTAATACCCTTGCATGTAATGCACAAATCAATAGACAGGTGGCAATACCTGAACACTGAAGCAGTGAATAAACATCTTTTCACAGAAGTGGCCTCATGTTCCCCCAGGGGTGCAACAGCCCTAGCCGCTCTTGGGAATCATATTAAACAATCATAACAACCTATAAAAAGCAATTTATTATTGATAGCTAGTCTATAAATGTAGCTTTGGCTTCATGCTATTCTATAGAAGTCCTTTTTTAAGGCCTGGGCAGTTAAATAGGAAAATGAACACCTTGAAAATAGCTTGGCAAGCTGTATGTTTGCTAAGAATCTCATCATCACCAACGGCATATAAATATGTAAGCCACCAGATGCATGAAAAATGTCCTCCAGTGACAATAGATAGCAGCAAGTGGCATTTGCAGTATTATCGAAAAGCCTGAACCAGATATTCTTTAACCCAAAGTGAAAGATGAAAGATACATTGGTGAAACCTTCCGTTTTCAAAAGAGCTCTGGTATCAGTTTCAAGTCAAGTCAAGTTCAAGTTCAAGTAGGTTTTTAATGGTCATTTCTCCATATACCTCGTATACATTGAAATGAAATGTCGTTTCTACAGGACCATGGTGCAACACGCAACAATA
>JAOUQW010000046.1:10666607-10700898 GCA_028565825.1 Olivaichthys viedmensis | reverse complement strand
TTATGCACCAACATACCAAAGCAAATTCCTTGTATGTGAAAACCTACTTGGCAATAAACCTAATTCTGATTCTGATTAAAGCTCTAAATGGTTTAGCTCCAGCGTATCTTGCTGATTTTCTGAAGCAGTACAGCCCATCACGAGTGCTTCGCTTAGCTGAGGCAGATCTACTGTTAATCCCAAGCATCACTCGCAGCTCAGCCGGTGGAAGATGTTTCCATAGCTATTGGGTCTTTTATCTTAAATAGACTTTTCATGATTTACAGTACTAACACTATATTTATAGTCAATTAATTAGTGATTGTACATTGGTTCTTTTAATGTGCTTTACCATAAATACTTTGTTTTGACTTTATGATCTTTTATATGTAAAACACTGAGATTTTGAACTCAAAATGAAAAGTGTTATATAAATTATTATTATTATTATTATTATTAATTAAAAAAAAGAATGCCAGTTGTCATTGGAATATGAAAATACAATTGGTTGATTTATTGACTTCTGCTTTTCATGGCTGTTGTTTGGTAAGCTTGAGTAAGAGTACTGTACTATGTTATCTCAATTACAGGGGGAAAATAGTTGGACAATTTTAAACTTAAAAGTTTTATTTTGTTATTTCTATGTAAAAAGAAGAAAAATAAAGTGAAGTATGAAATGCAAAAAAAGGAACTATATGTATGCCATATATATGGCCTTTATTATTAATGGAAGGGGTAGACTGAACGGCTCCCCTGTCCCATGTTTTTTTTTTATGTGGCTCGTCTGCCAGCCCTGACCTACAGTAATTATCTGGGTTAAACATCTACTTAATCGTCTCTAACAACAGATGATCTGCTGCACAACTATGACTGTAGTTACATATCCAGATGGTGTGTTGACTCATTTAATAAACTTATAATGCAACAGCTATATAATCAAATATAGGGAGTATTGGGTTAGAAGTTTTATTTTAATTCTGATGTTTATTAAATTTCTGACTTTAATTTCTTATCTAGCTCAAATTATTCAATACAATACACCACAGAAGTTATTTTTTTAATAAATACATGAAAATTAAATTATAAATTTCCATTTCCAAGTTACCATTCTTGTTGAGCTCAAAATGAGAGGGAAATAACTTCTGCACCTGCACTGGAATACATGTTGAATTGTTTTCAGAGCTTTAAATGTTTTCTGCAATCAACCTTGGTTTGGAGCTTGAAGTAAAAATCTCACATTGATGATGAACAACAAGCATTTTTGGAAGAAGTATTCTTTCATGCAAGTTGATCACAGAAACATTTATTATAGATGAACCACAAGGTTATCCAATGATTTACCAACAGCACAAGTAAATGGTGTTCAAATCATCAATCTGACTTACCCAGTGGTGGCATGGAACCGTGCAACCTGTCCCCTCACCGCCTTGGCCAGCCTTGCAGTTGGAGTGGCCAGCTGGTAATTTTCACCTCCAACCACCAGCGGGGAGCATAACGGAGTGCTGTTTGCCCTTCGCCTGCCACGAGGCGCTGAAGAGCAAAGCTTCTGCTGCTGACACCCCACCATATTTACACTTTTGTTGTGGCCCATGTTTACACTATCACGCTTTAGGATCGAGGTAAAAGGAGGATTCTTAAGCTTCCCGTTGCTCAACTGATTGAAAATTACAGCATTTTGCTTGGGCATCACGGGCCTGGTGTCAAACTGGGGCCTCATACTCAACTCCATTTTGGACAGTGGAGGCTGAAAAATCTCAGACTCTGACTTGTAAAGACGCCGTCTCTTCCCACCTTTGGCTTTCCGTGCGTCCTCCAATCCGGTTCTGTAACCCACAGTGTCATCTAAACTATCGTCTTCCAGAAGCACTGTGTGGGCCGATTTGCGTCGACTCTTGGATGACGGGGGGATGGACTTTGCATTCTTTCTAACATCAGAAAGAGGGGGAGGAGTTGAAGGTGGCACCAAAGTTGGAAATGAGGGAGTGTTGGCGGAATTTAGGTCAGTGGTTTTGTCAACCTTCTTGAAGGTCCAGCGGCTGCTATTTATCTTGCTAAGGCTGCCGATGGAGTTCAGAATAACCGTGGCTTTGTTGATGGATAACTTAGAAATGTCAAGGCTGGGCTCTGGCTTGCAGTCCAGACTGGTCCTGATACGGTTATTGATGACGGACGAGAAGGAGCTTGCCTTCGGGACCGTTATGGCGTCAAAGTCCTGTGGACTGACTCTGACCTTCTGGAAAAGGAAGTAGAACTCTGGGCTTCCTCGCACTGATTGGCCACCAAAGGTCAGCGTGTCACCATCAAATATCTCCAACAAGACACCTGGCTGCATGCGGACATCGTTCACCCACGTACCTGCAAACGGATGTAACAAGGTAAGAATGTGATGTCACGATGGAAGAGAAAATACATTAAATTCTTCACAAAATATTTTTTTTAAAACACACACTACTTCATTACACAAGTTGCATATACATAAATGAATTGTGATTGTGATATGTACCATAATATATGTTCCACTTCTTTAACCCTTGTGTTGTCTTAAGGGTCAAAAATGACCCGACACAATGTTTAACAGCAGAGAAAACCCCCTAAATGATATTTATTTAACTTGAAATTTGGTGACTTTTCCCAGAGTGATCCTAACATTAGAAAAAGTGAAACATTTCCATGAAAGCTGTACACCACCAGGGTACAAAGATTGTCTTAGGGTCATTTTTGACCGTTAGGACAAGGGGAGTATACAGAATGTTAAGACAACACAAGGGTTAATAGTGGTCTCCTTTGGTCTTACAGAAATAATTTTTAAATAGAACCACAAAAAGTTTTAATATGGGGTAGATTTTTGATGTCTGTAATACACTAAAACAACACTCTGGACAAAAAATGTACTCGTTTAAAACCAACCATAGCTGCTTCGGTCCTTCACTTGGACCTTCCAGCCATCCTCTCCTGCAGCATCGGTCTGTTTTTCAGCATGCAGTTCAGCATGGATGCGCGAAACCGTTGTTGACTCCAAGGTGACATCACACAACTCTACCAACCTGCCCAACCGGAACACCGAGTGCGCAAGTGCCGGGCGGAAAGTGTACAGGTCATGGGCCGTGTCCGAAATACCACTGCTGTGGCTGTTTACATTATTCGACGAGCCAATTCTCAACAGCTGAAAACATGGCTGGATTCCAGGGAACATGTTCGCACTCCACAAGGTGGAAAAAGAAAAAAAAAGACAAATCTACACCCAGCAGTAGTTAACAGTAGGTTACTTACATAGAACTAATTGCCGAATTATGATCCTCCATTTTAGATTTTCTTCACCATCACTCATAAAATATGTTTTACTTATCTGTGTGAATTAGAAAAAGCACCTATGAAGACTTAGAGCTGGCAACATCATGTAAAATGTCCGATTGGATGCGTTTAACGTTCAAGTATAAAATGATCAGCCAGGTCAGTGCTGGTGTGTCTCTTTACACTATGTTTATTTAGTTGTCGTTCTTGTTTTTTGATTAATGCAAACAGCTGTGCATATAATGTGTTGTGTTGTGTGTGTGTGTGGTGGCAGGGTGAGGTCACACCCAGATGGTCTTCATTCTGGGAATAAATAGAAGCATAAGACGTGTTAACATTACATTAACTTAAAATATCACGCAACATTCAGTTCATCATCAACACGTACACGTACAGAATATTGTAGCTCTTGTAAAAATAATAATAATAACGTTAATAAATCTTATAACTACGTGAGATACTGTGCTGCATGCTAGCGACCAGCTACAGGTTGTGATGCCTAGTCTTATTGTTTTAGCATCAAGAGCTAGTCTGTTAGCGAGCACGCTAGCTGAAACGTCCAAACGTTCTTTGCATGGTCGAATCCAAGGCCAGCTATACTACTTGGTTTAAATAAAATGCAGCACATTCTTGAGGTTGTTTATGTATTTATATCTTGTACTTTTAATCTTCAGTGATTTCACCACCACGTGAACAGGAAATGCCGAGCGAAGGCGCTAATACGACTTAGCTCGGCTGCTATCTATAAGCTGACTGTAAGACCGCACTTCCACACTAAAACAACTAGGACTCGTTTAAATGTTTTGTTTTAACTGAGCATTATGGCAGAAAAACACTTTTTTTAATAATAATAATAATAAATAAATAAATAAGAGTAAGTCATACCCTAAAAAATTACGGCGAATTATTCCTAACGTGAACATAATGCCTGTTATTGTTTCCTCGTTGTTAACTTTTCGCGTTCTCTTCCCCAGGAAGTGCTTTGAAATTTGGCGCGCCGGAACAGGTTTCCTTGCGTGAAATTGAACGCCACTTCCGGTGTTACACCGAATCCTGCGACTGCCGAATTGTGTGACTCTAGATGGCGCTGTATATCCTTCTGACGGCCGCCGTCAGGATCAGTGACCCCTGTGCCATGTATAATTAATAATGATTTAATTATTGTTGCTGTCTGAGACAGTAAAGGGGTTGATGAGTCACCTGAACAGATTTGCTTTAGGGTTTAACTATTTTTATGCACTTTTTCTGGGGGTCATTTACAAAAAATTACTCGTATTTAAATGATACAACGCAGAAGTGCGCGCTGTGAAACGCAACATTACGATAAATGAAAACCGATTACACTACTTACTTACGTAGTTTGTGTAAGATGTTCGTGCGTGTGCAATGAATCTTTACTGGCATTGCGAAAACGCACCATCTAGAGTCACACAATCCGAAGGTCGCAGAATTCGGTGTAACACCTGTTCTCTCAGGCGCCGTAGCTGCGTTATAGCAATGTGAAACTAGCCCCGATCACGCGATCGACTTCCGGTAACGTTGAGCGGCATATTTCAAAATAAATGTTCGGAAGGAAACACGTGAAATTGTCGAAATCACACGTTAAAAATGAGAAGAATTTCAAAAGGTTAACAAAGACACATACAGTTGAAAATATAAATATAAAAGAAAATACAGGAATTATCATCTACATGGTCCTTCAGCAACAGGCCTATACATTTTAACTATCCAGAACATGACCTCAACACCTT
Organism: Olivaichthys viedmensis; assembly: GCA_028565825.1. Taxonomy (NCBI): domain Eukaryota; kingdom Metazoa; phylum Chordata; class Actinopteri; order Siluriformes; family Diplomystidae; genus Olivaichthys; species Olivaichthys viedmensis. The sequence goes on along the minus strand of JAOUQW010000046.1, from coordinate 10,695,877 downwards.
TAATTAGTTAGGCTAGAAAAACAGCAAACTGTTTCCCCTCAAAATAGGGATTAAATGTGATAGTCTTTGTAGTCACTAGGGCCATTTGTATTGGCACCCCATTACAGAGAATAAGGCCTCCATAGGGCTATTCGTGTGTTAAGGTGTTAATTAATTATCCCAGCTGTGTAATCAGGTGGGGTTTCAGCCTAGGTGTGAATAGTGGGTGGGACCTAGCCTGATATCTAGTGCAGAGCGAGTTAGAAGTATGCGAGTTAGTGTTTCGCAAATTACCCTTTCCATCCTAACCCTGCTAAAGTTATCCTAGCTTCACTACAGACTGAACTTCTTCTTCCTGGCTAAGTATCACCTTGAATAACCTTCTCTTTGCTTACTTATTAACCTCCAGTTCTCAATGCTTTTCTTCCATAATGTGCCACACTCCAATCTCTGTTCTCATATCTCACTGACCCCGAAGACATACTCCATGACATAGGCTCTACTACCAGTAACCTCATCTACCCTCCACTTTTGTCTCAATCTCAAACAGTGGTGGTAGGTGGGCTCTGGAACTACCAGTCTGCTGTCTGGAAGGCTGAATTTATCGCTGCAGAAGTGGAGAGTCCTGACAAAAGAGTCCAGGAGAGGAAGGCGACAGGAGGAGCGGAGCTTGTCCGAGGGGAGGTTGAAGTCTCCTAGGAGAGTTAGTGGGGTCCCGTCAGGAGGGAAGACTCAGGAGAACGTCAAGCTCTTCTATGAAGTTTCCCAGGGGGCTTGGTGGGCGGTAGATAACAATAATATGAAGATTGATCGGAGAGTTAACAGTAACAGCATGGAATTTACATTTTGAAATGTTAAGGTGAGAAGGTGCAAGAGGAGTGAAGTGTCATTTCTGGGGCAGAAGCAGGCCTGTGCTGCCGCCTCTGCCAGTTTCTTGTGGAGTGTGAGAGAAAGCATAGGACAGAGCGCCAGAAAGTGGAGAAAGGAAAGGAAAGGGAGAGTTCAATTAGTGCTGTTTCTGTTACCGGTGCGTTTTTGGGTTATTTTTCTCTCTCTCAGTGATGACCTAGTTTGCCGTTGGATTCAAACTCCTGAAACAAGCTGGCGCACGCAGCCTACAGCACGTGAATATGGTTACCGAGCAACCACAACACGCTGATGAAAACAGTCATAGATAGACTTTAACTGACGGAGCTAACTAGGCTTCTGATGTGTATATCGGCTCGTGACACTGCTCACACTACCCGATGTCCGATAAAATTTTCTGACATGTCAGAAATTCATTGTGACCTCCGACAACTCGATCGAACGCATTAATCGGGCATCGCACACGCTATTTACCCACCGATTCACATGCGATTTAGCCGAGATCCAAAAATTTGTCGGCAATGGCAATATCGTGTCTAAATCTCCCAGTGTGAGCTCGGCTTTAGGCAAACGCACTCTTGCAGCATAGAACGATGCTTGGTGGTAAGCCTGACTTGGCATGGGGAAAACCGTGTGTAGATACGGTGGCCTGTAAGTGCAAAACACCATTAACAAACCAAAAACACCATTAACAAACCAAAAGCACCATTAACAAATCAGAAAACGCAACAGAAAAACCAAAAACGCAACATCAAATTGTTCTCCCAACCTTTCTCACACTCAAGGTTGATTTGCTTTGATAAAGCTCTTGTGGTGTGTTATTTTCTTTTTGTCATATTTTCATTTTTTTGTCAGTAATTTTGTGGCAGCCAATAAACTGGTCAACCAAGCAGTCAATCATTCAAAGGAACAATGATAATCTGAACACTTCTGTTGCTTTTACTGTCGTCACTGTGAACGTTGAAGAGGAGACAACTGACAAACTCTGCAGGCTTGGTTTCTGCGTAGCAGAGGTAAGCAGCCCCTGCAAGCAGCGTGGCTTGGTATTGGTCCAAGAAGATGATGTAGCTAAGCTAAAAGTGCATTTCAAAGACTTAAGTTGGCTGGATGACTTAAAACTTGTTACTTTTTAAATTCAGACAAAAGCACACCATCAAGTCATGTAGTAAACATTGATGGCATTTCTTTCTTGTTCTAGCATCAAAAAACTATTGTTGGAAGACATTGGTGTCACTGTTGACAAAAACCTTCACATATAAAAACAAATCCAGGATAGCTTTCTTTAATTTATGTAATATTGCCAAAATCTTGGGTAAGATGGAGCGAAATTTACGCACTTTTATTACCTTTAGACTGGATTATTCAGATGCTCTTTTATCTGGATGTGTACTAATAATTCACTAAAGAACTTCCAAACGATGCAAAATGCTGCTGTTCGTAAACTAACTAAACCTAAATGGTTTCCCCAGTGTTGACTTCTGCACCTGATTTCAAAATCTCATCTTGATTTCAAAATCATTCTCCTTACCTTTAAGGCCCTAAAGAACCAATCCAATACTACACTGTGTGAGTGAATGCTCCAGTGTGCTCGCCCAGTCCTATGTTTTGGTTGACAGGAAAGTCTACAGTTAATATCGCACTCTAATGTAGAAGAGACAATGGTATATTTAGCCTACTTATCATATGGATAAATTCATGTTTGTATCTTTTTACTTCCTGTACAAATAAAAAAGTCAGATATTATTCTAAAGCCATATCTTAAAAGTAAATACGTTTTGCAAGCTAGCAATGAGAATTTTATATTTGCTAGCTAGCAGCATTAACTAGGCTAAAATGGTAGCTAGGTAATTTAACTCAAATGTATGATAAACAAGTTAGTCAGTTAAGTGCATTAATTTTCAATGTTCATTTTATGCAGGTGTCTCAGCTGTGACAAAGAAAGAGAGAAATAAAGCCTTCAGAGCAATAAATGCTGAAAGACTGCATGTTTGGTGAGTTTATGGCATGCACAGCATGGCTTGCTTATGTCTGTACAGCCAAACGGTCATTACTGCAAGAAAAACTGAAACAAACATGAGAGAAAGTCTTTCCAAAGCTTTTTTTCCAACACTTATACTTTCCCGAAGGTTTTGTGGTATCCATGCATCAGACCCACACAAGGACAATGGTAATGTACACAATAAATTCTTCCCTCTGAACGGACAATTTACACAGATTTACAGCTTGATTTACGAATACCTTTGACTGAAGAATGCATGAAAGTGTTCTACTAAAATGTGTTTCGCATAAACGCTTAGTGACCGACAACTGCTCTTAGACTTCCATTATAAGTGAGTTTGGAGCAAACTGGTTTTCTGTTCTTTTCTCAGTACAGGGAAACGTGTCCCAATTCTAGTCTGTAGTAATCACACAAATGCAGTAGATAGAGATTAGGTTGAAAAAACACTGGCGTATTTCTTTAATTACCGGTAACGCTTACAAGTTTCTGCCAAAAAAATAGAATGGTTCATTCAAATCAATTTGAGAAGTAATTGCCAGCTGAATGCTTAGTTTGACCAGTTAGAATTAAGGACTTCAGAGCCAAGTAGTGATGGGAAGACATATTTGTTTTTTAGGGTGCTGCTCTTGTTGTGGGTTATTTTTTTTTTTTGGTCTTCTGATTCTTTGGTAAAACGCTATGGGGAGCAATGACCGTAAGGCTTTGAAACACCAAATTTGGGACATGTCACATGAGGCGTACAGTCAAAAATCTTTTCTCTGATTCCTTGGATAAAGCCACATGAACTTGCCATTTAGCCTCACCCACTAGATTGTTATCCCTGGACTGTTTATGCAATTCTCAGGAAATTTGTCATGAATCATCTGCAGACTATGCTGACAAAAGGTAGTTCAAGGAAAGTTGATTGGCCAAACCTTTTGACCAATACAGATAAATGAATTTATGCATTAAATGAGTTATGTTGTGTGAACGCAATGTTCAATTTTCATCTAAACGGACAACTTGGTGGTGCTGTAACATTTAGATAGCTGTTTCTCCCTATCCGCTTTTTCAATCATGAAATTTTGCATGTTGTAAAATTAGCCTGTAAGTGGATGTTTTAAGGATGACTTGATAATTGGAAAAACATGGAAGCTATCGGCCAATCAGCAAGCAAGCAGGCATTTGACAGGCTTTGACAATTGTTGACCAATTGTCACACAATTTTGCACAGTCAGATAAACCTCTTTTCCTCATAACCCCTTTAAAACCACCAATAGACCAAATTTGAGCTTTTCACTTTTTGAACTCTTTGAGGACACCATCTAAATATCATGTACTTTGACCACTGGGGCCACTATAACTACAAAATTGCTTGCAACTCTTGAACTATTTGACTGTGGAGGTGGAATTTGAGGGATTCTTCTTATTGGGCATATGTTTTCATATGTACTAAAATAACAGTTTGAGCAGTCAGCAAACATAAAAATTTAGAAGCCAGTCACTTCCGTTGTAAATGACCGGTCGTCATCAAATTTTGTCAATGCATGAATATCGTGATCTATAGATATTGCTTACAAGAAGTTGTTAATAGTGCTTGGGGCTGGTTATAATTTTGATATATTCTGTATTCTTTCCATATTCTTTGTTATTGTTGTTGTTGTTCTTGTTATTATATTTATTTATATAGCACTTTTCATTTTGGGTTCAAAATCTAAAAGTGCTTTACATATAAAAAGATTAGAAAGTCAAAACAAAGTATGTGTGATCGAGCACATAAAAAACAAAAAAAACAATGTACAATCACTAATGAATTAACTATAAATATAATGTTTGTACTATAAATCATGAAAAGTTTAACAAGATAAAAGACCCAATGGCTGTGAATAAGCTAAATTAAACAAGTATGTTTTTAATCTGGATTTAAAAACACCTATAGAGTTAGCGTTCCTAACGTTCTCTGGAGCACTATTCCAGAGTTTTGGGGCAATATAAGAAAAAAACCATCTTCCACCGGCTGAGAACTGTATGCATTTTTTATAGAGTAAGAAATTCTACAAATATTTATAGATGGCTTTGCGGTAAAGTAAATGAAAGGTTGTCAGTGCTGTATGTTTGTGTTGTGTAGCAATCAAGGTTTCTCTCTTTTGTTGACAGGGTGTGGGGAAAAACAAAATTGTGGACAGGTTCCTGCATCTAATGAACAGACCCAGAGAATATCTGCAACTTCACAGGTACAATAAATACATTTTCTACTCTGTTCTGAAGATTTCTACATGGAAAAGCTTCTTTTAGAAATAACCTTATGTAACTTCCATTCAAATCCACTTTTAATACCAAAGACTGGATGACCCGTATCTATATACAGTATATCGTGTGTAACAAGTGGAATTAGTTAATCATTTAGTTATATGGCATTTATAGTTATGTCAACACGGATAAGGTAGAGGACAAACCATCAATATCAGCCTTAATCTGTTGAAGTGGTCGATTCATTCATTTTTTTTATTCATCTTGTTGGCTGCTTTGACTAAAAACACGTTCCTTTTTGGCAGGGTAAAGTGATTTGTTTTGGGGGGTTTTGTCTCTCATAAATTAGGACATGGTGGCTAAATTTTAGTCCCATTTCAACGTAACTGTGTCCCAAATGTTTTCTGTATTGCCAAGATGTATGCTGTAAAATGTGTAAGTTACTCACCTCCTCATTTTAGAACGTCTGTGTAGTGTTATCAAGTTAATGCAGTGTCCTTTTGAAAGTTATTTGAAAGTCAACTATGTCCTAATGGCCTGGTTAGCTACTACAGAACTCTAATATTAGACCGAAGTAATCACTTCAGGGATTCTCCCTGCCAGTAAGTCTGCTGAGATATGCTTCACATCTGAGGCCTACAGAGATGAGAGAGCACTCTGTCTATTAAAGATTTGGGTCACTTATATGTTTTATAATTATATGGTGACCAAGGGTACAACGCACAGCTACGTCAGCTCCCTGAAAAGAATTCTTAGGCTGCGCCATTTATTTGAATTTTGGATCTGAACATGTTGAATTACAAGAACTAGACATACAACAATAGTGTGTGACTCTTTGCTCTTGGCTCATACAGAGACACTACGGTCCAGACGTTGACTCTTCAGCCGTCTGTGAGGGATGGGATCATTGTTTATGAGGACTCTCCTCTGGTTAGTGTCCCCTTACAATCCTGGATCATTTTCGAACACTCGTGTTGCCACTGCCATCTCCAGCTAAGACTAAACTCACTCATGACAACATATCTACGTAGCAGTGCACTATCAGACAGGAGTTTCTGCGCTGCCGAAGTGCAATATAATAAGGTTGGTCTTAATGTTCATGAATCAAAGCTGAGGACTCAAAAGGGGCATCCTTAGTTACATTAATACTTAGTTTATCACCAGTTGATCTTTTCCCAAGTGCCAATAAGGGCACGCTTGTTGCCAGGCACCCCTCAAAAGATGCTCTGATCCAGTGAACAGCGTGTACTAATCCACCAGTCTGCTAGTCTCTGCAGTAAGTGCAGTCTTGTTAGTGTGAGCTGGTGGCATTTAGGTGTGCTGTGTGTGAACCAGGGTTGTGGGTGTCCTTTTCAAATAGGTTTTAATGAAGCCTTAGCTCAACACAGAGCCACATCCTTCTTTTCATCTCGCACAACTGAGTTTGGCCCCTCAATTAGCACCCATGGCAGGTCTCTGGGTATTAATAGAGTCAGCTTTGAAGTGCTCATAAAGCCCTGAATTATTTCAATGCTTTATAATGCGCTAAAAAACACCACCTGTAAAATGATTCGAGATGGGTTCTAAAAGAAGCTAAATCTATCTTGCATTAAAAAAGGAGCTGAGCCCCACCTGAATGTGCTACAGAACAAACAGTTTATATACAAGTAGGGACTTGAGTTTACAGCCCATTTATGATAACCACGCTATATACTTTTTAGAAATATCCTGCTAGTACACTGAAACCACAGCAAGTAATGACCGGCATTGTACAGGAAATAGGACAAAGTGAAATGTAGGACATTGTTCTTTGTGAGAGATTAATAGCAGCCACCAAAGCCAGGATGTCATGACTGTGTTAGTGCTATGAAAATGGAACTCTTTTATCTCGCCTTGTCCCTGTGTGCTGGTGTGAAGGTGAAAGCTGTGAAGATGGGACACATCCTGGTAATAGATGAGGCAGATAAAGCCCCCACTAATGTCACCTGCATCCTGAAGACTCTGGTGGAGAGTGGAGAGATGATCCTGGCTGACGGCAGAAGAATAGTTTCAGGTGATAAAGTGGGAAGGATAGCTTTTTGCTTTTTGTAAATATTAGTCTTAAGTAGGAGAAACATTTTTCTTTCTCTCCCCAGATCCCATGGAAGCAGCTAGAAGACCCAGTGTCATAACCATGCATCCAGACTTTCGCATGATTGTTTTAGCTAATCGACCAGGCTTCCCTTTCTTGGGAAATGACTTCTTTGGAGCTCTTGGTAAACCATCTGGCTTTTTAATATTACTATAATATAATGCCGTTATTTATAATGTATATACTGTACCACTAAAAATCTGGAAGTGAAATTACTGCCCACGTATGAACTGATTCCCAAAACAAAAATCCTGAGAATTTTTTTTTTCTTCAAATGCCATCCCAACAAGTATTTTTTACTTTAGGAAAAGCAGCCAACAAGTTCTCAGCATATGTAGGTACGTTAAGACCGCTGGAAAAGCATCCCAGCTGGTTCTCTCATGAAGTTGGTTGAGAGAATGTGCGTTATCATCAAGGCTAAAGTATGAATATACTGTGACACAGTTTTGATTTTTGGTCATTGCATAATTCAGTTTGTATTTTAGCATCAATGTCTTTGCTATTTTTCCAAAATGTGAAAAATAGCAATACAGTGTTCAGTAATTTTTAAGTCGGAACCCTTTTTGTAATTTTTAGGTCATGTGCTCCTCACATTCCGGCAGCTGTCAAGAAAAACAGTCTCTGTGGCTGCCTCAAGCTCTATAAAGGAGAGAAAAAACAAATGATGTGGACCACTAACGTCCAACTTAATCAGGACAAGGAGACGTCTTTATCTGTCTGTCAATCGTGTTGCCTGTCAATTAAAAAAACTCCCCCTCTTGCACTAGCACTCAGGCATTTTAGCATGCATGTGTTTGGGGGCGTGACTTTGGAGAGAACACCGCACTGAGGGCAAGGGCTGTATTTGTTTGAATTTTGAGTTTCAAAGCAGCTAGCTTCAGCTAACTTAGCTAAAATAGCTGACTATACCTTTTATTATCAGGTTAATTACCAGATTGCAGGATTTGCGTTTGAGAGCACTAATGTGTATATACTTAATTCTATGCATTTACAGCCATTAAATATAGCCATTAGTTTGATGTGTCTGATGTGGATATTGGTATTTGTGCTAGGTGACATCTTTAGTTGTCATGCAGTGGACAACCCGAAGCCTCAGGCAGAGTTTGCCATGCTAAAGCAGTATGGACCTGATGTTCCTGATGCAGTTCTTCAGAAACTGGTGGCAGCATTTGGAGAACTACGCGCCATGGCAGACCAGGGAACCATCACCTACCCTTACTCCACTAGGGAGGTGGTCAACATCGTTAAACACCTACAGGTACATGTCAAACAGAAAAACAACCCACACTTCTCCTTGGACTTGAAGATGGACTTCAAAAACAGCGTAGTACTTAAACTTGCATGGCTAGCGGCTGGAGAGAGAAGCTGCTGTGGAGGACTGCAGGCTGTGACTCCTCACTCAGCCCACTCACAAACTCAGCTGACACATAGAGGCCACACTGCCATTCTGGGCCACATTTCTCTAGGACTTAACTACACAAACACAAGCGAACACACAGACACACAGGCTGGCTTTCCGATTAAATATTTTATTAATATTCATTTATGGCTCTAAAAGGATCAAATTCAAAATATGCACTAAACCATATCCAGATACGCAGAAGCAAAAGCTGCAGTAATCAGGCAAATAATTTTTTTTGTACAATTTAAGCGTAGCATTAGATAGATCCCAAACAGAGTAACAGTGAAAATTTTCAAATTTCACATGGCAAGGAACTCTGAACTGAAATCTTTTTACTTATTTTATGTCATTTCCTATGCTTGTTCACACGGAGCTTGTTCTCATCTCCTCACACCTTTCATATTTTATATGTGTTAAGACACAATTTGTTCTGTTCCATATTAATCACGTCCTGCTGCTCCTCACTCGCACTCTGAATTTGAGCAGCTATTGGCTTGTAACCTATGAAGGGATCTCTCCTTCATGTTGCTGTCCCTCCTTAGCACCTTATGATTACTCGGTCTAGGTCACGTAACCCCTGATCAATACATGTGAAAGCCAGAATAGGCGTCTCTCAGCTCATTGCAGTGTCTTGTATAAAATGTCCAGCAGTGGATCACCACTGAGCCGACAAAATCTACAGCAACAAAGCTAACTTTCTTTACTTGAGAATAGAATCAGTGATTTGTACTGCAAGGGTCCGCTCTGCCGACTGAAACTGTATAGATTTTCTTTTTGCCTGTCATCACAACATTCCCTGTGAACTTGTTGATTACGTACCTGTATCACATATTGAGTCAGAACTGATTGATCGTGAGTTTTGGGGTGGCCTTTTAAGATAAACCCATCACATTTATCTCTTTCTGCCATGGCTAACATGCCGGCCTGGAGTGCAAATGCCTATTTTAAGTTTAATGATACATTTGCTTAGTCGCTTTGTAGGTCATTATTGATAAAGGTTCGTGTGTGGGCAGCTTGAGCCTGTTGCCATGGTAACATAGAGGGACATAAATCAGTATTAGAGTCCGCAGAGGCGGTATTGACAGCAGTGGCCTCTCTCCCTCAGCTCTCTCTCACCAAGGGCCCCCTCATTAGGTACCTGGACCCGCCACACCACTCACTAGAACCTTTTATCCGCCTTGATCTCATACCTTATATTGGCCTGTTATTGAGTGCGAGAGAAAACTGGTGTCGGTGAGGACTCAAAAGTAGGTTATTTATTCCAGGTCATTCAGACAGCAGCTTAACTGTTTCAAAATAAATTATAATGAATAAATAATGCAGTTTCTCAGTTACGCTCCTTTTACATTTATTTCTGTAGAAATTTCCAGATGAGGGCCTGGCTAACGTGGTGAGGAACGTGTTCGACTTTGATTCCTACAACAAGGACATGAGAGAGGTTCTAATTGCAGCTCTGCATAGACATGGCATTCCCATCGGAGCCAAACCCACCAGCGTTCATCTGGCCAAGGAGTAAGAGCTCAGGATTCTCTCTAACACGCTGTAACTGGTCCTCTGATTGTGTACTGAAGCTGATGTTGATACCATTAGTGAATAGCTACCATGCAGCTTTTCTGTGCCCTTATTGAGCTCTTAATTGAACTCGTACTTGAAATACAGCTCATCTCACGTCTGTCTGCTCCATTTTCACACAGAAAACGTGAGAATTATAGTGTCATCTGATCACACCTATTAATGACTTGAAATGATAACTTGTAGCAGATTAGCAAGTGTATTTATCCTGAAGCCCTCGATATCAATTATGTATTTAATTTCATGCCATTTATTGGTATTTTCTCTACCTCTGTGAAATGAGTTTCATTAATACTGACTTGACTACATAGTGTCATTTGTTCCATAGTGTACATATTTGGCTTTTAATAAAGGAAAATATTTGTTTCTTCCGTCTCGTGTTTGTCTTATTTCAGAATTTTTAATGTGGGGAACTTTTCAAAGTCAAATCATTCTTTCGACAGTTTTTCTAACCAACACAGTGAAGAAACAAATATTTTCTTTTGGATTAAACACAAATTCTGCTGCGTGTCTCGAGTCTCTGAACAGGTTAGAAATTCTGAAAAATGTTCTAATTTTGTGAATTGCAAGTTCAGTATCATAATTTATATCATTCGTAATTTGCCACTGATGGGAATAGTATTTAATTCCACCTGCATGAACTCAAGCATGGCAATGTTATACTTCCTGGGGAAAAGCGAGTAGCCATTGAACAGATGTGGGCAGATGGAACTAGCAGAGCAGGAGCCCAGAAACAGCTTGTTGAGTGCTATCTCACTGCACTGACAGAGGGAGGGAGATGAAACACACCTCATTAAACTGAAGCCATTGTGCTGTTGGATACTTCCAGGCCCTTTCATTAGCAATCTGTTTTTTGTACCCTTCCTTTGCTAGTTGATTGATGGCAGGCAGTTTGGTTGTCTAAAACACGTTTGGGTTAACTATAGAGTAGGGAAATAGGCAGCTAGGTTTATAAAACAACCAGCCTTTAAAAATGCATGTAGCAATGTGTGTGTGTTAAATCTGTATTCTCCCTTCCCAAGGTTGCCATTGCCAGACTGTAAGATGGCTGGGTATTGGACTATTAACCAGGGTGGCAATGCACGGCGGAAACTGCTGTGTCCTACCGAATCCCATCGTATAGATATCAAGGTATCACACACCGCTGCCAAGTCCAGTGCTCTTCTAGTAAAATGTAATGCTCTGCAGTGAACGTGACAGTGATGTATGGTGCTCTCCAGGGCCCAGTGTTTTTAAGAGTACAGGGTTATCCATTGGAAAGGCACGAGGCCAGAGCGATGAGCTTCACTGAGGAGTACGCGCACTGGCAGATCCCCATGAATGACGTCAACATCGTCTGTGATGTCACCACTGATAACGGTAGGCCAAGAGGAGCAGAGACGACTTCACTGGACTGAAAGTACAGGCTTTTAATAGGTTGTTTGTGTTAGAAAGGAACGGGTTTTCGATAGGCTGTGTTGCAGATGAAAAGGAATGTTGATTAGTCTAGTAGTAGTAAATCAAGGTGAATGGACTTGTGTTATAATCCTGAAGATGTTTCGCCACTCGTCTGATAGCGAGTAAGTTAATATGTCTTATTTACAGAGTACCTTGTCATTTAAAAGTGCTGTACAAATAGCAACAACATCTCATAACATTACAAATCTGTAAGAACAGACGCAATAGACACAGGAATCCACTTTACCAGATCAAAAAGGTCATTTACAAAAGTATGTTTTGAGTCCTCATTTAAAAACCGTAACAGTGAGTGGTAGACTTTTCCACAGCCTCGGTTCAGTGACTACAAAGGCACAGTTGCCCTTGAGTTTCAGCCGGGACCGTGGAAGAGCCAAAAGCAATAGAAGACCGTAGAGACCCGGAGCCAGAATTAGGTCTGTGCAAGTCAGTTTTAAAAACAAATAAAAGAAAGAAGTGGAAGGTGATTAAAACCGGGTTGAAAATCAGTACTTGAAGCATTACCGTGGTCTGAACAAGATGATATGAATGCATGTATAATTTTCTCCAAGTCCTCAAAAGAAAGAAATAGCTTAATTTTAGAAATTGGAGTCAGTAGAAGTTGCTCTTGACAACAGAGTTAATTTGCTGGTGAAATCTGATGTCAGGAGTTGTTTTCATTTAACTGGAGACGCATCACACACACAAATTGAACTCCATGATAATCTCTCACGCCAGTCACTAACACTCCTGTTGGGACGATAATCCCGATAATGAAGGCCACACTTCATCAGTTCTAAGCATCTTCAAGATTACAGCACAAGTCCAGTGACCTTCACTTACTACTTACTACTACTGTTACTACTATCCCAAATGACCTGAATCACTTTGACAGAACTTTCACAGACAAGCTGTTGATAGATTGTTGCTGTTGCAGATGCGATTTATGTGGCAACGTGTAACCCAGTGTCGCTGTATGCCATGCGTGAGCGAGCAGACACGCTGCAATCCATTGAGCTGTATGATGTATTTCCCCGCACCATCAGCGGAGTGTGGCAGCCTTTTATCACTGTGGCTGCACTGGGCAGCCCACTCAAGGGCCAGGTGGTGCTTCATGAGGAGCAGGTGGGTTTGCATGAGTCCTGCAAAAGCACAAACACACACAACACATTCACATTCAGCACACAGGTGGAATTACATCATTAATCCCACCTGCTGGTGTCCCACAATCCATCACTGACTGCAGGCTGTTCCACCAGTCATTTGGGAATATGGGAAGGCATATTCAGTTATTACCATGCTTCTAGCTCTGTGTGAACCCAGCAGATAATCAGTGTGTGTATCGCTTCATCATGAGTTTGTTTTAAATTTGAAGATAGAAAGTTTTTGATAGTCATGGTTTGAGTCCTTGTGTGGTGTATTTGTAAAACAATACACAATGTGATCAGTATTGTAATATAAAAAATATATGGTGTCTGTGCTTTATTAATAACATTTAGAGGTTATTTGAGGGAAGAGTTTTAACATGAGTGATTTGGCTTTGGCTTAGGGACACTCAGGAGATTTGTAACAGTTTTCCACTGTTTGTCCTTTTGATTTATGTCACTGTCAGTCTTTCAACAAGCCTTGTTTACCCTTTGCTTGAATATAAGGTCATAGCTCTCGCAGGTCTCTCTGAGCATCTAATAACATTTAACTTACCTAATACGGCATTGGAGCTACACAGCACAAAGGGAACAAATAAAATTAATTTACGTCCACATACGTAGTTGGTTTGCAAGAGCTGCAAAGAGAAGTTGAAAATGTCTAAAAATACTTTTCAGGGAAAATGTGTGTGTGTGTGTGTGTGTGTGTGTGAGAGAAAGAGAGAAGGACTACTTCAAAATCATGGAATTCCAGATATCAGAGGGAGGTCATCCAGGGGTCATGGTTCCCCCAGTGGAGGGAAAACAAAGCATGAATGGAACAGTGTGGCCCAAAATCCTGATAGCTCTTCTTAGCCAAGTTCACCATCTATCCAGCCCTGACGCATCCCTCCTATTTATAGCACAGGCAGTGTGAACTGTATGTCAAGCAGGCCATAAGCAACCCATTAGCAACCCAAATGCAGGGAAATAAATCCAAGCCGTCTCTTCCATAAAAGTCAATTGAAGATTAAGCAGATGCATCCTGAATGTAGCTTGGCTCAGCCAAGCGTCCATGCTGTATCTTCAGCAACCTCACTGTTAGTACTGCTCACTTTTTAAAGCCCCCAAAGGACATTCACCATTAAGAGCTGTCAAAAGAGTGGAAAGCTGGGGATGGACTGAATTATGTTGCAAGACCTTCTCTGCTCTCTGTAGAGTAACACCGTACTGCATCTGGACCTGGTGACTGGTGCAGTGAGGAGACTTGTCCTGGCTTCAGGCAAAGATGAAGAACCTGTGCGCAAAACCTCCAACTGGTGGAGCACGAAAGACACTCAGGTGAGGTCCTGGTACATACCAGTTTATTTTCACTTGTGGGCAGTTCACGAAGTTTTAGAATGACGCATAATAAAACATTTTTGTAAATGATGAGTAGTTATTGTAGCCAAGGTGACTGGACTTGTACTGTATATATGTTTTGCCATTTGTCCAAAGGCCTGACCTAAAGATTATACTGCAAATCCAGTTGTCTTTATTTACTACTAAGAGATGTGGATGACTGACAACCTTTACAGTGTGCCTGTTAACTGCTAATGATTAGCAAACTGTTGGTATCAAGGAACAGACAATGCCTAATATTATGTGTTTTGAGTACTGCCACAGTCAGCATACAAAATGTGCCGGGAGTTTGCCCACAAGAACTGGCTCCTGTTCTACAAGGCTGATGGGTGAGCTCGCTCTTTGTGTTCTACGCTGAGTCTGTCCATTTCAGTGCCTCTTCCGGTCCTAGTATAATGACGTGCTCTCTGCCTTGCATTGACAGGAATCAGCTGGACGTTCTGGATGTGCTAGAGGGTCAAGTCCACACCATCTCTCTCCCCATCAACGTTAAGGCTGTATTCTTGGTGGCTGAAGACCGCTGGCTGTTAATTGAGAGCAAAACTGACAGGTGCCATCTTTCCGTTTCATCCTATGAAAATGGACTGAAAGCGAATTGTGACATTTTGCTGCTGCTTTTTGCATCACTAACTGTGGCCTGAATTATTTTGTTGATAATGTATATACTGCATATTAAGCATGTTCATTATCTGTCTACATCCTTTAGATGTACTGAAAATGTGCTTTTATTTCTGCATGCAGGAAGTTCCTGTTGACCAAGCCTCTGCACATGGGAGTAGAGGAGTCAGGTGTGTGTCAGCTGCATACCATCAGCGAGGACGCTGTCAGCAGTGGCTTTGGTACCAGCTCAGGTACAGCAGTTCTGTAGAAATACACAGTATTTGTTTTACCGCTGTACTTGTGTGTGCCGCTCCATGGGGTGCTTTTGTCAAGTTACTTTTTAGAGTTCCAGCGCGCTGTCAGAGTATTTAATCAGAGTGGAAGTTCAGAGTGTTGCATCCTCAGAGCAGTTTTAGTGCCTTTCAATGTTCTGGCAAAAAGATTGGATTTGTTGGGTTTGAGTTTTCTAACAAGCTCAATTTCATTAACATTGGCCAGGATTTAGGACAGCCATTGTAGGACTTAATCAACAAATATCTTACTTACATAAATATTTTATGTTAATAAAATATGTTGACTCTCTTTCTTAAAATTCTAGCAGGAATTGTCATTCGTGAATTTAAAAACTTTATTTCAGAAATTAGGGTTGTCACAATACCGTCATTTTTACTTTCGATACCAGTACCAAGTATAGTATCACAATGCCTGGTAGCAACATGATACTATGGTAAAAAAAATAAAATAATAATAATAATTCATTGTTTGACATTCATCATACTGTGTTTAAAACTAATACAAATCGGATTATATCATTTTATATTCCTGTTTTTGTGTATATTTATTTCTATGAGCACACATACGTTATTGAATAAAACTCTTTTTAAAACCTGTAGGTTTTAGATATGCCAATGGTGCTGAAAACTGCATCAATTTTAGGTTATGATGGAGGCTTTAAACACCTTTATTTTTGTTTTGAACACCACCATGTTATCAAGCTCATTTAGGCTACATAAAAATGAGGCTACAGACAATTCACTAGCATTTTTGCTAAAAAGCATACAGTATGTGCTGCACAAAGGGCACATGTGAATTCCTTGCGTGGCTCTGCGCATCCAAGTCAAATTTGCATGTGTAAATTGACTCGTCTACAGGCATAATAGCAACGTCAATGCAGTGTTAGTATATATTTAAATAAAAGAATCGAAAGTATTGAATTGCCACATTGTAGTATTGAAAAAGCAACTTTCGATACTTTGTGCAACACAACTATGCTCTAATGAGAGCGCTCTGCTTTCAGCTATGTGTCCCAGTGAGTTTACATCCATTTAATCTAATTAAAAGGATGTAATTGTCAATTCAATGTAATTGTCAGCGCATAGTCATAACACGACTAATGGTCAGTTATCTCATCATTACAGGGTTTATATATTGCGCCATCTAATTAACTAACCAGAAGTGAATCTGTACGTGACATTTATATACAAGGCTGTTGGAGGGTGTTCTCAGTGAGCAGACAGTCAGTGGCCATTTCTGAACATCTGTCTTCATCTAGAAACAACATCTACTCCACATCTGCTTGATGTGTCCTGAAGTCTCGGGAGTCTCCAACCTGATTTAGGGCTTCTGTACAGGAATGTACCTTTTCGGACTGTCTACTAAGTAAGATGCAAAGATGCAGTCAGTAGCTGGGGTTGAGATTTACTTCTTGTTTGTGTGTAAGCATGTTTGCCTAAGGTGCAAGTACACTATGAAGTCCTTCCACGTTTACAGGCCGCGCCCACAAAACTAGCTTCACTCTTCCTGCTTAATGGCGGCTTTACTCGGGCGTCTCTCAGTTTCCATGTAGGGTGACACTTATTCCATTGCCTTATTATTATGGGACTGGTCTCAGCATTATCTTTGTGGGCCTGATGAATGATGGCAATGATTAGAAGGCTTTATGGCTCATTTGAAAAAACAATAAGCTCTGTCTATTTTTAAGGCCTGAAATAGCTTTTACGGCCTGTTTATGTCCTGCTGAAATGTTGTTTGGAGAAGAGGATTATCTTAATGGTTGATTCCTCTAATGAAGAGCCACCTGTCAGATGGTCTTCATCAGAGAGACTGTCGTTGACCAAAAGGATCATATCACGATACACAATGTGTAATATAACAATTAGGTTAAACAGCGGTACTACGTTTGAAAACGTCTAATTAATGTGTACAAAATATATGATTTGAAGAAAAATGATACAAAAACAGACTTAACATTAACTGTGGCGTGTTAAAAAAGCACTGATGATACCTGTGATACTCTCAGAAAAGTGATGTAATTACATCATATTGTCTAGTCCTACACTGCAATAGTAATCAGGATGGAAACTAATGTCTGTGCTTAGTGCATTGCATAAATGCACAGTGCAGAACAGAACCTGGCTTTTGCTTTGAAAAATTATGTCTTAATCAAGCCGTGTCTGACAGGAGGTCATGAGACGCACCAAATTATGGCCAGCTAAAGTGAAATGTTCATGTCTCATCCATCAACAGTAGACGAACAAAGAGGACGGCTAACTCTCCCGAGGCCTTTACGTCAGGCAGCAGTAGAGTAACGGTCCTGGTCATGGTGGCTAAAACACACTGTTTATGATCTCGTTTGTCTTCTGTGTCGTGGCTCAGGGATGGAGTCTGGCGCCCCTCAGGACTTATCCAGTGAGCAGCTGCCCAGCGAGAACCTCAGCGCTGCCCTGGGACAAAAGATCGTCTCACCAAACCGCCTTATCTGCGACACCAACACCTACGCTAACATCATAGTGGGCTTTCCGGACCTCCTGGTGAGTAGCTGTCACAACACGTCAATCACCCGTCCAGTTTCCTGCAGTGTGACATACCGCATCAGTGTTACTAAGTTCACAAACAGGGCTGATGAATTCACATTACAGCAGGAGGCCTGGCTGATTCAAAGATTGTCCTGCCAGGATTGTTTGATTTGTAGAATTGTTTTTTTTCCCCCTTCACTGTTCTGTTTTTCAGTCTCCGAATGAGGTGTACAGTTTTCAGAGGAAATCATCCCTCACAGAGGGCAGAGGCCCCGACATGTTTTTTGGGTCGAGGCCCCGCACAGGACCTCCGAAGAGAGTCAACTGTGTTAGTCTGGTAGGAGCCAATCAGGTGGTGCGAGCTCTTCCCCCTACACAAGTGCCTCTGGCTGACATCTATCCTAAAGGTAAGGGGGAATATGATAACTGATCCTTAGATTGAGCAGAGGATCGTGTTAAGTACTTCATATTGTATGATTTTACTTTAAATCACAGATATCACCCCACCTATGACTTCTGCCTACCTGGAGGTGACGGATCTGAACACCAAGAAAGTCAAGTATATTCCAGTGCCGAGGTAAACGCCCCAGTTGCTTGGGAGAATCTATTGTGCATTTGTACAAAATGTGTAGTTTTTCTACATTTCTCTCAGTTTTGTTGGATTTTCCATTAGTGAGTTTTTATACTGATTGGACATACAGTAACAAAATTGGGTCTTACTGAAATTTTCTTAAAGCTGCAGCGCCCCCTTCTGTTTAGCTGGGATGATGTATTAAGAGTGGAGGAAGCTGCTGTGGAGTGCAAAAGTTTGCATTCATCATGGTTTTTGAAAGGAAAAAAGGAAAATGTACTTCTATTTTACATTTTATTTACAAGGAAATAGACTTACAATAACTTAAAAACCCTGCAATATGATAACAATCCAAAACATAAGGCAAAATCAACTGAAAAAAATAGTTTGAAAACAAGTTTTGCCATAAGGTCTCAGTCTCCAGACCTGATTTGAGACCAAAGATTGGCCATACAAGTTATTCGATTATATTTATATCACATTCAGAAAGGGAGATGCAAACTTTTGACCCGATATAATTATTTTTATTTTTTATTATTTTTTACAATTAATATTTTACCGTACACTATTTGACCATTTTTGTTACTTGTCATAAAGGTTTTCCAGCACCACAGAAAATGCAAGCATCGGTATAATGTGGCACAGTCCGCATTCATGTCATTTTATTTATTTATTTCTCTAACGATCATCTCACTTTTAGAGAGGTCCTGCATACCAGGCATATCAGTTTACAAAGTACATAATAAGAATGTGATATTAATACAAATAACATTAAATGGTGCAAGGCTGCAGATTTCTTATATCCTTACACGTTCATTCTGCAGGACTATGTCCATGTCTCCCTACATGGCGTGGATCTCTAAGGTGTCAGACACTGATGTGGTGATGGCTCCACTGGGCTCTGGTGGGGTAGTGACTGTAGATATGGGAGGCTATGTGAGACTGTGGGAGACAGGATTGGACAACTTGCAGCGCTCCCTGTTGGAGTGGAGGAACATGATCGGCGCTGAGGACGGCCGACCTGTCCAGGTAGGAGAATATTTTTGCGGTGAAGGAATATATTATTATTATTACAGAGATTTGACATGTGCACGTATTAAGTTTCAATGTGTATTTGAAGTGTGAGCTAAATTTGTGCTAAAACATAATCATTTTTATGCCTGCACATTTACTTTTAAATTTACACTGTACTAGATGATGCTTTCATCACTTTTTAAAGTAAAAACACTGAATAATTTCATTTGTGATGGCTTATTCAGTCAGTCCCGTTGTTGCAGTGCCTTACCATGTGGTGGCAGCCTTAGACCTGGAAGTGGTTCTCTGAAAACTATTTGGCACTAAGGGTACATTTTAAAACCATTTCTAAACTATTAACAACATGATATGGAAAAAAATTGTATTTTGATGGCAACAAAGCTTCTTTCTTTCTTTCTTTCCAAGCGCCTTTTAGATCATGGGACCATTTCCATTTTATGAGTTTATGTCGGCTTTTCTTCATCACCATCTCATAAACAGTGTCTGTGTTGTTTACACTGCACTGTAATTTCTTTTTTCGATTTTAATTCTAGAATTTATAGATTCTAGTTTGTTACATTAACACTTTATTTTATATAAAAAGAAACCGGATATTTCTGTGGTTAAAATTCTGCATTCTTTTCCCTGAAGCTGCTATTTGAGTGGTTTTTCATGACAGTGCTCCAGCACGTGGCTATGTGATTCAGAGATAATTAACTGACCTCATGTAATTGGGCTATTCCATGTATTATGTTTGCAAATATATGGAAGACCTGTCCAGTCTGTTTACTCAGTATATCACATCTGAAATCCATAACTGAGAGGAGCCTAAATGAAGATTATTTGAGAGCTGTGTGTGTTCTCACATTCAACTATGCTTTTGAAATAGAAGCTTGCTGTGTAAGGTATGCATGCGCTCCCAGTGTCAGTCCAGTGATTCCGATATTGCCCACTAAAGCTATATATGTGTGATTAGCGCACACAGTGGATAGATGGATCACCGAGTCACTTGTAGCCACACACCTGGCAGACAATATTTACTAATGGAGTGGCCATGCATCACTCTTCTCTCACTGATTTTATTTTGCACTCTGATCGCGAAAGTCCTTCATCACACTCTGCAGGGTGTGTTTGTCTGGTCCTATAGATTCCCTCCCTCCTTAGTCTCCAAGTAGACACACATCTTCCCTGGAGTGCATATCCATGGATTCCTGAGCTCTAGGGGTCTTCTTTCATAGCACACTCCCAGCACACATCACCTCAGTTCTATCAAATATTTACCTAGATCTCTGCCCTCATTGCTTTCTCAGTAAACCTCTTTGAACACTGTTCTCCCGATGTAGTAGCACAGGTTTGCTATATAGCCGGTGTAGAAGTATGGCGTGTGTGTGTGTGTGTGTGAGGGAGGGAGGGAGGGAGAGAGAAAACGGGGCTGAATTTGACAACGCCTCACTGTTGGCACTTTGAGATCAGGATTTATCATGAGGCCTGGTTATCATGCTACTGGACTGGGGTTATCCTTAACTTCCAGGGCCTAAGGAGCCCCCACAACACCCCTCACACAATCCCTAATCCTACCCTCTCTTATTTCCACACACACACTGTGTTGGGTCAGCTGGACTCTGTGGGTGTGCTCAGCTGGAAAGTTTGAGTTGGCCACTGTGGGGTTTGGGATAAGCGGACGTCCTGGATTAGGGAGGCAATGTTGACCTTTAACACACTCCGAGAACGCATCTCTGAATCAAAGTGTTTGCTGCTGCCTCCAGTCTGTTTTGCTTGGCCTCAGTGTTGGTCACTGTGTTTGAGTGATGGATGAGAGATCGTACTTTAGTGGGCCGTCAAGGGGATCTAATTTTAGAGGCGTGCCACACACATATTTCTTGTGAGGCAGTCGACATGTGGATTTGACCGTCTACTTCTGTGTTTTCTTTTCAATTCAAGTCAGGGATGGACAAATCATAAATTCATTAGCTAGCCCACCAAGCAAGTGAATGAGTGCTGCAATGTCCTTGCCCAATCCCATGCTTTGGTTGCCCGGAAACGTTATTAATTAAGCTAAAATATGGTGGCTGACGTAATTTAAGCCAAATGTATGACAAGCTAGTTAAGTGCATTCATTTATCCAGCTAGTAAAACTAGTTCTTATCAAAGGACAGAATGCGTCCTCGGTTGGTGTCTGTAGTGCAGAAGGATTCGGGAACGAATAGCTAGCTATGGTTACATCATTAAGGTACGTGAAGAGTTTTTTACGTGAAAAAACTCTGGTGACCGCCATATCAGCAGCCGACTGGGTCACTTGTCATCCGGGCAATGACGTAGCAAGTTTATTTAATATAGCACATTTATGTAGCATATTTATATAGCACATTTAAAGACAAGTGTCAGCACAGTACAAAGTGCTGCATGGTAAATTCAAAGTGAATAAAAAACCGATGCCTGGACACTATAGATCTAAGGAAGACTTCATAGCCTGGAAGAAATAAATAAGTTTTCAAATTGGATTAAAAAAAAAATCTATTGTCGGGGATAACTTTATAAAAAAAGCTGAGCTGTTCTATAGCCTTGGGGCAGCAACTGAAAAGGCGACATTGCCTTTTAACCTCATCCGAGAGCATGGAATGGTTAAAAGCAGGATGGCGGAGATGTAGCTTGGTGCAGTGTCAGAGCTTTAAAAACAAATAAAACCTTAAACTTAATTCTATATTTGACATGTGACGTGATGACAGTACAGTGCAGCACAATATTTTCACAATATTCAGTGTTGAAATCATGGCTTCACAATTGTAGCTACTAACGACAAATAACAGCCCTGCCTCACCTTTTTTTGTGCTTCTTCTGGTGACGAAACAATATTTTTGCATTTCATTCTTTTTTTGAAATACATTTCCTGTATTTCAGAGACCTGCGTTTATGATTTCTCTTATGGGCCGCTGCACTGCTCTATGGGCCGCTAATGGCGCGGGAGCCACACAGTGAAGAATACTGCTCTGTTAGGTCTGGAAATCTCTCGGTATTGGAATACCTGGTGTATGTTGCGGTTCTGGCCTGCATTCCTCAGATCTCTCTGTAAAATGAGTTAGTGGAGAGAGTGACTGAGACATTCTGGCCCCAGACTCCAGCAAAGAGAGTGTCTCTTTGAGCTCTGCCTGGGATCCCTGCCACCTGCCTCATTCCTCTGCTATAGACTCATTTGCTCTCTTTATCTTTCAGCTTTAAAACCCCCTGTCACATTGTCAGTTTTTATTTCCTCTCTCTCTCACCACTCTATCTCTTTCTCCCACTGTTTAACTCCCATCTTTTCCACACTCTGTTCCACCACAGCATTCTTGTGAATGGCATGTCTGTTACAGACTGTAGTGGGGCATTCCTGCAGCCGTGGGTGTTTTCCCCTTTTTTCTGCTCTCTGTCTCACGCCTTCCTGGATTAATAAGCCTGTAAATTTCCCTCCATTCTCTCTGGCTGGACCCACCTGGTGTGGATTTACGAGGAGGACCAAGACTGAGTGAATCAGTTTCTCTGGCTGATGTGGCTGTCGTCACGTGTCCAAATACTGCACGGTGGAAAGCTGAGGAGAAGTTCTGACAATGCTGTAGCTCTCTGCACACTTCTTCAAGAAAGTTTGCATGGTGTTTAATGAGATCGATTACAGTAGTCCTGGCATTCTGCTGAAATTTAAGTAGCAGTGACCTGTGTGTGTACCAGGTAAATTTGAACATCTATTTTATTCGGATTATAGGAACTTTCTTTTGTCAATTTGAAATGAAGTGGTTGAGAAAAGATCCGTCTCAGGTGCACAGTAATTGACAGTAGTTTTGTTTGTTCGGTGCCGAATCTGCAGCAGCTTGTCCAGGAATGGCCTATGGAGCAATAGTTGTGTCAGAATGAGTCCCATGCTGTTCAGTGAAGTTATTTCCTCGATCAGTATAGCCCCATTGTTTGGTGCGAACGCTTCACTCTGCCCTTTCACCCCATGAAAGACTCTATTATGAGGTCATGGCAGTCTGTCAGTTCTGTCTTTCCGCTGTCCATGGCTAACACGTCGCTCTTTTCCCTTATTAAATCCACATTATTAGAGCACAACACACTCCCACACACACTGACGTCAGACCTGAGGAATGTCTGCCTTTGTTCCAATATCTATATTGTTCCCTAAGGCAACTGATGCAATTTCTATGGTACAGTGAAGAAAAAGCAGACGCTTTGTTTTTCCAATAATATAGACGTGGATAAACATGCAAGTGAAGACTGATACCTGAGTGACATTAATAACCTCTCAGTTATTGGAAATACTACGAGGCAAGAATGGGTTGACATAAGCACAAGTCCATCCATTTGCAGTAGTGAGATGATGTATGGCCCGCGGCCCGGTGCAACACAGCGTAGCCATGTGGGGAATGTATATTCCTGTTATTCAGGCCGGCCTGACGTCAGTGACCCTCTCCAGGCCACCCATATATGTTCTCCTGTCTGACAGAGCCGCATGCTTTCCTACAGTTTAAAATGAGTAACCAGAGGGAGAGAGCCAGGAAGTCAGGCATTTGCAAGCTGATATCTCTGTGTGTAAGTGTCTAAAGACGGGTGAGTGGACATTGACTCACCTCTGACCAGCACCCAGCCTTAAATTGGAAAAACACTCATGATATAAGATATAAGAAGGCAGACGACAAGTGACGTACGAAACAAGAAAAATAGGTTGATGAGTAATGATTCATGACTCACTTTAATGTATCTAATCTATGCCTTTGTCTGTGTCTTGCTGAACGATTACGAGGACATGTATGTTGTTTCATATATTGAATTGAACTCGGGGCCGTCGCTAGTGGGGTGAAAGATGGCACCCACGGCTAGAAGGGGGCCCACCAAAATTTCAATAGGATGCCTGAATATAATTAATTTATACAAAATGCAGTATAAAATTAAAGGGGATTTGGGGCCCAGAGCAATGCTCCTTTAGGGGACCCAGAAATCCTAGCTACGTTCCTGATTGTACCTAATTTAAAATGTTCTTTAGAATTACCGCCAATTTAAATAAATGTTCCCTCTTTCTTTTCTCCCTCAGTCTGAATGATAAAAATATCCCATAACACAAGAGCTAAATGTTACATGTGTTGGCTCCAGACTGAAGGCATGTGTACAAAGAAGCAGACTGATGGTGTTTAGGGTAAGAAGGCGATCAGTAGATCATTATCAAACTTTCTCAAAGAGACTGAGTAGAGAGGCAACGTTTTCCCTTTAACCTCCAGAACATTCTGTCTGCCGTCTGCAGATCAGAGCCTCAGATTAGGTTGTGTACTCATTACACATTCTCCATGGAGGGCACAGGTATTCTGTATACAGCCATGTTTGTGTATGGGTGTGTAACAGGAGATGGTCATGCGACTCCAGGTCTTGATGCAGAGAAATGCTGTTCCTGTAACCACCTCTGTCCCCATGTCCTCATGTCTGTGGTATGGCAAGTGTCATTGCCTCTCTGTCTCACATGTTTGTCAAGTTGAATGTGACCCAGAATCGCAGTCTCCAAGTGTGAAGAGCTCCAGCAGCTGGGGAAACATTCCACCCTACAGGCTGTGTGTCTGATATGCCTGTGTCGACCCGCTCTATTTGGATGCTCCTGGGGTCATGAAGGAATTATCCTCTTAGACACTTTAAAACTGAAAAATGACCTGACTGCCACTTTCTCTGACAGCACTCATCTTTAAAGAGCGTTGTGTTTGTGTTATAGCTGTGTTCCGAGGCTGGATATTAGTGAAGCCACACTTCTGTGTTACTCCTGCTGTCAGTGTTAATGATTTGATGGCATGTGGATTTCATATTAGGCATTTTTCATTGATAGACATTTTTAGTAAAAAGTTTGAGCTGATTTTGGAAAGCTATTTTTTATTATTTAATTCATTAAACGCTCATGCTGTTCAGGACAACAGCTCTGGACAAAGTGCGTAATATGAGCCTCACCAGGGGCATAACTGAGTAAATGGTTGAGGAGGGAAAGCTTGTCTTTGATATGATTAAGGGCCCGTGTGGGACTTTCTTTATCAGTATCTGGTAGTATGCCTCTCGATGTGTTTCTCTCGGTGTGTGTTCTGTGCTGAATGCTGTGGTCACACCAGGACACTTCATTATGGAGAAGCAGGCTCCGAGCAGGGCATTCCTCACATTCCGGCCTAGGCTGTCGCTGTGCCCACTGGGATGTGGGAGGTTAGAGCTGCCCTAGTCTCAGCCTCAGACGCTCCGTCCATGGCTCGCAGAATGTTTGATATCTTTTGTACACTTAGCTAGCCACAAGCTTCAGAATCTTGAAGATCCGCACTTCTGTGCACCGGTTTATGAACACTGTAACGCAATAAGCTTTTTGGAGCAAGTTAAAGTAACTGGATTGGAAAAGGTTCACGGTATCCCGTCTTTAAAAATGATAAGAGACTTTTGTTCGAAACAGTGGCGAGTGAACGTGGTTTGATTGTTTGCACTGTCAGTCAAACACCTCTTCCTGTGAAAGTAGGCGGTTCTTGGCCACATTTAGAAGCCTGGCTTGTGAGCCTAGCGCTGCCCTGCTCTAGTATGTGTAGGTCCCTCTGTGGAGATGCTCAGATTGGAGCTCGAAGCACACTAAACTGGATCAAATAATGAGTGTGTCCAATAATTAATGCTTGATTGCTTTTCTAATTTGTGCTGTTGTGAAAATAAAAACTGATTTTTTGGTGCACATCAAATCTTTACATATCAGTGAAGACAGACGTCTCCATGTGAGCAAACACAGAGGAGCCGGAAAGCGCAAAGAGGCCGAGTGTGTTGGAGACGGACACTGGCTGCACTGGAGAGCAGCAGAAACTAACCCTGCACAGTGATGATGTGAGCTGCTTTGCTGACACTGGATATAAGACAAACATACAATATTGGGTTGAGTGCAATCTAATAAATCATTCAGGCCACCACAGGCCGTAACATACAGCCTTCCTATTCAAAATGGCACTAAAATCTCACTACTTAAAGCTAATTTGGCAGCGATAATGAAATACTTACAATATGTACAGAAAACCTCTTAAGCCCTCCAGGCCAAGTATCCTGCCAGCTTCACATTATTTTCTCTATATGATGTTTTTGATCAGACAGGCAGCAGGATGCTGTTTTACTGGTTCTGAGCACCTCAGAGTGAATGACCGAGTGGCTTGAGGGAACTTTAGTGAGACAACTGTGGGAGGCTGTACAAGAAAATTACAGTCATAATAAAACCTTTATAGTATTTAAAAAATGCTCTGAACATGTGTGTAACTTTGTGCACACATGCATTTGTGAGTACTGTTATCTGTTGCCTTTTTATTTTTTATTTTTTTTATCTTGAATGACCTATAAATCATTGCTGACAGTGACTGATCTGAAAATGTACATTAACTTAGATTGAATGCTTAATTTAGAAGAATGGCCCACTTTTAGACTTGTCTTTGATGGCATTTGCAAGGGTGACCTAAAAAATCTTCAAAATGTGAATGTGGTCCAGCATTTAACTTGTGCATTATGTGTGTGAACGTGTGAAGGCTCATGGTCATGCTGCAGTGCTTTGTCACACTGGGGTCTGCATAATAAATGCATAATCCTAAACCTTAAAAGTGTGTAAAAAAAACTAGGTTATTTTATTACACTAAACTTTTATAGTGTTTTAATGTAAAAGGACAGAAATGCTGGAATGTCCCTGTGTTTGCCCAGTCCTTTTCTAGGCTTCTGGGGATTTTTCAGCCGTCTCCCTCTTTTCGTTCTCTCTTTCTCCTCATTGCCTTCCCCTCTGCCTTGAGGCTCTGCAGGAGAGCCGGGTCTTATCCGAGTGAGCTCATTCTATTGAAGCTCAAAGAAAACAGCAGCAGTAGCTCTTGACAGTTGTTGTGGTTAGACACACCTGGCTAATTCTCACCCGCTGTATGAGTACATGTAGACAGATTGTGAATGTGTGCTGTAGTTTGATGATTCATATGACCACCCATTAATCGTACATGCACTACACAAATTGCGCAACTTTTACATGATTTTAACAAAAGACAAAACAACTGCTGCGATACCCAAACTAGTTCTGAAGCACATTCACATCAGTGTTCCTGTCAGTGACATCAGTGTGTGTACGTACAGCCATTAATGTGTGGGTTCAAAAGAGATGAAGACGCAGCTTGATATTTATGGTGTAAAATTCTGGCTGATCTAATGCCACGTCACAAACACACACACACATACTCACACCACCTCCTTTGAAAAAGATCTGTCCTTGATACTCAGGGAAAATAAGAAGCATGTGTGTTCCTCTTCAACTTTACTGTCACTCCACTGCTCCCTGTTCAGCTCAACTTCCACACAGACTAAACATTGGATGTGTAAGTGTGCCATCAGAATCCCAACTAACCGCTGCATTTGGCTGCATTATGTGGACTGAGAGAGAGAACAGTTCTGTGTTCTGTCTTAAGAATCTTGCTGACAATGCATTTCTGTCCAAAGAGGGAACCAGTTATCTTCAATCTTTAATCTATCCTAAGCGTCTGTACATGCATGACCTGTTAAGGAGGCACACAGATTTATTATGTTGTAATAAAATTTGGGCATTTCAGAAAGATGTTGAGTTCGTAATCTAACATCTCTGCTCTTATCTTCACTGATCAGCCTTAATTTCAGGGGTATTTGTATAAGAGGAGGCACTGTGACCTGTTAAAATTTGTCTAAATAAACACGTGCTAATCACAGGGTTCATACAGATGCTCCTGGCTGACAGTTCGACTTACATTGGTTAGAAAATTAAAGTTACAGCAAGGGCAAAACCCATGGAAACATACTGCAGGTTCTATAAGAAAGAAATTAACACCATATTGACATTTTATAATAGACTACGAAGGCATCACATAACACATGCCTATACATTATAGCGTTGAAATAAAATAGTGCAAATAACAAATGAACAACTGGTGTAACTTATTTAGCTCCTTCCAGTTAGAAAATCGAAGCCTTGGAATTATATGGTTCTTTCTGACTAATTCATTTTTGCCAAAATAAAAATAAAAATGTTATAATATATGTTATTTACATGCCACTGATAATATGTGAGAAGTTTTACACCAAAATATTAATGAAAAGTATAAACAAATATTAAGCTGAAAAGTTGTATCTGCTTTGACCTTATTGAGATCAATATCTTAAAATGATAGAAATGTCATATAGAACCTTATAATTCCAAGGTCTTGAAACTTAGCTACTGCCTTAGCTTTTCTTTAAACTCTCCTGTTTATACGTTTGGCAGAAATTCTAATGAAATAAATGACTGATGAAATTGTCTGGAGAAGGTTTACTTAACCGATAACATACTAGCTGTAGCCCATGTTGATTGATTGCACTTACACATAGGGATGCACACACAAACAGACAGCCTACACAACCATACACACTGTGTGCACATGCACTAAAGATACAATAGATCAATGCTGATCCAAAAGTTGTTGTTTTTTATCTTCACCAATGCCAGGTGATACACGTTGAGCCTAGATGTTGATCCGTTACACTGAAAAAAAGATATCTGGGGATAAATGCTTAAATCACTTTAGCAAAGCTGTACGAACCCTGTAATAATGCATTCTTGTTTGGGCATAGACAGTGCTGTGTGTGTGTGTGTGTGTGTGTGTGTGTGTGTGTGTGTGTGTTGGATGGCTGATATGACAATATAATGATATTGTGATAAATTACATCACAATACACTTTTCTGAAATATTGCAGAAATATCTGAATATATTGTTAATAACACTGACTGACGCCATTATTAATAACAAGTAGTTGATTGGATGGCAAAATATATTTTTGTACTGAATGTTTAATTTTTTCTATTCCATGTGAAATTATTTATTTTATTATTTTGTAGATAAATAAAAATATAACCGAAAGCGTAGATTTTTATATATATATTTTTTTAATGCGGCATTCCTGTTTTGCTGGCACTCTAAGCAAACCTGCAAGTTGTGAAAAAGTTTGCATACCCTTAGGACAAAAATGAAGAAGCCAAAGAAATGTAATTTATTAAATAATTGATTAAATGATGCATGTTAAGATATAAATAGTAAAACAATAATAATAATAATATCAGGTTAAAAGTTTGCATTTTCCTTTCTGAATATGATATAAATATTCTTGTAACTTGTATGCACACACTTTGCCTTT
>JAOUQW010000046.1:10646804-10658266 GCA_028565825.1 Olivaichthys viedmensis | reverse complement strand
TGTTTAACACTTTTCTTGGTCACTGTGTTCATAGTGTTAATGATAATAAAGTCTTTATTATTATTCTAAAATAGTAGAACTGAAGGAAACAGGTGTGTCCAAACTTTTGACTGGTACTGTACATACTTACCCCTACCTGGTAGTATGATCATACAATATACTGTACATAACAAAGTGCAAGATCAGTCAGTAAAAAAAATGTTTGACTGGATTAGCTTGGTCTTTGGTCAAATTATATGTATTGGCGTAATGACAGCCTCTTTTTATCCACTCATGTTCCTTTTTCTCTTTTACCCTTTTTTCTCTCAGATGCATGTCAGAGTGCTCTTTATGTATACTACGAAGCCTTTTGAAAGCGTTATCAGAAAAGCCATAGACCAATTCTGTAAATACTTTACAGCTTGCAGTCCTCATATGTGTCTTAATTGAGTTCAAACTACACTGTGAAAACAGATAAGTCATGTTCCTTAGCTTTTATTCAGCTGCTATTACACATGTGACCAAAGTCTGGTCCTTCAACCTCCACTTATTGTTTCTAGTGAAACTCAGCTTATTGTTCCTAGCTGTGGGATATGACCGAGAATAACCCTGATTTCATTCATTCAGGCAACCTCTGGAGAGTAGAATATTTTTATCTTGAATTTCAGCAGCTTGCCAACAATTTCCCCTCTGGATCACGAAAAACATTGGGGCATTGTGAGTGTAACACTTTGTTCTGCATTATCTGCGTGTGACTGGCAGGCTGACACAGGAATACAATGTGTGGGATGATGTAGCAGTTCAAGGAGCTCCAGAGGGATGAGAAGCAGATGTGGAAATGCATCTCTGGGAGTTTGATGATGTTTCACTCATTGTTCATAGCTGAGGTGCTGCTGAGGTCATGATCATATCTGTTAGTTGTGATGAGAATAGCATTCATCCTTAAACATAGACTTTTTTACTCCATCTTGAAGGATTTATTTAACCCCCTTCAACTTTTGTGGGGTTTGAAAAAGTATTGTATCTCATTGCAAGCAGAGCTTTTTGGCTTTTTGGTAAAAGTTGTCACTGCTTTTATTGCAACCGTGTTTTTTTTTCTTCTTAAAACTACTGTTACAAGTTATATGGTGGTGAGTGTAATATTGTGTGATGTGTGTAATGTTTCACTTACAGGCTAAAGGGAAGGAAAGGCAGTGGCTGAAGAACCAGGCACTGGGGGAGCTGGATGATGCCAAGATTATTGATAGCCTGACTGGAGAGAAAGCCATTTACAAACGCAGAGGAGAGCTGGAGCCTGAGGTGAGAGTCTGTGGCTCTGAGAATGTCCGGGCCCATGGGAGGTTTATTTAGACAAAGTAGTCCCTAGTGATTGAAAAACGTTACACTTTCTCACCAGAATGCATGCAGTTGTTCATATGAGTATGTGCATTCACACTTTCAGAAGCAACTTTGGCGTCAAGGGCATCATGGCGTCTCATGGCTTTTATTATTACGCAAGAGTCGCATACCATCTTAAAACGTTTAGTCTTTCTTGAGGTTCCCGAGTGGTGCAACTGCTAAGAGGGTTGCATCCTATCGCCATTGCCATTAATGAGCGGTCCTCTTCTACAAACGCTACAATGTTGCATGAGTAGCATTTCGTAAAGAGGTAATGACTGGCTTCATGTGTCTCAGGGGAAGCACATTCTTGCCTTCACGGGTTGGTTGGTTCCGTACAGGAACAGGCGGGGATTGTACGTCTTATAGCCAGACATTTTTAAATTTGAATTCTCAAAATTTCTGATTTAAAAATGAACCCAGTGAGAGGACTGCGTAGGAATTTAAAAAGTGCTCTAATAAATTATGTAAGTGCCTCCTGTAAAATCTATTAGAAAACTCGGCGCACGTTATAGCTTTCAGGAATGAATCCCGAGCAAACCGAGAACTAGAATTAAGGGACCCGCAGACGAGATGAATTAAAATGATGGATGCTCGCTCACATCTACTCTAAGTTTCAGTTTTCTTTACTGTGTACTGTCTCTATCTGTAGCTGGGCACACCTCAGCAGAAGCCCAAGCGCTTGCGTCTGCTAGCTGACGTGTCAGGCAGCATGTATCGCTTTAACGGCGTGGACGGGCGCCTGGAGCGCTCCATGGAGGCCGTGTGCATGGTGATGGAGGCCCTGGAGAGCTACGAGCACAAGTTTAAGGTGAGATACCAAACCACTAGCATTTTTTCATACCTCTACTTATTGACCAAATTTGGTTTATTTTTAAGGAGATGGTCACAAGAATAGACCCAGTTGGATGCATACAGTATTTTTCTAATCCTCCTTCTCTCTTATTACTTAATATTCTCATTGTTCATGCAGCAATGAGAAGTGAAAAAAGTTGTATTTATTTACGGAAAACTAGCTCCATACCAACGCACCACGGAAACAGTGGCTGTGTTTACTTCCTCAGTCAGTTGTGTGCTGCTGCTTAACAGGGATATCCCCAGACGCTGACATGCTGTGATGGAGGTTACTATGGAAGGTTACTTGGCTGATGGGGGTTGAAGATATCCTCAGAAGCTGACGCACACTCAGTCACAGCTGTGTGTACGGCATCAGTTGTGCAGGGTTTGGCCTGAGTGGTCAGTTCTTTCTGTCTCTGTCTCTTTTTTTCCTTTCCTCCCTGCGCTGAAGTGAATCCAGCTGCTGGCTGCCATGCAGGAGGCTATGAATCACTCTCTTACTTACTGGAAGCTGTTCTCCATGCAGCAACAGCAGCACAAAGCCGATCTGTTGTTTCTCTTTTTATTTCCATCTCAGAGAATCAGTGGGAGGAAATAATGTGGAAAGAGTCTGACAGTGTATTAGGGCCCTGCATTATGTTGCTGAAAGTAACTGGGCATCACCACACAGGCAGGTTTTGGTCTAATTCTAGATGAGTGGGGGGTTAACTAGGACTTAAATACATGCAGGGAAAAGAAGAGACATACATGAGGCCATAATATCCATGCTGTTTGTGTGTCTGAGCGCATGTGCGTGTGGACGCCAGACATTATGGCCCTCTAATGCCTTGTATATGCCTCCAGATGGCCTATCATA
Source organism: Olivaichthys viedmensis (assembly GCA_028565825.1). Taxonomy (NCBI): domain Eukaryota; kingdom Metazoa; phylum Chordata; class Actinopteri; order Siluriformes; family Diplomystidae; genus Olivaichthys; species Olivaichthys viedmensis. Next base: position 10,655,217 of record JAOUQW010000046.1, on the reverse strand, counting down.
TATCCTTCAGTGCCACTTATGTAACCAACATAGAAAGCTCCATCTGACAACTCATCTACATGGGTTGTACTGGCACGGGTGCATACATCTGTCAGCTGTCATTTACTCTTTGACCCACAGAAACCATATAATTCTCATCAGGTAGGCACACAGAACTGAATATATATTTGCTGCGATTTGATTTCTACAGATGCTTAAAAGTTATAAAAATGCTTGATTACTAAAGTTGTGTTTTTTTTAAAGTTAGGTTTTATAAGTGCTTAATTTGAAGAAATAACTGGACAATACTTACAAGGACTGAACACACAGGAAACATACTGCAAGTTCTGCAAGAAACAATTTAAGTCTTTACATTTATACTTTTTGCCAAATATCCTACAAAGACATGACACTTTTGAGCAGTAAAATAAAATAATGCAAATTACATTCATTTAAATTAATTTTCACCAGAGTCATGTGATGTATATTGAGGTTAAATGTTGATTTGCATTATACGGAAAAAGGATAATTATCCACCTTCAACGTGCTTGAATTTCACTTTAGAAAAGCTGTACAAACCCTGTCTTCAGTTTGAGCATGAGGTTTGTGAATAAAATCGGTTTTCCTCTGTTTGGAGTTTCGTAAACTTGGCCATTATAGGTTGGGACTAAACACTTGTCCAAGTCGCTGTATTTTAACCTTTATTTATGCTTGGTATGGCCGGAGTTGAGTCAAAGCTGCTTTCAAGTCAAATTTTTGCCAAGGATTTCAATTAAACACCAGTTGTATTGCCACACAGAGTGTCTCTATAAAACTGGTTACAAAATTATTTGGGTGTCCGTTTAAAATAAACTGTCTGTTTAAAATAACTGTCTATCTCGTGCTGCCCTCTGTTTGACCCTTTGTTAAGTAATGAGTGATTTGTGTAACTTCCCTTTCATAGTTCTTTTTTTACACTCTCAGTGTCAGCATGCTTTATTTTACGGGTGCTTGGATAAATGGAAAAAAACCTTTAAAAAAAAAAAAGTCATTTTCAGGATGAAGTTTATAGTTGTTAGTGTGTATGTGTGTTCTTATCCTGGCACAGTACAATCACGTCTCTGCTTTCCTGTTTTGTTTCTCTGCAGTATGACATAGTGGGCCACTCCGGGGATGGCTTTGATATAGAGCTGGTCACATGCGACAAAGTGCCAAAGAACAACAAGCATAGACTGACGGTCTTAAAGGTATGTAGCCTGCGTAAATACTGCGTACATTCTTTCATGCTTTTTCCCTTTGTTTGGAAATCGGCTTCCTGACAAGTTTTCCTGGAATGAAGCCATCTTTCTGATCATGAAACGTGGCAGGGTGTCTGCAGACAGGCGTGTTTCGGGATTTGATTCTGCAGTGAAGGCTTATTTACATTTAAAGAAACATCTTAGTCAGACTTGGATGTTGAAACCCAAATAGTCGGCAACCTTACTGCAAAAGCCGGCTCCGTTCACCTGTGTGGGTTTTCATGTGGTAGTCTGATAAACAAATGCAGTGAACAAAATCAGAGTAATCAATACTGCTTGCACGCACATGGCTGTACAAGTCTGTAGGGTCTTATTCTAAATGATCTGAATAAGAGCGTTCCGTCAGTCATAGTTTATCTGAATGTTTGTGTGTTTGTATACAGTTATTTATTAAAGGACTTTCTTTCAGAAGAATTGGCACACTGACCCTCACTCATGCCCTGTCCCCAGAACATGCACGCACACTCTCAGTTCTGTATGAGTGGAGACTATACGCTGGAGGGCACAGAGCATGCCGTGAAGGAGCTGGCACGTGAGGAGGCAGACGAGCACTTTGTTATCGTGCTGAGCGATGCCAACCTGGAGCGCTATGGCATTAGCCCAGACCGTTTCGCCCGCGCCCTCACCAGCAACCCTCAGGTCCACGCCTTTGCCATCTTCATCGGCTCCCTTGGGGACCAGGCTGAGAGGTGAGCTTCATCACACACACACACACACACACACACACACACACACTGGGCTTGATACTATGCCTGTTGAGCACCAGTGTACTTGGCTAAATGTTAAAGGAGCAGTTTGTTATATTTAGAGCCCTCTGCTGCTTGAGAGTTGATTTGCAATTACAATGGTAACATTGACAAGACCCGACCCCACCTCCTTTATTGAAAGTACATATACCTCCTGATTTGCTTTTTAAAGAAAAAGGGGAAAGCTGAGAAGCTTTGGCTCAGGCTGGAGCTAATTTCTGGGCCAGAAAAATTTCAATAGAAGAAACTAGCCATGGCAATATTGCAAATTGTAGTTTTTCAAATGTATCTTTTGAAAATATGTGATTATTATACATCTAAAACACTTTTGACATTACAGAATGCACCTTTTATGGCTTGATTAAGGCTAATAGTGTATTTAATTAATCATTGTGTAAGAACATGCAGGCCCAATGAAAGAGTATAATCTATAAGCTGTAAAAGGCGTCGTTTTGTTGGGTATGCCAGATTGAGGCCAGTGAGGGCAAATTAGGGGAAATGTACTGACATGAGAGCGATGCTACTGCGGTGGTTAGAGCACATTCCACATAAGCTTAATCTGAGCCCTCACTGACTCCACTCTTTTCAGGCACACCATGATTTAAAGGGCAGGCCTTTCAGAACATGTGTCCTCCTCAGGGGACAGAATGACAGTAATGAATGGTCAGTGGAATAGGAAAGGTGGGAGGGCAAAAGAGTGAAAGGAGCTCGGCGTCCCTTCGCCTTCAGCCCCTTGCCCCCAGCAGGCATTTCCCAAACCCCCATCTCTCACAAAAGAGTCTGTGTGAATGACAGCCTTTGTCGGCCCATTGAGGACTAAGAGTTCACTTTGATTGCAAGTGAAAGCACATTTGCATTGGTAATGTTTTTTCTGGGGGGTTGCTTTTGGGGGGGTCTTTTCTCCTTCTTTTCTCTGACACGTAGGCTCCAGAGAACCCTGCCGGCAGGGCGTTCTTTTGTCGCCATGGACACCAAGCAGATCCCGCAAATCCTGCAGCAGATCTTCACCTCCACGATGCTGTCCAGTGCCTAAACACATTATACCACCCAGAATTCCTCTCCTGAGCTCCTGTAAATGTCCTGTGGGCAGATTCCAGTCTGGGGACAAGTCTTGCACTTCTACACACTTCTACAGGGGACGTTATGGTTTTAATTTTTTAAATAAATAAGTAATTGACACTTCACCCACTAAATATTTTGTGTTATGAGTTTATATACTGTTGATACGTTTCATTAAATTGTACTGTATGAGCATATTATGTGTACAAATGAGAAAATTCTCAAGTACAAAAGGTTAAATTAGTCATTTTCATTTCATGTTTGATGTACGGCATGTCCGACTGTAACCTTTGTGCCAGTGTTACGTAAGACTTGTCACTTGATGGATGTGTTTGTGTGGGCTTTCTCAAGATCCTCCCCTCTCCTCGTGATCACGGAGTAGACATATCCTGTAAGGGAGCGGCAGAGTGAGGCAGAAACATCACACTTCTCTGTCACCTTAGTGTCCCCCGCTAAATCTCTCCCCATCTGGAGAGAAACCAGATCCTTAAGTGCAATTTTACTCCTGGGCTTTTGTGCATGCTCCTTCACATAGAGGGAATTTTCAACAGGGTTAGCATTATCGGCTCACCTGTAGTAGATGAAAGTAGCCCACTTTAACAGAAAATCAGTGGCTCACACAAATAACCAGCCTGAAAATCCGGATAAACTGTTAGCAATTTTCGCAGACAAAGCCCAGGGTATTTTTTATCTTCCTGGATTATAACCTTCAGTGTGCCCTGGGCTTTTAGATAAATTTCAGCACGATTCTTTCCTCAGCTTCCTGTCTCTTCTGACCTCTTGGCTTAAGCGTTTGGCGCTAGCAATACAGCATGGACTGTTGCCACCCTGACCCCTGACATTCCCCACCGGACTGCATGCGCTTCTTTAGCATTGCTTACGCAAGTCCACCCGCCCCTTCCTCCGCCCAGCCGAGAATCCTTGGCTCTGTCGAGATGCGTGTGTTTTTCCTGTGTTCCATGCATGCCCTTTCCTTTTTTTGTGCTGCTGGAACTGCTGTTTCCCAGCCAGGCTGCCGCGCGCCTCTCGAGTGCTTGAGGATTCCAGCCCCGGGCTCGGGTTACACCACGCTCACTGGGTGTTGCTGGGGAGAGAGTGGACCTGTAATTTATAAGAGCTGACTAGAAAGCTGAGGAAAGCTGTGGACAGTCCGCAGGTGGCACGGCCAGTAGTGTGTGATGGAAGGAAGATGAATGTGGCTGTTGGTCACGTATTTTTTTTATTAAACACTGGGTGGGTGGAATGGGGCAGCTCAGCTGTGCATGAGAAATAGGTTGATGAGATATGTGTATGTGTGTGTGTGTGTGTGTGTGTGTCTGTGTTTTAGCAGTGTGCAGTAGCCGAAAAACATCTGTGAGGCAGTTATTCTGAGGCGTTAGTGTGACTCACCACCATTGTTAATGACTGAATCCTTACACTACACCTAACTCGCAGCTGTCCATTCAACTCCACACAGTAATCAAGCATAACAAATCAATAAGGACAAGTTTTAAAACTAATGTATGAAACATGTTTTAAGTGATTGTGTAATCAATGTGTGTTTGTGTGTGTGTGTGTGTGTTGGTGGGGGAAACTTCAACAGGAGATGACAAAGTTGTCATTTGACTAAAAGGCATACTGTGGTTGCCATTCCTCCCTTTTTCCACTTGTGTTTAAATGTGTGGAAACACATCTGTCACGATGAGCTTTGCTGTGGGAACTGCTTTGAACAAATAGTGATTTAGAGTCCCACCAGAAATAATGAATCATTATTGCAAAGCAGGCTCTCAGCATGTGGCCCTTCTGTGAAGCGGTCCTATAAATAAATATGCATTTGCAGCAAGATTTGAATTTTAATGGTCGTTAATTACAGGGTACGGGTGTTGATATATAATATACTATATAAACACCATAAATTCATTAGCATTCATATGTGTGATTGCCAAAGTTGTATCTGAAGTTTTTCCATCTGAAAAATTGAGTTCTTAAGTTCTTGTGTCCCCATGTGTCTCTTTGGGCAGTGGCGTACGACCGGGAGTTGTCTCCTCACAGAAGACACCATAAGGAGTTCAAGTTCAATCTGTCTCAGATCCCAGAGGGAGAGACGGTTGCAGCAGCAGAGTTCAGGATTTACAAGGAATGTGTGAGCAGTGCTTTCTGCAATGAAACCATTCGACTGAGTGTCTTCCAGGTGGTGAGCGAACATCCAGAGAGGTGAGGAAATCGGCTAACTGGAAAATTAACAATACCATGAATATCACTTTGTGCATTTTGTTAAATCGTCAAATTGCTGATAAATATAAGTATGTGAATTAATGGTGTGTAAATGCAGTACTTCCACTTTGTTTTTTTGTAATGCTTTAAAAGACTATATAGCTTCGTTGCTAGAGCCAGTTATGGTAGAGTAGGAAATGAAAGAAATATATTTAGTTTAATTTCCCTACAACCTCTTTTGACTAAACAGAGTTCTTGCAAATCACTGAATTAGTAGGTCAGTAAAGGGTCAGTATGGGTAAATTCATAAACACATTCATACACAAAATTGTTGGTGTATTCTGTTAATACAAGTGATTAGTTCAACAATAGATGTATATGGCTTTTGCTCCAACTACAGGCAGAAAATTCTGTTTAGCTGCATCTGTAGCACCACTTCAATCTGTGACGCAACAGAGACCATATAAATTGACCACAACCTTTCAATTGTTGATATCCCAAATGTGGATTCAGCAGCATGGCTTTAAGCGCAGAGTATAAAATCCTATGTGGTGAAGAAGCCGTCCTTTTTTGTATTTTCTTACCCACGTTTTATCTCCCAATTTATATAGTTGTAGTTTATATTAGTGTTAAATTTTTGTTTGTTTGTGCTAGCTAGATTTAGTGTTATCGTTAGCATAATGTTAGGTATTGTGAGCTTGAATGTTCCATTCAGTTTTATCAAATTAGTTTAGCTATTTTGTAATAACTAAAACATAAAGGTAATAACTCATTCTTGTGCCATTCAGGGATTTTACAGCTTTTACAGCTAGCCCTAAATATATCCAGAGCTGATAAGTGCAGTTAGCAGTGCAGCTATTGGCAGGTCCTTTTTTGAGTAGGTGACAGCAGAATTAAACAGGCAGGATTTAGCCTCAGCTCTAGGGGTTTGGACTGTGTAGCTTGGTGGATGTTGTTTACAAAAGACAATTTGTGGGACTAAATATTTGGATTATTCTTTCACATGCACTATAGTCATGTAAACCAGATGATAAGTTGAAAGGTCTTAGGATGATAGTGATATAGCTCCAGGCATTGACTGTGCTAATACATGGACCTCACACATTGAGAGGTGATGATCCAGTTAAAATGGACTTGTTATTTCCCTTCTTTTTACTTCTGTGTCCACATAGGACAGGCCATGACTTAGTGGTATGGCATACAAACAAACACCTTAACAAGCATGTAAACAAATTCTATTAAAATAAAGTATTTTGAAATATTAGCCTGTTAGCCCTAAATATGTTACATGTAACGTAACATATTTAGGGTTTTTGGTCATTTTGTTCATCACAAATTCTCAGACTCTTGTTTGTGACTCAGTGCACTTGGAATTCAGGACAGAATTAGGACAAAGACAAGAGGCCCCAGTTTTAGTTTTCTACCATGTAGTTTGTGTAGTCTAAGCCATGACCGCAGTGCCTTACTGAAAATAGTTTGATGCCTAAAAAAGAACCAAGCTAAACATGTCAGACGTTGACATTGTGGAAGGAAGGAGGCATGATTTCCATGAATCACAACAGCAGCATGATTGGATGTTGTGTTCACTGTCAAAAAACCAACCAATGAGGTTATTTGTGGTTAATCGTCAGGCCACATTTCACAAGAAAAGCCACCAGTTTTCTTCAAAACAGAGCATCGCCCTACACATAGCAAAATGGATTTCTCTGTTCCTTGTCTGTAGGGGTTAAATTGAGATTTAGGAGGTGGCAGAGCTCTACTTCTTTCATGGGTGCCAACAATGTGGGAAAAGTACTGTTCAATTTATGTGTTATTATATATATATATGTTTTAAGGGGCATAATTTAACTAACTACAATTGGCCAGACTTTAAGGTATTCCATGTTTGTCAGTTTTGGCATCAAAATAATATCAAAATATCTTCTGACAGATAGCAAAATGAACACATGTACTGTATATACACAGCAGTTGACAATTCCCTTGATTGAAGCAATGCATTTTACAGTTTTTAAATAAAATAATTTTTCTATAGAACAGTCTGAAATATCATCATTATTATTATCACAATTGTGTTACCATTATGCCAGGCTATGATTTACATTTCTATCAAATTATACTACGGGAGCTCAGAACTGTAATTGTGGTAATCAAATAAAAGGCAGGCTGCGATGTTTTGGGTTCTCTAAGGTTTATCGTTAGGTACTTGTTTGGTGGATCAGTAGGAAACATTCTCCAAACATTTTAGAGGAATGTGAGATTAAAGACACCTCAATGATGAAAAAGTTTACCTTACCTTTAATTATAGTTTGTTTTGTTGTGTATCCTGAGTAGGCCTACCAAGGTTTTGTGGCTTCACTGGCTTGTGAAATGTATTTGCTTACAAACGTAAAAATGAGCTTTAATAATCACACAAAGTAGTAGAACTAAATTAAGCAGATCTTAGATGTGAAGTGTGAGAGAGAGTCAACAAGACACAAAATAACCTAATAGAGGAGGTGTTATGAGAGGTTGAGTGCGGCTGTTTTTTGGCTATGTGTGCAGGCTGCAGGCTACATTAGAAATATGCCGAAATTCAGGATCATATGCCTTCTCTTTTACTCCCACATTTAACACCTGAGACTACACAACAGTAGCATAACACATTGGTAGAAATTTTATAATAAAGGTTTAGTTCAACTGGCAAATTAAGTATTTGTTAGCGACTATCTGTTTCAAGGCCTCATTTGGGATTTGAAAAACATATACTTGAAGGCAAGAGACTGTTGTTTCTGTACTGATAGATTTGAAAAATGTGTGCTCTGTTTAAAAGTCAAACTGATATTTAAGTTCCTAGTAGTAAAAAACTCAGTAAAGGTCTGTTTGGCTTTTGCTGTATCAGAAGAGGAAATTAATGTTCCTGAGTGAAAATTGTGCAGAGTCATACATTTGAGATTTGTTTTAAGACATTTATGTTATGTTTCAGTACTGCATGCTCTTAGTATACAGCAATACCTACCAAGCCATATCCAAGGACAATGTTGTACAAACACATGATAAGATTGAAAAAAAAAAAAAAAAAGTTTATGCCTAGGACTTCCTAATAAATGGATAATCTTACCTGGATACTACAGACCTACATCTCCTACGGACTGCAGCTGTAATCATGAAGCCTATCATGTG
>JAOUQW010000046.1:10598403-10611770 GCA_028565825.1 Olivaichthys viedmensis | reverse complement strand
ATAGTTACACACACTCATAACGGCATTTTGGTACACACACATAGTTACACACACATGGAGTTCATTCTGAGTTTTGCACAACACAGGTTTTTAAGCAATATCATCTGTGGAGTCTTTTCATAACCTTATATAGTGTTTTCACTTACTGATCCATACATCAGACCAACATATGTAAATATTACCGATAAATGCCGTTTCCATTTCCTACATCGGCAAACATTTCAATTCGCGAAAACATTTTTCACATAAACTCCCTTGGATTCATGAGATCCACAAAGCCAGTGTCTGTGAGGACGGAATATACACACACAATGAGGGTACAGTCGGGTCCACGAAGCTGTTACAAATGGAGGATAATAACAAAATAAGGAGTTTTTATGCTGATTCTGTAACTGTCGACTGAAAGCCTTTATTGTGTTGTGAGATTATATAAAAATGAGGTCTGATTATTAAAGAGTACAAGTTATTTGTCTATGAAACTGTGTATTGTGTATTTACAGGTATTAATAATCATATTCTCTATCTCCATCTTTTTTCTCTCTTCCTTGCATTATATTTTTTCCCCATTCTCAGTTCTGTCTCTCCATACCTGCTGTTTCCTCTTCTGTCCCAAAGCCAGATGTCAAACACTGTGTTCCTTCAGGAACGTTTTGATCAAAAGCAGGAAGACATGTTGGATTCACTGTGTCTGGATATCAAAGGCATAAATTGCATGTAAATGCACATAGCAAACACATAAACATGCAAGTGCACAGTCATACATGCTAAATAAAGATGATCAGACTTTAAGAATTCCAAGCTTGCTCAAGCTCAAATTCAGACTCACTGGATAGCTCAGCAGGACTGGTGAGTTTCAGAAGAGCAATGTCATAATTTTTGGTGTCTTTGTTGATTATGCATTAAGTTCTTGCATGATGATGCATTAAGTAGGAGTCTTGAAGCCTATTTTGGGAGACGACCTGGCATACTCGCACCATTTTTGGTTTATCATCCATGTATCATTTCAAGGATTTGAGTTGTGAGCAAGACAAAGTGGAGGGCACTATGGTTACTAAAACACATGATTGAAACATTATTGATTACAGCATGAGTTCATGACAGTCTTTGACCACTGAAAGTGTAGGACTGTAATTCACACTGATCACTCCTCAAATTGACTTGTGTTATGGGGGTTTTATATTTATATAATATCATTCAATTCAAAGTTAAGATTGTGTGGCAGCAGGGTTGTGGTCGAGCGCTGGCTGCAAGCAGAGCAAGGAGAAACGGTGAGGCAGCAGATAATGCATGAGTGATTGCACCTGCGGGTAATTTCCGGCTTCCTATTTATGTGCCTCTCTTTCTGTCAGTAGGAAGCCGGGAAGCGAGAGAGACAGAGCTGAGACCCAAGCCCACTGGAAGGAGCTGAACCAGATGCCGAATTATTGTGTTTACTTTTGTTTTGTTGATTCTTTTGTTTTGTAACATTATGCTGAAAATCACTCAGAAAAAAAAGAGAGAAAATAAATCAGCTCTGTTCTCCCCAAGCCTGCCTCCTGAGTCCTCTGGGACAATCTGAGCCGGGCTCATCACAGTAGTGCAGAAACCCGGGACTGAGGACTGATACGTTGCCATGGAGCCCACCGCTCCCTCCCCCTTCACTGGGATCCTTCAGACCCTAGCCAGGATGCATCAGGCCCAGAACCAGGCCATCCTCGATCTGCGCGCAGACCACCAGCAGCGCTTCGAGTCACTCACCAAAGAGCAGGCTGAGGACCGTCAGCTGCTCTGGGGGCTGCTGCCGTGCCCAGCGGACCCAGCTGCTGACCCTTCGTCTTCCCTCAACGGCTCCGGGATGCTGGTCACAGGTAGATGTTTGGCGAGGCACGGGACGCCGATGAGGTTATCGAGGTGCTGGAGTAGTTTGTCGCTCGCCTTTCTGCGGGGATGGAGTGGGTCCAGTGCCACCGGCCGGCGTCTCTGGACGAGGGCATCCAGCTTGCAGAGGACCACATGGCGGCGTGTTCCGGGGAAGGCGGCCCCTTGCTTTCTCTTTCCCCATCTTCCCTCTCCAGTCCCGCCCCGCCCCTTCCCTCTTGGCCTCATGTATCTCCCCTCTCTCTCCTCACAGGTGGGATCACCCGCGGCCGCCAGAGCTGGGGAGAGGCCCGGGCAGGTGTGTTGGCAGTGCGGGGAGCCCAGGCATTTCCATGCTCAGTGCCCCCTCATAGATCTTGGCGGATCTTGCCATTGATCGATGTCCCCTTCGAGGGAATTGGCATGGACCTCGTCGGGCCATTAGACCAGAGCGCACGCAGCTACTGCTTTGTATTGGTTCTGGTGGACTATGCAATGCGGTACCCAGAGGCAGTGCCATTGCACAAAATTTCCTGAAATTATGGAGAGAGGCGGTCGCTGTGGCTCTGGTGACGGTGGTTTCCGAGATGGAACAGCTGGGTCCATAGGTGCCCACAAAATGGGTAAGCCTAGGCTCTCCAGTCCCATGTGGTGACCACCTCTCTGCGTCTCAGAGAGCAGAGGTTGCCCAGTTGCAATCGGAGTTTTCCGACATGTTCTCATCCTTACTCTGACACACGAACCTCATAGAACACTACATCGAGACTCCCCCAGCGGTGGTGGTGCACAGCCGCCCATATCGTTTGCCCGAGCACAAAAAAAAGGTTGTTCAGGAGGAGCTAGGGGCCATGCTTGATATGGGCTTAATCGAGGAGTCCCACAGTGACTAGAACAGCCCCATCATCCTGGTCCCTAAGCCGGGAGGAGGGGGGGGTTCTGTGTGGACTTTAGGTCAATTTGGTGTCTAAATTCGACGTGTATCCAACGTGTATGCGTGCACTGATGAACTGCTTGATCGTCTCAGCTCAGCTCGCTTTTATTCGACAATAGATTTGACGAAGGGGCATTGGCAGATTCCCCTGATGGCAATGTCCCATGAGAAAACAGCCTATTCCACCTAGTTTGGTTTACACCAATTTGTCACTCTCCCTTTCGGTTTGTTTGGGGCCCCGGCCACCTTCCAGCGACTCATGGACTGCATCCTCCGGCCACACAGAGCCTATGCCGCTGCCTACTTAGATGATCTACAGTAACGACTGGCATCGGCATTTACAACATTTGAGAGCAGTCCTGAGTGAAATGAGGCAGGCGGGACATACGGCAAATCCAAAGAAATGTGCGATTAGACGGGTGGAGGTACGGTATAAGGGCTTCCACTTGGGTCATGCCAGGTGCGTCCTAAAACTCAATTCAATTCAATTCAATTTTATTTGTATAGCAAAGCAGCTTTACAGAAATCAGGATGTAGATCTAGATCCCTAATGAGCAAGCCAGAGGTGACAGTTGCAAGGAAAAACTCCCTGAGACAACATGAGGAAGAAACCTTGAGAGGAACCAGACTCAAAAGTGAACCCATCCTCTTGTGGGTGACACCTAATAGTGGTATTATAAATCATAACAGTAAACAGTCATATAGAGAAAAGACAAACAGCACTAAATGTGTTTAAATGATGTTTGGTATGAACATATAGTAAATAAGAGTCCTGGGATGAGCACAGGATAGTCTTCATGATTACAGTTGCAGTCCGTAGGAGATGTAAGTCTGCAGTATCCAGGTGAGAAAACAGTTGTGAAACTTGTCCACCAAACCGTCCTACATACCGGCCCTTTAACCTGAATTTAATCAATGCTTCTCCAAGAGATCTTCAATTGCCTTGCACCATTTGGGCCTTCAACGATCAATACATGACTGAAAATTTATTAAGTTCTATCCATATTCAAATTGGCTCAAGTTGCTCACTGATGCAAGAAGCTTACCCGTGACTCTTCTATCTCAGAAACTACTAACCCATCTCTGCTGGAGAGGAACTGTGGAAAAAGTGATCTTGGGGAAATAATCACATCTCCAGGATGATGATCTGCTGGACACCTAACAGTCTGGTTACAGGGCCAGTCATTCCACTGAAACTGCCCTCCTAACTGTCACTGAAGCTGTCCACACAGCCCGAGAGAACTGTATGTCTTCACCTGATACTCAGTCATGACAAGGCGGAACTAAACTCATATGCTGGCGCTCTACAAAGTATCTAGATTTAAATTTCCAAATCTTTTTACTTTGGTATTCTTGCTCATCAGAGAATGCACTTCCCTGTCAGGTCTGAACTGTCCCATATCTGAACTCCTTCTTAAAACTCACCTCTTCAGGCTGATCCTTGAGCAACCATGACCTACAGATCTTTCATAGCAGTGCAACATATTTTTTCATATGCAGTTTTGGCCGTGCTAATGCATCTTTTGAATGATTACACACTTGCTAATCTATTCACTTTATAGGAAGTTCTTCTTTGTTAAATGTAAATGAGTCCGGGTTGTTGTTTTTATTGTACACTTTGAAATGTTTCTTTGCCCTAACTTAAACTCAAACAAACTAGGGTAATACTCTTTTGTCTTTTAGGATTTTGTAGTGGTTACGCATTTTTCTATGTCACACTGGATAGTTGCCAGTGATTATATTCAAATATAATGATGTTTAATATTGCAGAGCCCTAAAATAATAGATCAAGAACAATTCTATTCCATAACCAGATCACCTAAAAAAAGATTCTCCACTGAGCATCTAATGTTGGGTCATATACGCACTTCAAAAACTCTTTAAAAAGTCAGTATAAAACCATTTCCAAGCAAATAACTATTTGTCCTGCCACCTATAGTCATTCATGATTAAATATAACCTGGATATAACTGAATATACACTACCAGTCAAATGTTCGTCAACACCTGCTCATAGAAGGGTTTTCTTGATTTCTTTATTTTTTATTTGATTTATTTTAGAATAATGAAGACATTAACACTAATGAAATGATGCATGTGGAATTATACAGTGACCAAGAAAAGTGTTAAGCAAATCAAAACTATTTTATACTTTAAATTCTTAACAATGTTCCTGATGAAGCTTTGCACACTCTTCCATCTTCTCAACCAGCTTAAAGTTCCCAAATAGGGTAAGCACTTCTTGGCTGCTTCTCCTAAGTTCTAAATGAAAACTACTTTTTTGGGGAAACAATTTAATTTGAAGTAAAAACTACTTGTTTTAAGTAAAAAGTACTTATTAAAAAATTAATTTTGATTCATAAATGCATGTTTACATGGGCATTACCTTCCCTATTTACATTAATCTTAGAAACAAATTTCAAGCATAAGCCTTTATCAAAATGTCTTGACAATGAAAAATATATTCAATGTAGTGTGTCCAAATGTTTGACTGGTAGTGTTAGTCTATTCCACATATAATAATCTTTTGTCATAGTGCCATCTACAGGCAAAGAGTGCAGTATTCCATCAGACACAATATTCAACTTCTTCAAGTGGTCAGTTGAAAAACCTTTATTTCAATGTTAAAATATGATTATTTGAATTCCCTTCATGTTATTACCAAAGAGTGTTTTAGATGTGCAATCCATTAGCAATCCTCTTTCACATGAGCAGCTTGTAAACATACATTTATGCATGTTGCAATTGCATTAAGAGGCATTTGTACTTACTTATGTTATATATTTAAAGACTATTTGCTAAGAGAACATGATCAATGCCAGTAACTGTATTAATGTATGTGCAATATTGTCAATAGCCAACCTGTCCGTTAATCCCAAAAAATTTTTTACAGTTACAATGTAATCTAATGTACTTATGAAAAAGGTGCTTCCTTAGAAACTTTTAGAGCGAAAAAAGGCTCATTAGTACTAGATGTGCTTTGTGAAAAGAAACTTAACTGGCCTAGTGGTTCTGATCAAGCAATTAACAGTAAAAGTGCCATTTGGCAGTCAGGAAATTACTTATAACCTTAAAACACTTAACATTAGGCACTAAGAGTTAACTATATTTGTTTTATGTAATAATCTTACTTGATGCTTGTTTGCTGTAATTACAAAGAGTGAAATAACAAAGTGTTTAATTTGGGGGAGTAACTCGCATGTAAACAATCATTTGCATAAAGTTCTAATCAAAGTTTTTGGTCACTGGGGCATATTGCAATTTTTGTATGTATAGGGCATCAATGAAATTAGCTCTGCTAACCCTCTTATACCATCAATGATCACAACACTCTTAATTCTTCTTCTGTTGCCTGTAAACAAGAGCTTTACCCAGCCAGCTGGGCCTTAAACACTGTTGGACGTTTGTGGAGAGACGTGGATATCCAGCTTCAATAGCATCCATCCCTCCAGCTCGCATCACGCAGGGCACTCAGGGAAGCCATACTCTTTGGGGGTGTCAGTAAGCTGGTAATGATCAATGCAGGCATTTTTAAGTAATACTGAACAGTGGAATATACGCAATTGTGTAATTAAAGTATCCTAGGAACAGCAAACATGACTGCAAAACCATTTACAATGTACAAACACAATAGAGTACAATTTATAAAAAAGAGCTTAGTTTGAACTGTTTGCTTTTATATGTTCCATACAATTTAAACAAATTAAGCCAAGTAATATGGATTGTCTCAGGCAGTGATTACCTGCGCATTGGCTGAGCAATCTTGCTGCGTGTGGTTCCACTGGTGCCAATGAAGGAGGCTGGTCGAGGTAGAGCACTGCGACTTGTAAAGGATGGAGTGCTGGGTTTACTGAGTTTACTAACACTATTGCTGGAGAGTGAGTTTAAACTAACAGAGGAAGGCATTGTGATGGGACCCTGTATTGTAGGACTGACGTAGGCTGTGGCCTTCACTGGTTGTCGTGTTGCCGTGGAGAAGGTGCCTATACTCTGTACCCTCTGCTGCAGCTGACCCGGAGAGGGAACTGAGATGACAGAGATGATATGAAACATAAGTTCAAGTCAATATATGACATGGCATATAACTAAGTAACCATATGAAATATATATTTTTTTATATTTAAATCTAAAAGCCCATATTTGTAGCAAATGTCTTTGTGTAAACAATCTTAAAATCTTAAGTGTTGGCCTTACTTGCAGACTGAAGCCTGGCAAGCCCACTTGGAGAATCAAAGCTCTGACTGTTACGCAGTGACGATGGTGAAGACTGAAATGATGAGAAAGCTGTGTGACTGGCAGGCGCAGCAACACTTGTCACACTGGGCACAGACAGAATGCTGGGAGATCGTATCAGGTTTGGCATACTTCTCCGCAACGTGTCTAAAAGTACAAAGTACAAAGAACATCAAGTGGGATTGTTAGACTATTAAATGCGAAAGAAGCATTGAAACATTTGATATGACACAAAAGCAAGGTGGGATTTGCCACCTGCCAGATATTTGTAAAATATTTTGTCCTTTAATACACTAATCATAAGAATTATTTTTATTCCAACAGCCTCTACTCTAACTCTAGAACTCTACTTCCTGAACCAGCATATGCCCCTCCCACTTTGGCATAAATAGATAAACATTTGCTGTCTAGGCCAAGGGTTGCTATGAACTGCCATTCAACCACTCATAATCAGACAAATTGGCCCCTTATTTACAAATGCCACATGTGGTATCTATAATTAAACATGATCAAATTCATGGTAAATTCATTATGATTAAGTGATGTAAATATGCGATGTTATAATATCCATTAGTTATACAGTATATGAGTAAATACACTGACTTGCCAGTTTGTTAGGCACACCTACACCTACATGGGGGTGTCTGACAAACTGCAAATGTGACCAAATGCTTTATTTTGTGTCATGATTATGCTAAGTTTTTGCTTGAGAAGCAGTCATTCGATATCCCTAGTGTGTTGTGCAGAGTGCTGACCTGTGCTGGTGTGGTAACTCTGTGTTTCTGTGCTTGTGTAGTTGGCTGTGCTGGGATTGGGGCTGTTGAAGTACTGTGTGCTGGAGGGGCTGCAGCGGCGTGGCTCTCGGAGACTGGAGAGGTTGTGTGAGTGGGACATACTGCGCTGCATTGAGCCAGTACGAAAGAGCCGCGGCTGGGGAGGCGGCAGATCATCACACTCCTCCTCCTCCTCCTCATCCATCCTCACATTGCTTCTCTCCGGGCGACACAAACCTGAGTGCAGGGAGAAGCTGTAGCTCCGGCGAGCGCCTGTGGCTGAGGTAGTGGCGTACTCCTGACGCAGACCTGAACACACAAACATGCATGCAAATCAGGACGCCAAATATTGTTTCAGCCTCATATAGATATTTTCGTCTTTTAGTAATGACAAAGCTTGCTGAATGACAAACTTCCTTTATGTGACATAGATTTTTGTCACATCTTTAAAGTCTCCATTACTTTGTTCTGTCAAGCCCCACATCAATAAACATGTTCGTATACTGATACAAAGCTGACATACTCTCCTCCTGTAGCCGTGCCATGACCTGGACATCAGTCATGTCTTGAAGTTTGTAGTCCATAGAGACCGAGTCATCGTCCAGCTCTGAGACGCTGAACTCATTGTTCACGGAAGACTGTGGGCTGACGGCAGCATGTGGACAACTGTAATCTAGTGGAAAGATAGCGTTTGGGAGTAAAGCAGTCATGGTTAAGACATTTACCAAATTGGTAACACTTTACTTAAGGATGGTGTTCATGGGGATGACACCTATATAAGTCCTTCATGAAAACTGACATAAACCTACATAAACGTTTAAAAAGGCTTATTCCTATAGGCATCAGCTGTCATAGAGACTGCTTTCCTCAATATTGATGTCAAGTTGACAAAACAAGTGACAGATTTTTGACACGTTCCGGGTTGAATTACGTTCGAACGTCATGACTGACTTTGTAGCTCAGTGGACTTCTAGTATGTCAAAGTATTATAATGGTGATATATGTCAAACATTAAAACCAAACTCACTCAAATTTAGGGTCAGAAAGACGCATACATAATTATGTTATTACAGTGCCATAAGTATTCATAAAAATCTTTACTTAATGGCCAGCAAAAAGTAATAACTCTATGGTTACAGTGTGATTATTTGTCCCTATTAAAACCATCACAATGTAACAGTGTTATACAGCAGGTTTTTATGTCAATGTTACTACAAGTACAGGAGACACTACAGAGCCTCTTTTGGAAGTGCTCACCTTTGTTTATTTTCCCAATTAACCTCACTTGGCAAGCTATGTCACATCACCACCATTATGTGACTCTGACATACCAGAAGTACACACTGAGCTAAAAAGTCAGCTGTCATGATGTTTAAACGCAAGTCAGCCTGGAAAGTGTCATAACATAACCTGATGTCAACAAAATTCTATGTCACTTGTCTCAGGTTTTAGGCCAACTTGAACAAAATTGACGAAAGGAGTATTTTATGACAGCTGACTCCTGTTGGTATAAAACTTTATAAATGTTTGTATAGGCTTTATGTCAGTTGTCATAAGGAGGTTATATATGTGTCATGTAGCCCTATAAACAAAAACCTTTACTATTACATAAGATACTGTACAAGCCGAGTCTTCTGTTACTGACTCAAACATATATAAGGATGTATTTTTGGGTGGTAATTCCACATTAGCTAAGCTGCTGTGCCTCGTACAAGGATGAAGAATATATGAGTATGGTCAGGCTTACTGTGAGTAGCCGTGTGATAGAGGAATGAGGGCGATCTCTCGGCCAGGCCAACGCAACTCCTCCCAATGAGAGGTGACTGGAGAGAGCAGTGGCTGGATGGAGAGGATGGCGCTAGATCAACAGACACATGAAATATGATGGATTTAGTAGATTTCAACTTCGATAATGAATGTGATAATGCGGCCATCATACTTTTTTAAAGTAGTACGAGCAAAAATCTTATTTAAGGTTTATATTTAAACCATTTATGATGGGCATGATGACACAGTATCAATATAAAGGCTTTGCTACAGAAAATACATGTTGCTAGAGCCACTTTGGCACGTGATGTCACCAGAGCCAATCAATAAGTCTCACATTTCTCTAAGTCTGACAAAAAAGGATTAGTTGTATAGGAAGACAAGTGATATCCTTTTTTTCTAGAGCAAAAATCAATAAGCATAATAGTGCATTGAGCACAATTGTACATTGCCATTAGTATATTATCTTCTTGTACATCCCATATGTGAGGTGTTCCTATTATGAAAAAATGGCATGCAATGCTGTATACTAAGTATGCTGTCAACATATAAAGTGAAAAAAAAAGCATTCTGGAATGAATTATTTTCTTTCTCTTTTTTTTATCTGTTAGTAGAGTGTTACCTGTTTGTTCAGTTAGTGCAGGTTTAGTAAGAGATTTAAAAGAGGTGCTTAAGAAGGAGAGTCCATCTACAGGTCTGTAAGATAGGGATGACGCACTGCCAGAGAGGACTCCTCTCCATCTTTTAGCTAAGAAAAGAATGGAAGGGATATTAGTAGACGGCTGACCATATAGAATACGTTCCCATGTGTACAGACAATTGTGCATTAAGAAACATTAATCTTTAAAAAATAACTTCTGAAGGTTTGGCAGTATTTAATAGGGTTGGTGATGCAAGCAATTTCTTTCTTAAGATGGAGACTGGTGTTTAGTGCTTAGGGCTTTGGTTAGAGCACAAGGTTTTAGCTTTCTTTCTTTTTTGCGGGAGTGAGTGCACCAAAAACTTTTTTTGCCTTCCCATTTCTGCTGATTACGCAGTTTTAAATGAGCAATGCAATAGGATGCATTTCTGCATACAAAAGTCAACAAATTCTGATTTATTGAGGAGCAAACAGCACCGTGCTTTTGGCGTACCTTAGACAATTAGCCTTGCCACATGCTACATGAAAACGAGCATTCACAGCTGCCCACAAGAACAAAGGTTTTTAGAGACAGGCTGAACAAAGCTGTATTCATGACCTCGCAGCTCAGAGCCAACCTTTGCTCAATCCGGCCTTTCAACAGCGACAAGAGCCTAAAGCTCAACAGCAGACTTCTCTGTGCACACATCTCATTTTTATACATGCACTGATCCAAATGGAATATGCCATCGTAATGCCGTGCCTGTCCAGGCAGAGTGTGGATATGAAGCCAGCACACGGTTTCATCCCTCTAGTTTAGCAGAAAGAGTTAATATAGTCGCAGTTTCTATGGTAACCATCCTCTCCACCGTGGTAGCAAAACACAGTATCGAATATTTCACGACCAAAGAGAGTTAGGGAGAGAAAGAAGGTTTACACCGTGGTTTCTCTGCTTCATATTGAATTATCATTGACGGGGATTAACACTGATAGGGATATTTTAAAGGCCAAACATGCAATACTGTATTATTATATGCATTAGGCCTACGCATAATATAATATAATATTTAATAGGCCTCACAGCATGCCATAATTTAAACAACATACAAGTCTTGAATGTACTGAAAGAACCTTCTTACAAGATACATTGTCTGTATGCTCAACTATTGCAGCTCAAGGCTACACTATTTTATGTCACACTGTTAACCTTGTCTAATCCTTTGTGCTATCGTCCAAACCACATGGTTCCCTTATTTTTAGAGCATAATCACCCACCATTTTATTCACAATGACGTGATTATATCCAAGTACAATGACACTTACATAACTGTATAATCCAAGCTTAATACCGGTGATTCTCACATTGATTGCATTTCTCACACTAGTCCTGCTCTTTTCAAAATATGAAGTAACTAACAGACAAAAGCAGTTATTGTGATTTCATCCACTGATAAAGACAAAAAAGTAAACCTTTAAAAAACACAAGACAGCATGTTTTAGTACCACTGCCCATATTACAGTATAGTAGAATGACAGCTAATACAGAGTGCTGATACGTATGACAGGACAGGCTGATGATGCTGATGATTGCTATCTGGGGTACCAGTCTGAGGTAAATGTAGCCGTTCTTATTATAGCTATTCTTAAACAGCTTCATAAAAAGATTGGAGAGTGTCTTGACCATGAGCTTTGAGTCAAATCCAATGATTGCCCCTGCCACTCGAGGAGAAGTTTTTTTTTCTAGTTTCCACTTTTCCTCCCCTTTCTGTGTTCAAATACTACCTCCCAACGTTTACTCAGATTTGCTTAACTCCTACTTTCTCATCGTTTGAAAGTTAAGTTTGTAATGTAAAAACAAGAGAAAGATACTGTACCCTGGTCTAGTCGGTAGCATAAGGAACGCTTAGCTGACTCCACCTCAGGCCCGGGGTTGTCGAGTACATGTCTACACCACTGCAGAGGGCTGAAGAGTGACCGAGGGAACAGCTTTGCTTTTGGAGACACATACAACCTGGAGATATAAGCCACGATTTCAATATGTTGGAAGTACACAATGTCTAAGTATCGATTTATGTATGACATAGAAAGAAAAGTTGAGATAATGACAGGTTTAAAAAACCAAAAAAACCAAAAAACATTTGTTAAAATATACTGATTTCTGCTATTTCACTCCAATGCAAAACCCCTCATGAGACCATTCAATCTGGGCGCTATAACGTGAAATGTGTAAGAAAGCTAATTATGTGTATAAAATAAATAGTTTTATCTAATCCCAAACAGCGGATGGTCAAATCTGGGTGATGCATCACAATAAATAAATAAAAAAGATTCCTGCAAGTTTTACTAGGTGTTGCAGATGTTTGACTTCTCAGCTTGCACAGTAGTAATTATTACAATCTATTACACTAATTCATGCATTCTCTCTCCAGCCGCAGCTTTGAGCCAGGGGCTTTTCAGGTGTGCACAGCCCAAACAATAGACATCTACAACAACAACTGCTACTGCTGCAAACACCACTTGCACATTTCCATCAATTCAAGCATGCACTCCATTCTCTGTGTCCGATCAGATACAATCGTATTAAGTGGCAGCACTCAAATGCTTTTAAATGCAAAGCAAACAAAACCCGGTAGTTAAAGAGCAGGTCGGTGAAATGGAGCAGGGTTGCAGTACCAGCTGTCCCCAGACTCTCGGTCGACGTTGAGAAGAGAGAGCAGGTCTAGGACGTCCAGCGCGTCCAGCAGTGTGCTCTCCGCATCGCTCGGACGCTGAGCGCGGCAACACGCGGACCGTTCACCGCTACTGTGCGCCTCCTCCAGCTGCGCGCTCCGACCTGAAGTGCACTGATTCCCTGAATAAACGGGACCAGAGGCAGGGTTCCCCGAGCAGTTCTGGTTCGGGAAGAAATGTCCATTGTGGATGTGGTTATTAGCCGCTCGAGTCCTGAGCTGCTCGTTCTGTCGCTCCAGTTTGCGAACGAGCTCCTGCAGCTTTTTCACCTCGAGCTCCGCGTCCACGTTCCCGTTAACGTCCGCCATCGCGTGCAGCTTCATCACGGCCGCCTCCATTGCACAAAAAAACAAAGGACGAAATGCACAGCGATTAAAAAAAAAAAAAAAAATTTTTTTTTTTTTTTTTTTTTTTAATTAAAACCGATGCCAATGTTTTCAGTCAGCGCAGCACGGCTTGTAGTGAACGCACGGGACTTG
>JAOUQW010000046.1:10575525-10596000 GCA_028565825.1 Olivaichthys viedmensis | reverse complement strand
CAAAGTACCATGTAAATAATATCATCATGTACTTACTATGTGATAAACCATGTAATTATAGCTGCGATTTTAATAAAGAAAAAGAGTAAGAAAAGGTTTTCTTCATATGATACAAAATGTTTCAAATCTACATTTACACAATTTAATTGGTTTGGGTTCTGTGGCTGGAAAGTTCTCTTGAGAGATTTTCAAGAACAGTAAAATGCAATAAAAGCACATTCTGGGGGGATATCAGCATATCTCCAAATGACAACAATTAGGACAACAAATAAAGGCTACTAAAATGTTTTTTTTTAAAAATATAACACACAGTTGAAAAGAAGCTCAAAGAAATGGCCCCAACACGTCATTTACAAAATAGACCAAAGTATGGTGGCTCACAGCAGACCTGAAGTTCACTTCATTTGTCAATTAGTAGTTCAGTAGTTCACTTCAGATGGCAAAATAGATATTAAAAGAATATTATATGTTATATACTATATATTAAAGAAAATTTGACTAAAGAAATAGATCTAAATCACCTCCCATATGCATTCTCGACAGATCGACCACCCTGTCTTTCCTGTATCTCAAATCACATCTTTTTATAAGACCCCTGAGAAAGTGTTTTTGATATACACAGTACATACAAAACTGTGCTCCTTTTCCTTAACCTTATCAAACTACAATTAAATAAAATTATATGGGATTTCTTAATTTCTTTGTGCTTCGTGGATTTGCAGCAGTTTGGTCCTCAACGATGCCATTTACCTGTAGGACAATATGTATTTATTTTATATATTGTACTGATCATTGCAGTGTAAACATTTTAACAGTAGCATTTGAGCAGCGCTCTGTCTTACCCTTGGTTACATCAAAGCAGGCCTCACAGTGCACAGTGCGGCGATAGACCCACATGCTGTCCCCTGCCTTCAGGTGTCCCAAAGAATTCTTACACACATCACACTGGAAGAGAGCGACCCGGGAAGTGTGAGAGTAGTATTAACCACAATACAAAATACTAAGTGCTAATTTACATTCTGGTTTATAATTAAAGACCTGTATAATCTTTAAACAGTAATATTATTTTAATATAGTAATATGAAATATTTTCTTAGAAGATAATTACAACAAAGGCATAAAAAAATAATTTACCTTGAAACAACTGGCATGGCACTTTATATCCACATCCTCTAGAATCATCTTGGTATCAGAGAGCATGGGTTTGTGGCAGTATGTGCAAAGATCCCTCTCGGTGATTTTCCTACAATAAAATGATGTGTATTTGACATACAATATTATAGAAAAGAAAAGAAAAAACTAAGTACATCTAAAGCTTAATCCTACTTGTCAGGTGATGTGTAAACAGTTTTAACAGTTCTTGATGTGTAGTTATCCGAGAGATAATCCTCAGGCCTGTGGAGAAAATATGCACCAGTTAAAATGTAAAAGTGAAATAATCTTCCATATTTCACATTCTGTTTCTCGCTAAATTTAAGTGTTGAGTTGAATTTGTTAAACATTTGTTCTCATGCTCTCCCTGTACCTGCTCTCTGTATAAGTTGTTGTAGTGTAGCTTTTGATGGAGCCTCTATGACTGCTTTGTTCATAACTGTGCATAAAAAAAATATAAAAAGGGCCTGTAATACTTCATCAACAAATGGTGCTTAATCTCAATGAAATGAAACATACCTGTCAGTCGTTGAGGACACGTTCTTCATGGATTTGTTGACCATGGTTTCAGAAAAGTACTCGTCGGGTCTGCGAGAATAATATAATGCCATCATAAAATGTCAGCAGGTCACAAGTGGTTATCAGACACTGGAGTTTAAATGAGAATGCATACCTGCTTTCTTGGTAAGACTTTCTGGTACGACTTTCTGGACCGGTTACGCTGCTTTTTTCATTGCTGCAAGTAGAGCCAATATGTAAATGAGTTAGTTTGAAGTAACCACAAATGAGTACAATGGAACACCAAGGAAAAAATACCATTGCGGACTGCACCCTACATGCCATACCTGAGGATATCAGTTGTTGAGTGAGATGACGTGATGGATGCTGGTATGAGGGTATTAAACAACTGGTCCTCAGCACTAGGGGAAAGTATTAAATCATTATATGCTCTTTCTGCATAAATAGGTACTCTATGTCTGTATTTAGTCTGGTATTTTTTATGTTAAATGAAACTTTTATTTGCTGAAAAGTGTGCCATATAGTCAGGTGTATTAAAGCTCTTTTTGATATTTGTTCGATGTCTCACCTGGATTTGGAGCTGACAGTATAGGACGTTGTGTTAGATGTTGGAGCATGGCTTGTATGGGTTGTGCTGCAATTAATAAGAGGAAGAGTTTATCAGAAAAATAGGGTAATAAAATGACCCAGTTTCAAGTTTGTATGATAGTCATTGGCACTGAATATAGCGCTTACCTTGTAGTAGTCTTAGTGGGTAAGGTTGGTGTTGTCATTAATTTGACAGTTTTGCTGTCTTCTCTAAACATAAGAAGGGAGTTATGTAGATTTATAATTATGTGCATTTCTCTAGAAAATAACACAAAACGAGCAACGCTTCATACATGGATTCATCACTCACCGAACTGTGGTGCCTTTGTGAGTAGTCACACTGATAGTCTCTGTCTTGGTAGCACTTGAGCTTTCAGGAACAGATATTACGAGACAGTTATTTTGCTGGTTACTTTATACTTTTTGTCTTTTGATGATATTCAAATTTGTAAAATTATACCTTTTGGTATTTGCCTCAGAACGTGTTGGTGTCTAAGTTTGAGTTTATAATAAATATATTTATTATAATAATTACCATCCTTTTACGCTACTGAATAGAAGAAATGGTAATAAATAATAATTGACTGCATGCAGCTTATAGGCATATTTCATTATAAAGGAGAGACAAAGATTTATGGTCAAATCTCTCCTTATATGCTATAATTTTCAGTATACAGCCAGGGAATGCAAAAGGTTTGAGGGTACAGTTAACACGTTTCACTTTTAGAAGAGTCAAAAGAGGCCAAGAAGGTAATTGAAGTCACTGAAGTGTACACAAGAAGACAGATATGCTGGGGCGTGAGCTGCCGAGCCAGTAATGCGAGAATCTTATCAGCATAGATGTCAGCCTTCCAGACATGCAAAACTAAATAACACAGACTAAACGATGAGCTAGCTGTTTTAGCAATAATAAAGAAACAGGCTATAGTGGTGTCAAAGCTATAGTAGCTCTAATAACATTTACCCAATATCGGTCTTTGAGCCTGTGATGATCTTTTCAAAGTTGAATGTTTCAGCTTTGGTTGGTGTCTTCACCACAGATGTCCTGAGGAAATGTGTGAAGACACATTGCAATTTCAAAAAGTGAGCTTGGAACAAACAAGTATGGGCTATCTATCAATTAAAGAGCAAAACAAATTAACAAAAATAGCGAGAGCTTTCTACTCAGCGTTCTACCTGGTGGTGGTCACAGTGGTCTTAGTGCCATTTTTGCTAGTTGTAGAGGTAGTGCTGAAAGGGAAATGAAATGTTTTTGCATTCTGCAAAAAAAATATGGTATTTCACTAGGTGTGTCCTTTCAGGGTGTGTTTTACCTTGTCTTTGGCTGCTCTGATGCTGTAAATCTGGAAAAAAAATGGGTGGGAAATACATGCTTTAAATGTCTACTATGTAATACATAGTTTAGTCTTCTATGTAATGTAAGTTGGGGTTTTGCGATACTTTGAAAAGCGAGTGTGCAAATATAGAAGTAGGATTTTGACAAGAATAAGTATCATAAATAAGTAAGTAATATTAATAAATGGCCCAAAATTCAAATTAATTAAATGTTACCTGCTTGAATCCAGCTCATCCTGACTTGCACTGAACCTATAAGATTAAAAAGATTATGTGATAATGTAACTTTTTTTTTTTTTTTTCACTTGCATATTTTGTCAGTTGTGTTACCTTTTAGATAGGGTCTGGACAGAAGTCTTTTTGGTTGGACTGGTAGCGGTGACTGTGGAGGTAGTGATGGTGGTGGTGTTTTTTTCTGAAGAGCTAAAGGGAATAATGTACAAATACATAATGTTATCTATTGATGACACAATTTTTCATGTGCTTATTCATTATAAGTCACATTTACTTGTGATGACAAACCAAATTTATTTAATCATTTTTGTCATCTTAGGTGAGCAGGTGAATAACTGAATGTCTTGAAATCGATTGCATTTGTATCATAAAGCGGGGTCCTGAATTTCTCTACAGTACCTGTTAAGATTTTCAAAGGACTTAAACCGGCCCAGGACAGTTCTGCCAAAGTTTGAATTATGACTGTTAAAAGACAATAAAGACAGTTTTTAAGTAACATTCCCATAATAACAGATACAAAAGTCCACTGAAAAAGCAGATGACTTTCATACACCATAAAAAAAAAAAAAATTAAAAAAAGAAAATATTAAAAGATGGATGGATTTTTTCATTGTATATTTGTATATCTGTATATGTATTGCCTGAATGTTAACTCACTCCACTGCTTTATCCTCAGTCACATCTTTCTTGATCCAGCTGTTGTCCTGCAGCAAGGACGTCTTCGTTTTGCTGTCCTCTACCACCTTACTAGACTTGCTCCTGTCTGCAGTTACACAGCATACATAGTTCAAGTATTTATTCTTATGCCTATTGATAGGTTTTAATCCATTGCTAAAATTAAGCAATGAGTGTTATATAATGAGTCATTTGGGAAAAAAAAGATGCAACTGGCTTTTATTGAATGGTTTGTTCACAGAATTGACACTTGTTTGAGAGGAACAACAGAATATTTCTTGTTCTCCCTATTCTACATAACCAGCTCCCAATGTGGGGTTTTCCTCTACTGTACAACAGTATTAGTGACATTAAACAAAGGACCGGTACATTTATTCTCCAATGTGAATGAAGACTGCCACCACATTTTTGTACTTTTCTAGACATGCATCACTGTTGCACACTGGAAAAGTAAAATATCATATAAAGGCATAACACATGATCTCACCTGTCTCAGGAGGATATGATTTGCTGTTGATGGTGGAAGGCATGGTCAATGTTAGCTCCCTGGAAGAAAAGTAGAATATTGACATTTTGTAACAGATGGTGGATGTCGCTTAAAATTCCTAACCATTTTAATGATGATTTATCATTCACAAGATGGTACTATAGTCCAGGCCTCTGAAACCACACCCCACTGCCCATGTCTGGTAGCAGTGGTCAGCTCAGATTTCATCAAAACATAATAGATGGTATTATACTGGTCTTAAATCTAGTAACATGGTTTCTTTCTTTAGTTTTCTTTAACCCTAGACTTATATGCCTTTGAGGATAGAAAACTTGTCTGTCTTGATCCTCATAAAGACACACCCTACACAAACATACCCCTGGCAGCTGAAGGGCAGCAGCGTTCCCATGCCAGTTAATGATAACACACACACACACACACACACACCCACACACACACACACAATGAGGTATGCGAAAACAAAAACATAGTTTCTTAAAGTTCAGTTTCCATATGATTTAAAATTTTAGCTGAAATATATTTCAGGTGTGGCTTGTAAGCTTGTTGACTTGTTTTAGCCCTATGTGCTATGTTTTCTTAACTTGTCCCTTCATTGGAGGGCACTCACTTCTCATGTGAATGACATGCCAGAAAATGAATACAAGAGAAGGTTTTCGTGTTCATAGGAGAAACCTCATTCACTCAAATTATGAATTATGGAATGTAAAATTCCCACAGTGCTCGGGACCAGTAGATATCATCTTGGGCAGATATTAAAATATCTCTACAATTAAGTAATTTGAAATATATTAAATTAAGACATTTAAACTTGTCACAATACACATAGAGCAGCAGCATTCTATGAATATACTGTACTATCCCTATTACATTATTACATTATGTACCTCATCCCTATTATAACTCTCTATGTACACACAATGTTTTTCTTACATTCATCAGATTCTGTAAGAAAAAAAATCAACATAATCATTCAATAAAAACACAGTATAGTATCTAATACTACAGTATTCCTGTTATAAGTCATAATAAAAATGGGAAATGTATCTATGAATCAAGAGTCGACTTACTTTAGTTTCTCAGTTGCAGACGCTGGAATGTGAATAAGCTTCCCGAGCTTATCTCCCTTACAGAATTTAACCTGGGCAGGACATCTGTGGGTGTGGCTTCACACTGTACACAAACCAGTCCCTCCACCTGAATGGTAAGCAACGCATGCACATTTCAACTTAGTAAGGCGTTCATGTGTGACAAGTGAATCAGTAGGAGTGAACCCAGGAAAGTCAGGAAAAGTCGAAACCCTTTAGAGGGTTGAGACATTTTTAAGTGTTGAATCATGAAAACTATTTTACACATTCTTACACATGAGCATTCAATGATCCATTATGCTACTGTTGACACGATACAAAATATAACATTAGTTAAAATTTACATGGACAAAGTCAGTGAAGTATTGTAAAAATGTAGAAGTATCCTTCTCTTCTGCTATGGTAACCTTTGAACTGCTGAATGAGTGCAGCAATACTACAAATCATTAAATGTTTTAAAACCACAATTGGTAGAAACCACAAAACTGCTTGTTTGTGTTTAAAACACCTGAAACGTATTAAATACTAAAACTTGACAAAAGCCCATGTAACATCAGCCACTTTCTAAAAAGAAACAAAACTAAATGTCTTAAGTTGGCGTAATGTTGCTTCTTATCTCTTTCCACCACAACAGCCTTTTATTACCTTTGCCCTGGGTAAGATATTCATATCACTGTGAAATGAATCTAGAAAAATATTGTAATCTTCACTCTTTATAAACATACAATATATATGGAATACATTTTTACAGTACAGGTATTTGACACTGAGTGTCTTACGATGCCTGAGTTTATGTTGGTTCATAGGAAATAGGAATAGTAGAGAAAAGTTCCATTTAGACATTCTGCGATTTGAAACAGACTCCAAGCACTGGAATATGAACTCTACATGCTCTTGTTGGGTGTGACAGTGCATTTCATTTGTACACCCTATGACAAACATCCACAGACAACAGCAAAAAAAAAAGAAAGGAAAATGCTACAGAAAATTGTAAATAAACTGATAACTACAGAAAGGACGAAGGACATGAATACTGTACGATTATTTGGTATTTATCAATAGTCAAATCCAGTCAAATAATTAAGCATATATTCTGAATTGTGGTATATGAAATACACCTACACATTATCTAATCTTTGCTCTAAAACATGCCAAAAAAGATGGTGTAATTTCAAAGGAAAAACTTATTTGAGTAATATGAGTAATGTCATTGTCATGCTGAGATAATGTATGTTGTCAAATGTTAAAAATAAGCAAATAAATGATTGCACATTTGCTATGTAACAGACCGTCTCTGAAATGTTGAATACATGTGCGTGTCAGCTCATTTTACATTGGTAAATAGTGTGACATCAGCGAAGAAGACCAGGAAGCATTTTAAAAACAGGAAAATGCTGTTTATTTAGCAAACACACTCTTACAGCAGAACACATAGCTTGGTGGTAAGCCTGAGAACTGACGAGCATGGGGAAAGCCAGCGGGGGTCAACAAAGCCTACCGGATTTCCGCTGATGGTGGACACATATAACGTGCTGGCTCAACACAGGCCAGCATGGACAACAAATCCCACAATTCACAGTGCACAGTCTCCATCCTATCCCTTAGGTTCCTCACATAATCTGCCAGCTCCAGAGTCTACGTTACTCCTTCGTGCCTTGTGCTCTTCTCCCCTGGCCTCTGGAGTTTCCCCACCCTTCCCTGCTGCTGCGTGTCCAGCTCCTCCAGGATTGGGGGGTTTCCCCACAGAGGACCGGAATGGACTTGCCTGCTAGCTAGTCACTTCTGCTGCGTTAGCCTCGCGCCTTGCATAGTGTAGCCGGTTCCCCACCCTGACTGCGAGCCGCCTCTTTCCCAGCATGGATACCGCCCCGCTGGTGACGGACTTCAGATTTCCGTTCGTGGGCATCCAGCTTGCAGGTGGCTTCTTTTAGGCTCCTTCTCCTTTGATTTGTTTTTCCTGCAATCTCTTGCCGAATTACCTTGTTTTCAGCAGACGTAGCACCAGTTGTCATTTTCTTCGCCCCACTGTGGTCACTTCTCTCATTTTGATTTTCGGTGACTCCACATCTCACTCTATGTGTACAGTTTATCACAAGTGATCGCATTAGCATAAGTGCCTATCGTGTCCCATTCAGGGTGAGTGAGTTCATGAAAGTAAGGCTTGTTTTAGTGCCCCATTGTTGCTGTTATCCATGTTGTCATCTCTTATATTGTCTATCTGTGTCTGTCTCTAATTGCATCAGGCTTCTCTGAATCGGTCCTCATATTCTTTAAAAGACTTTTTATTTTTCTGCACACAGCTGTAATTTTAAGCCTGAGCTTGCTCACAAATCCATGTCTCAATGGCAGTCCATGTTGCATCCAGATTGTGCTTCTCATTTCCTGTAGTTAAATCCACAGCTCTTGCAAATTCCTTTTTCTCTCTTGGAGTTGAAATCGCATTCAGAAGTTGTAAATGCTTTTCAGCCAATTAAGATGTTGCCAGGTTTTTATTCCATCTGCTCTGGGATGCTTTATGTATTTTGTCAATTTATCTCCATAAGCAGAAATAGGCATTTGTTGGTGAACTAACTCACCTGCTCTTTGTCTACTTTTAACAGATTGTAATTAAATTTCCTCCTTGCTCAATGTATTGGATTCTCTCTGAGTCATTGCACTGAGCTACTTCAAACAGCAGATGTCGGTGTTGCTTTCAAATTTCCACATAGCTCTGGTTGAGAGAGGGTTGACTGTGTGAAGGGTGAGGCTTTGCTGATGCAAAATTCTCTACTGCATATGCATTATCCCAGAGGGGAATAATCTGACCCTTCTTTGTCTTCAGTCTCACCTCCTCCCTCTAGTTTCACTTTTGCAAATGTAACACCAAACAACCAGTGATCTCTGACTGCTTTATTTTGTTTCGTGTTTTTCACATTTCATATGCTTTGCTTATATTCTTCTTGGATATTAGATTTTCAAGCTAATTCTTTCTCTATTTTTGCAAGCTTTGCAACAGAGTTTACGTAATCCCAAAGTTCAGCTCTCATTTGAATCCCATTAGACTTTCCCTGAGGTTTATCAACCATGACTTCTGGTTTGCTAATTTTCTACTTCAATAAATTTGTGGCTTCCTCAGTTTCTATGCATGAAGTATAAGATTTACTCAGCTTGGCCAATACACAAAACTTGCTTATATTTCCTTTTTATTCAGATTCTTTCTAATATGGACTGAGGCAGGCAGATGTTCTCCTATAGCAAAAGAAAGTGGACAGATGTTTTACCTCCAAATGTTGCACACATTTTCACTTTCTATCTAAAAAAAAGCCCCAAAGCCATCTTGCCGACATTGACAATTAGTTGAGTTAGATTTTTTATTTTTTTTAAACCAGCCCCGATCAAGCAAGCAACAAACTATCACGAAAAGGTGATATTTTATTGAAGCTTCTCGGGTCTCGCCAAGATGTTATCCCATAATGTTCCACCTACCTTCTCTAACTTTCTGTGTGTTTCTCCAATGTCATGTATCTCATAAACAATCTTTCTGTTTTCCTAGAGGCCTCTAAGATAAGTGGAGCCCCCTTGTTTGTAGTCATTACAACCAGTGTAGTCAAGGCCAAGTGGAAACCTAATACTTACATAATATTCCTTCACCGGGTAGGTCTTTAGTGACAGTCCTTTTATCTACGAAAAGTAATTCAACCTATACAGAGTGGGGTGGGGCAGACAAAAGTGGTACCTGCTTGATTAGCTTCATTTGCAAAATCATGTAACATTGGTCATTTGTACTTCTTATGAAGGAACCATGAACTTGAAAGAAATTCTTTGGGTTGTGGGAACCCCTAAAGAATCTACGTAGAACTCTACGACCGAATATTCTATCACAAAATATTCCAAACAGAACCCGTTTAGAAGGCTAGAACCATTAACCATCTAAAAGGAACACCTTTTTTTTTCTAAGATTGAGAGCACTCTTACAGTAGTTGCATAACATTGGATAAACTGATCAGTTACATAACATTGGATGAAATGAGAATGGTCTCATTTTCTGGAATATGGTCAATTATCATGCACCAGCATTGGGCCAATTATTATTTTTTTAATAGAAAAAAAAAAAATATTAATATGAACGTTAATCACAACTCTGCTGAAAAAAAATCCAGCTTGGTCTGACCAGCTACGAGGTGCCAAAACACTGGTAGACCAGCTTAGTCAGCTGGAAATGTATTATTCAGCTTCCTTATAACTTGACTCAATTGATCAGTACGTGTTTGAGATTGTTCTAATCGCCTCACTGTTGTGTTATTTTCTTGAAACAACGTGTCTACAGTGTTACGTTAGTAGCGGTGATTCATGAACCGTTTGCATCGACCAGTTTGACCAGCTCGGTCTGTGTTTTGGCAGCCGGTTAGCTGGATTTTTCAGCAGGGAACGTTCTGTCTTCATTTCTACTTATACATCTTATGTGCTTGAGCGAGTAAGGTTTATTATACTAGATTTGTATTAAACAAAACAACAACAACAACAACCATGAACTAAGCAAACGGCACGGCATGAAATGCTTGTGTTACAGTAAGTGAGGTAATTGCTAGCATAATGGTGTGGGCGCTCCAGTGTGGTGTGGCTGCGGGTGGGAGCGTATCCCGGCATGCCTGACGGAGAAGCGAACGGGAAAGGAGGAGGAGGAGGAGGATGAAGTTAAGATGGCAGCTCAACTAGGGCTGTTACCTGGCCGACCTCGAGAAAAATACAAGGAATAAACAAACCAACCAAAAAAAAAAAAAAAACCCCAAACAAACACCCCAGCTGACGTCAGCGCACGTTTTCGAGAGGATTGAGCTTGGGCCGCTGAAAGAAAAAAAAAAAAAAAAATGAATATCTGGTTTGGGCTCGAGCGTTGTTTTTGCAGAGGCCAGGCCTTAATCGGTATCCTGGGAGAGGACGCGGCTTATTTCGCAGTTGCACCAGCGGCGACCGCGTAACGTCGCTTTGTGCGCCGACATTACTGCTGGATTGGAGATAACTGGGTCTCGCGAACTGCTCTCGGACGCTGTCGCATTTCCGTGGCGGATGTATGGGGGGGAAGCCTTCCGCGCGCTTTACGACGGCTTCAAGCACCTATTGATCGCCAGCTAGTGACATATTGATGCGATATATGCATTGTTCCCCAAAACGATGATGTGCGCTGCTGCTGCGGCGGCGGCAGCTGGAGCCGGCGGGGGGATTCTGTCTTCATCCCCGTCCATGGGGCTGGGTGTGAGGGTTTTACCCGGAGCTGGTGCCGAATTTAATTTTGTCGGACCCGGGATGGGCTCCTGTTCCACCTCAGGGCCACAACCGGACTGTCGGAGCCGATACCAACTGCTCCTGTCGGGGCGAGCGTTGGCGGAGAGATACAGGAGGATATACACTAGCGCTGTCAGCGACAAAGAACAAGGCGTACACCTCGGGAGGTATGTGTTGTCTGGTTAAACTCGGTCAAATGCGCTGCCTGTCACGGTGTGGAGTGCGTTATTACTAGTTTTAAACAGCGACGCGAAACTATAACGCGTAGCAAGCTACATAGCTAATTGACTAGTCGTCAACACAAGCTAACGCTGTGTTGCTAGCACTAGCTAACGCTAGCTAACTTCCGTAGCCCACGGCTGCTTACGTTATGCTAAAGCAATGTTAGCGCCGAATTGTCTTTTATTTATTTATTTTTTATTTTAAAGCACGTAAAACACCCGACGTCCCTTTTACATTCACAATTCGTGTGCTGACACAACGACAGGCGGCGTTAACGTCACGGAAACCTTTGCCCAAACCTAGACAGACCAGCTAGTGGGCTAGGCTAGCAGTTGCCTTGGCCCACCAACGGTTCGTTTAAAAAAAAAAAAAAAGCTAGCGAGCACGATGCACAGGCTGGGGATAATGTTTTAGTTCAGCACTTGCCGTACCTCGTGCTTAAAATACGAGCGCGGCTTATTAATAATAAGCTAGGGGTAGCAATTTTGCTCGCGGTTTATTCAGCCAAGTTGCACAAGGCTTTCGCTCCATCCGTAGCTAGCTGGCTAGTTAACTGTTCGAGGTAATGACATGGTGTGTAGCCGACGCTACACATGACAAGCCCGTGTTTCAGCGGTTCCATTACCGCAAAAAAACAAACAAACAATACAATGGTTAAGATGTGTGTTTGTGCGTGTGTGTTATTTAATCTAATTTAAATAATCTCTGAACATTTGATGACTGTAGCTAATCAAATGTCATGACTGGAATGCAGTTCGTTAAGGGTAGACAGGCCAAGCCTCTTCGTGAAGCCGCCTCTGTCTTTCATGAGACCGAAGTGTATCAGGAAACGGTTTTACAATGATCATTCATAGTTGAGTGTATTGCTGGAACCTGATCTGTGTGTTTTTGTTTGCGACGCGCACAGGCCCCATTGGTTAGCCTGCGCAGGCTGAAGTAGCTTTCGCCTTACGTCACCTCTGTTCACATCGCGAGCGCTGCTGCATCTCCGGCTTTACTGAAGCTCCTCTAGCCACGGCGTCCGACTTTACAGCTCCACTACACATGCCTCCTGCATTCAGTGAGACGTCTTCATTATTTCGACAGCACGTTCACACGTAGGCATATACGACATACAGTGACGTTCAACACGCACACCATTGTTGTTGTGGACACTGAAAAAATCTCGTCGCTACCCCCTGAGCTGTCTTTGGGAGGAGGGTGGCTAGTGTGCTCCTGAGATAAACAAGACAGCATCAGGACAGCTGTCTTCCAAGTAGGGATGTACCGATCCGTTACTGAGTATTGGTATCGGTGCTGATCAATGCTGGATCGGTAACTGATCAGATTTGACACTGATCCAATCCACTGATGCGTGTTTTTTTTTTAATGCCATGAACCTGTGTGTGGCGTTGACCAGCACGACACCGATCGTGCATGTGAACACGTGAACTTAACCTAAACCATGCCTCATTCGCACCGCTGATGTTTTGCAAAACTTGTCAACAGAAGCTTCCGGAGAGCAGGTTCAGACAGTAATAGGATGTCAGTATCCGATTGGTATCGGGTATCAGCCAGTACAGAGAGGTCTGACGTCGGTATCGGTTTTGGAAAAAATGGCAAAAGTTGGATTGATACATACCTACTTCTGATTCCTTATTTTGGCCATA
Source organism: Olivaichthys viedmensis (assembly GCA_028565825.1). NCBI lineage: Eukaryota > Metazoa > Chordata > Actinopteri > Siluriformes > Diplomystidae > Olivaichthys > Olivaichthys viedmensis. Next base: position 10,582,771 of record JAOUQW010000046.1, on the reverse strand, counting down.
TTTCAAGGCAGCGTTGCATGTATCATACTTGATTAAGGCAATTAGATAATTCCCAATAATAAAAAAAAAAAGAAAAGCCAAGCTGTGTTTTGTAACCTGAGAAGCTGGTGAGCAATTACAAGTAAACAAATGTTACCTGCACAGCGCACTAGAAGTGATGACGCATGATAAAGCTGAATCTCAAATGAGATGCTGCCAACGTTCATTTCGCAATTAAAATACTGAGACGGGTTCTGTAATGCAATATTGTGAAAGTGTTGTAAATCATGATGGGCAATTATCATGATATTAAAAGTTAATAGCACTTGCCTAATTTACAGCCGCAGAAAATTTAGTGTAGAACTAGCCTTCACCATCCATGTGAAAATGTTCTCTGCATTATTGGTGGTCTCCAGCACAAGAGCAACAGGCAGTAAGCTAGTAATCCTACAAGGGAATGCCCTTGTGACAGTATCCAAGCAAATTAACGCCTGGAATGCAAGTTACCATGCTGTTGCAGCACATTTAAATGGAAAGAAACATCAAGGACGGGCTGTATTGGTGTGCATATCATAAGACTTGCTCTCTATTTGAGGAAAATCACTGGCATCATTTGTTGATGATTTACTGTGCATGACATCTCACAAGTGGTCTTCTCAAAGAAGCCCTTTATTAAAACCAATATGAACAGGTAATAGGAAGGTCAGTTTTAATGCCAGGTTGTCTTTAATATTACAATGAGTGCGTTTACATGCACATTGATGATAGATCATTATCTAATTTTGGTAGTTACCAGATTTTGTTAAGTGGTCGTGTAAACTGCATACTGCAAAATTGTATTAAAAGCCATTATCAGATTTCAAGGAATCCAATAAAAACATCTGAATTTTTGCCATATAATCTGATTATTCAGTATATGTGTACTGTTAATCTGATATCTTTTTGTTTTTCTACATCTGTGCCTGTGTGCAAACATAACCGGATAGTGAAGAGCTGCCCCGGAAGCAGTTAACACCATGGACTTAATGCAACACTACACCCGCAATTTTTTTAAATAAAGCAAATAATTTTTTTTTAATAAATTTAAAAAAGGCAGGAAATTTTTATTTGATGTCCCGTCCTTCGATGGGTTTATTGGTGGGTTGCAAAGCGTTTTTAGAACTGCATGCATCATGTTTTTTGAAATAAATTTTTTAATTGAATGAATTATTGCCAAAATCATCTTTTTTTGCATTTTATTTTGTACATGCAACATACTCAGTGTAAACTGATAAGAAAAACTATCTGAGCTACAGTGACAAATGTTTGTTAATGTTGCTTGTTTGATCTGTGTAGTGTATTTCTAAAGGACTGTTAATCATACAGATTTAAACATACAAATCTTAGGTTACAAGTTACTCTGTTAATATTACTTCCTCTTTGTTCGCTGTCTGTGAAATTAGAAATAAGTCTGTTCTAAATCTGTTTTTGATTTTTTTTTTTTAGGGGAAAGAAAGCTTTGACTAAGAAGAAATTGAAGAGACGGCAAAAAGTCAGATCAAAAGTCAAAACAAGAACAAAGGTAATGTTTTAAGATACTAAACTATTTACTTACAATAAATCATTTTTGTCCTGAAACTCCTATTCCTGGAAAAAGTGATATTTGAGCAGGCTTAGTATCTGTTGGATAATTTGGATAAAATTGTACCTGATGTCAGACTTAACATTGTAGTTGCATTTGCATTGTAGTTTGTTTCCACACATTTTTATTTTTCCTGTGAATTACAAGAAGATGTTTCTCACACACACACACACACACACACAAGACCTAGCCATGATCTACGCTACTTCTGTCACATCTACAAGTAGCTTGTCTTCATTCTTCCACATCCCAAGCCCCATGCATGTCATTTTTATTCGTGATTGAGGGATCGATTTGCTGCAGATCAGTATTATGTGATTTCCGCTGTACATGTGTGATCAGCAATTGGACGATGTCTGACCAATGAACAAGAGCCAATCGGTGATGCAAACTATGCGCTGGAAGAAAACGTCTTTTTCCTTTGGCATTAAAAAAAAAAAAAAAATCTAATAAAACAAATGTTATTTGCAATGTTTGTAAGCGTAATGCGTCTTGTGAAGGAGGCAAAATGAAACATTTAAACGTGACTAACCTGATTTGACAGGCGGTCTACGGTTAGTTACTCCGATGTGTTTGGTTGCGGCAACTTAAAGCATTTGGTGATTTGCTTATACATATTGGCTTGTTTGATTTAATAATTTAAAGCCCATATTCGTTGTCATTTCAATAAAAGAAGTGTTAGTCTACAGTCCGTTACTTTAAAGGGCAACTCCAACAACCTACGTTCTTCATGTTATGCCCCCACCTCGTCAGATTTCTTTTGTGTCATCTGCCGCTGGACACCGTGATGTAATCACAGGCAGGTCAACCGTAGAAAGACGCTTTCGGATAGAGTACAAACTTGCCGGTAGAAGAAAGAGATGTGCATTTCAATCATTTTGACAGAGAAAATGAGTGCATACTCAAATTTTCTCGTGGTGCTGATCTCGCAACTCTACAAAACTTAACGGCAGCAACTCTTGCCTATTAGCTGTGTTTTCTTGCTTGCGTCTTCGTTTTCACTTGATATTATGGCTAAATGCAAGGCACACTGTACTAGTAGTAGAGTTGTTAACCCATTGAATCGGTAGTGTCACTGCTTGCAAAATATAGCCTTTTATACCAGATGCGCAGAAAATGGCTTCGCTGCGCCCATGCGCACACTAACTTATTCCGCTAGGCTAATAAACTTGTTGGGCAAACAAATTTTATTGAAAAGCCTCGATTACACAATGAATAAAGATTGCAGGTCCATTTCTGGAAGGATTTACAGTGTGTTTTTTTTGCCACTGAACTTCAATTGTTGTAAAATCATTTACTAATTTATTGTGTTGTCATGATTGATCATTGCAGTCACTTGTGAGTACTCATGACCAGCCTTAGTAGAAGAATAAGCAAGCAACACCGACAGCTAGTTGTCGTTTTACACAACAGATACAGATGAGTGTGTTTGTATCAGTGCGACAAGCACAGTAATGCGCTTTAACTGTGTTTTGATTTTCGATCAAATAAGCCGTGCCATGCCCTAGTACATGGTGATGTTGCGGCACTTGACTTAAGTCTGATGTCAACTTTTTTGGGAGATACGGTGGTTAAGGCAGATTACTGTTGTAAAGAGGCAGACATGATCAGATCATGTTTTAGTTAAAATTTTCAATATTTTCATTTTTGTTGCTCATTAAGTTGTTTGCAATAATCTTAAGCATTAATAGTACTTTTTCACACCACTCATTGTGCCTCTTTGCGTCTGAGTATCCGAGATCTGAGATCGAATTGGTGTCAGCCTGTTTACAGAAAATCGGGAATCGAACTGACTTCACAAATTGCCAATTGGTCCATCCCTAGTTTTTAAAATCCACAAAATCTATTCTTTAGTGTGAAGTGTATAACCCATAAATGGCCCATTGTTTCTATATGTAATAAATCATTTTCAGCACCAAGTGAAAGGCTGTAGTACACGAAGAAGTGATTTTCCCGTTCGGACAGTGTGAATTGGTCCTCTCTTTGTACTGAAATAGAAATGAGCTGGTGGTCTCTTAGATCAGTCATGTTTCAAATAACTCTCAGTTGAAAGTTGGTGACAATTGTGTTCAATGCGGGTTTGGAGTTTATCACTTTCTGGAAAATAGAAAATGTAAACTGTTTTTTTTTTTCTCTCTCTCCAGGTCAGTGATGTAACATCATTAACAGATCTTAATCATTGTACAACCTTTGTATTTGCAATACCAGGAATGTATTTTAATTAGGCTGTTGTAGCTTAGTAGATGCCAGTAAACACTTGCACAGGAGATTTGGGGAGTGGCTGGGTCACGATTGGCTGTTGCTAGGCTACCCGTGTTGCACATTTCCACAGCAACAGCTTGCTCCACATCTTGAACTGAACACCAGTCTGTAATTCCTGCCTGTATTTGGATGCATCAGGCTTATTTTCCTCAGTGAATGGGAATGGTTCCAGGGCAGGGGTATTAATGGGACTATTAATGTGACTGTAGCAGAGAGGGGCATTTGCAGCAATTATCCACCCTAAAGAGCTGCTGGTCCTGCTGCAGTCGAAGTCTATCTCTCCACTTCTCATATCTTTATCTGTCTCTGTCTGGATGCTACAGCATGCTATGTTTGTTCCCAAACAAACATGGGTGGGGTCTTTCACAAAGGAAGGGGTTGTCCTGAAGACTGAAGGTACTGTTGTAATAAATTCGGCACTACAGTGTGTAACCGCTGGCTGTATCAGACACTGTGATTTCACAGGGAGAAGTGCACCACCACAAGTGCTATTTTATTCTGGGGAGCCAGCTGTCTGGTTTGAGTAATTTTGTGGAGAGAATTCTATGAGCAGTGTGTATGTTTTGTTATACTTTTGTTATACTTTTATTAAGGTTTTGGTATTTTTAATCATATACATTTACTAAATATTGGACTGAAGGCAAGTGAAGCATGAAAATAATATCTTTGCCCCAGGATAAGCTAATTAACCACAAAGACATTTTTCATAACCTTTTTTACCCATCTTTACCAATGGTGCCAATAATTCTGGAGCATTGGTGTATTATTGACAGTTAGGGCTGCAATGATTTGAAAAATTAACTGCATGATAACCGTGCAACCCAAAATCGCAGCATTTGGAATATCACGGTACAAGAGCCCCACCCCAACCTCGTCATTTCTTAATGCATAAATAAACTGATGGATCTCGGCCAACTCATTTATCGTTTAACCAAGTAACTGACTAATCCCGCTCTCAGTTAATCTAAACTAATTGGATAGTTACACAAATGGATCACTTGCAATCATGCCAGTTTTTTCCAACATTAGCTAACTGTTCTGGAGCTAGATACAAGTTAGCTAACTAGATTTGTTTGATGATATTCTCTAGCGCTAGCTAGCTTTTGGGCATATTCTCGAATGGTAGGTAGCTAGTTTTGTTTGTGGAGTACCATTTATTGCTACTTGGGTAGCGAATATTGTTGTGTGTTGTATGTTCCCTTGTAAGAAGTTCACCATGGGCTACCTGTTTGGCTCAGTTTGGGTATATTACACAACTATAACATTCTCCTCACTTTGTCAGCACATCATGCCTTATTCAGTGGCTTATCCAGACCCGGGGGGGTTCAAGAGTGGCACAGAATTAGCTCCCGAGTGGCGCAACAGAAACGTGTTCGCCCTATCGTCTGGAGATCGCGAGTTCGAGCCCCGATGATGCCACAGCCATCCGTGGCCGGGAATCCAAGAGAGCATAGTTGGCCCTGCTCTCTGGGTGGGAAGGATGGCAATACTCTCTCCCCTGTCAATCAGAGCGACACTAGCTAATCGTGGGCGTCTGTGTGCTCATGCATACGGAAGAGGGTGGTTGGGGCTTTTCCTCCGAGCGCGTTTGACTGCCCTGTAATGCATGAACAGCAGTTTGAAAAGATGCGGCGGCTGGCTTCATGTGTCTGGGAGGAAGCACGTGTTAGCTTTCGCCCTCCCCAGGTTGGTAGCTGTTGACCGATAGGGGAGAACTAGCTAGTGGGGGGAAATGACTAAAATTGGGAGGAAAAGGGGTAAAAAATAAAATAGGAGTTGCACAGATTTAACATTATTAGTTATATTATTATTATTATTATTATTATTATATACGGGGAACATTATTGAATAATAAAATTTGGCTTTCATGTTAGTAATATGACAAGGTTACATAACATTTCCAACCACCTCAAATGCAAAATTCTCGATCTGCACTGTAAAATTATGCATGATGCCTCCATTCTGTTTAAATTTGTATGGTCAATCATGCATGTGTATCATCATTGACATGACAAGCTTAGAAGGGTAAATTAACACAACTAAAGGGAAATTAATGCAACAATTTGCATTGACCTTACGGGGTGTAAACTTATTTTACTTTGTTTGGAGGGAATACACTGCTGCTTTTAATTTGGTAACAACGCTCTTGGGACACTGCCCAGCTGAGTGACTCAAAGGAAACCGCTTTCCCAAAAAACAGACTGACCGACTGTGGGGCGGATTTGTTGTGTATAATATTGTACATACTACATGTGTTGTACAGGATCCACATACAGTATGCGTATGCCCCTATTGCTGCTGCTTTCACCACGGGCACTATAGTTATGTGAGATTTTCCCCAATGATTGTATATATAGTCTATGGTTCTCCCCTGACCTAACTTTATGCTAGTTGTAGTCCAAATTGTTCTTGATGCAAATATTTGAGGTTGAAAAGCGCATATTCCGAGTGACGAAAAAACACATAAAATCTGTCTGTCGCATGTTCCACAATCCGATTTTAATCAGATTTGAAAGCACATACAAATGTGGCTTGAATCCAATCAGACTGCTCAAATCAACTGTGCAATAAAATCGGATTTAAGCTGCCTGTCTGTATCACCAAGTGACTGTCTTAAATTTGATAAGATCATAAGTTTGCAAATAAAGTTGATAAATTAAACTGATGGTCAACCTGTGTAATATTTGTCATCTGCTTGGCTGATCTAAATTTTGGTAGCCTGTTTTGCTCCCTGCAGGTGTGATGAATGTTTGGTTCTTGTGTGTATTTGTGTCTAACATAGTGACACCGTATTCTGACCGACAAATGGGGTTAGTCGTATTTCCTGTGCCAAAGTGAAATAAAAACAAATCCGCTTTACCCGCTGTGCTGCATGTCTTATTCATGATCCCCATATATACCGTATATTGTCGCTGTCCAATGAAAAGCATGTATCTCCAAAATTCCAATTTTTCAGGAACACGAAAAAACCCCACTTTTTCTTAGAGAATATCATACACAATAAATCTGAAATTGAAAGTGTGATTTGTCAGCTTTTCTTTGGTCATTTAGGTTTTTGCCTACATTCCATATATGGAAAAAAAGTTAAAAAAAACCCCCCCAAAAAGTAGAGATACATGTTTTTCATTGGGCAGCGACGATATATACATATACACACAGTGTATGTGTATACACACTCACAGAGCACTTTATTAGGAACATGTACACCTTCTCATTCATGCAATTATTTAATCATCCAATCATGTGGCAGCAGCGCAATGCATAAAATCATGCAGATACAGCCAGCAGCTTCAGGTAATGTCCACACCAACCATCAGAATGGGGAAAAAATGTGATCTCAGTGATTTTGACCGTGGCATGATTGTTGGTGCCAGACGAGCTGGT
>JAOUQW010000046.1:10555520-10570735 GCA_028565825.1 Olivaichthys viedmensis | reverse complement strand
CTAACATGGCCATTGATGTCTTACACTTGCTAGTTGGCTATTTGTACATCAGCCGGTGTAGCAAGCTCGTTCCTCGGCCAGCGCAAAATGTCATCGATCAAATTGAGGATTTTTAGGATGGTTTTTTCAAATTATTTAGAAACTTTGCTATAAATGTAATGTTATACTAAATCTGTCGTTCAACGTATTCAAATGCTGATTATGTTTGCAGCCGCTTCGTTATTTTTCGTTAATGTGGTTCGTTACTAAAATGCCGTTTAATTTCAGTGGAACAGAAAAATCCCGTATCAGTATACAGTAAATACAGGAGAGGGAGAATCTGAGTCACTACTTTATTGTAAAACACAATCCATTTAGAATTTGTTCATTTGTCTGTGGTTAAAATATGACTAACTCGACAGACAGACCTTGCCTGAAGTAAATAAATTACACTGAGAAAGACAGGCACTAACCGCGTTTCCATAATAGAGGTAGTATTTCCTGTTTGTCGGATTGTGTTTTTGATTGGCTGGTGATGGTCAAACACGTCACGCTGTGCTACAAAGTTTGATCTAAAGTGCACATTATGTTTTCATTTTTGTGTGTTTTTTTTTTCATTATGTTTACTTAAGGGGTGAAAAGAATACTGTGTACTATACCTCAGTTACAAATGTATTTGTTTCTATTTGTGTTATTTAAAAAGGGAGTGCTAAAACATTTTGATAAGTCATTTCCTTTAATAAGTAATATGTTTTGTACCTTCTGGATTCTTCGAGTTTTAGTCAACACCAGACATAATATATACATATAAAAAATCGAGATATTAATCGCAATCGAGTGATATTGAAAAATATATTGTGAAAACACTTTTGGCCATATCACCCAGCCCTATATTACTTGTAGTGCAAGTTGGGGGCAAACGGGTGCTTAATTAAAGAGTGACTCTATTAGTGGCTCTATTAAATTGTTACAGTGATGCTACAATATAATTTAATAATTGTTTGATAATACTGATGTTTTGCTTGATTGAAGCTTGCCTGTAGAACAGAAACCCTGTGTGGTCAATTATGACAGGTAAAGTCACAAGACTTTATCTTAAAAATATGGTAATATTTTTTGTCCTGAGGTCTTCAAGCAGAGGGGCAGAACATTATATTCACTGACGGAGAATATATCAACCAGATAGCAGCCTGCAAGGATGTAAGTAGTCATTTCCAAGGCATTCACTTTCATGTAACTAACCATAGCCCCTCCAGGTTTAATGAAGCAAATCATTTTTTATGCTTTGTATCACTGTGTATCATGAGCTGGAAAAATTGTGGTTATCAGAGTTCTGCCGAAATTGCAGAGGAGATTTTACAGTGAGACAGAGAGATTGTATGTATGCATAACGGTTTCCATCAGCATCAGAAGCCTTTAAGCTACCAACATGGATATCCTGGGGGTTGGGGGGGGGGGGCGCATATGCATTCTGCAAAGTCAAAAGCATAGACAAATCCGAGAATAATCTCAAACACCTGCCTCCTCACTCCACCTCGCACTCAGTGTTACAGGCGTAAGATTACATCTCAAGGTAGTGCCATGCTGTCTGAGACAGATGTGGCTATGGGAGTTTGTGCCTGGCTGTGTGAATTTGTCCTGTTAACCACCGGTTGGTATGCATTTCTTGGCTTCATTCCACCCTATTTCTATCACACACTCATATGTCTCTCATGGAGTTGCTTCAATTTATCTTACTGAAATTGTGTCAAATACTTCAAATCCCCCATGTTAAAACTTAAAAGCGAGTTGGGTGGATTTTGGGTAGGATGGATATGACCGATATGACAGATAGTACAAATCATCACCTGCATCACCTTGAATTGGCGTACGCTCCTTCACACGCACTCTTGAGTCACGCAGCAAGTATAACCCCGGCCATACAGACCTACCCAACCATGATGTAGACTCGGTAAAATTCTAAATATAACTGTTACAGTATGAAATCATGGCTCTCATGCAACAGTAAAAGCAGCTGATTAAAACAAAATACAAACTTATCAGTAATACTTTTTTAGATCAATGTTTTCAGCTCCTGTAAAGAAGAGTGCGCATTGCGCACCTGAGCCTCTAATCGTTCGAGTGCATGTCACTTATAAACAGAGGCAAATTTGAAAGCGTTTAAATTGTCGGCACATATCATTGGCAACAAGAAATGTGTCAATTTGAATTACCTTTTTCCATCGGCTGCATTTGCCACTGGAAAATGCGTTGCATGACCACTTTAAAGGAGTAGGACGCTTAATAAATGCAAACTAGCGAGAGAGAATGGTCGCCAACTATTTCGTTTAATACATCAGTTCAGTATATCAGTCTATGTTAGTGTTTTATAAGCAACTTTGCTGCATTCCAGGGGACTGTCCTCTTTGTTGGTGAGGGTTGGTCATGGTCATATGATCCGCTAGAGCCGCAAAGGGCACGGAAAATGAGTATATATAAATATAAAGAGCTCCACTAACAGACTGGAGCTGCATTGTGAATTTAGCTAACTGCTAAAGTAGCACAGTTTATCAGGATTTTTGCAATTCAAAGTTACTAGCTAGCAACCAAACTCGTAGTGTAATTAACGTCAACCCTTAAACAGGAAAAGAAAAGCTTTACCATGTCTGTCCGGTTCTTTTTTCTCATTAGTTTGTTATTACCGCTCTGCCCTTACCCCTCCCACTCTCCTCTCCATCTCTCCCCCTCCCCCTGACTCCAAGTTTAATTTATGTTACCGCCAAATTGGAAACGAGGCGCAATGTTTTCTCAGAACGTATTAATGAATAAAATGTGTTGTAATTTTGTTGTTGTCTTTTATTTATGTATTTTTCAAAATAGGACAAAATGTACTTGGGCGCTCATCAATGTACCTGGGCGCGACGCCCAAGAATAATCTATGTGAGGGGAAAGACAGACTATTTTAAATGGCTGTTGAGTGTTCTGTGATTTAGAACTGAATTATGGTTATGTGATTCAGAACAGTCTTTAATGGCCTAATTAAGGGAGAGCGAGAAACTGAGCTACTCCTTTAATGGCCGTCTCTGGACGGGCTCTTGCACTCATTTACAGACACAAAATTCACTGTGCGGCAGTACGATAAATAAGATGCATGTTTTAGTTATAGCCCATTTATTGTTACAATTGCAATTACTCCACAATTACATACAGTCTGTATGTATTCTTACACTGTATGAATCCTATGGAACATAACTGACCACTTGCAAAAAACCTGTGTAATTTGTGATGTAGGACGGCTTTGTGGTGCGAATATACGCCACCAGCACAGACCCCGCCTTGCAGCAGGAGTTGCAGCTCAAGCTGGCTAGAAAGTGTCTCCATGCCTGTGGCATCTCTCTTTTCGACCTGGAAAAAGATCTGCATATCATCAGTGAGTTCACTTGTTTCAAGGATCCATCTGAGTTTTACATGATAATTAAGCTTTTGAATATTTTGCTGAGTGTTTACAAAGGTTCATATCATGTTCAAGAATCTGCAAGAAATTAGATTTATTGTTGCCTATTAATGCAAAATTTCTGGCTTACCCATTTGTGTTTCTTGTGAATGTTTTAATGTGTTTGCAATCACATCCCCAGGCACAGGGTTTGATGAAGAAGCAGCACTGCTTGGAGCTGGCCGAGAGTTTGCTTTGATGAAAACAGCTTCTGGGAAGGTAGATTACATTACATTATATGTTTAAGAATATGTGCTATGATGTGTGTGACATAATTATCATGTTGAAGCTAAGCCAGTTCATATTGTGTGCTCATCAAAGTATCGAGAAAGTTATCCTGAAGCAAGGAAATGTGCATGCGGTTCATAGAGCATCTTGCATGCTAAAATTACTGGAAGAAATTGTATTATTCTGCATGTCGATATGAAAAATCCATGATGATATAACCATACAACTAAATATGGCAGGTTTTGATATAGCACAGTGTAAGTGCCACGCCCCAACTCTGTCTAAGTAAAAACATAATATTCAATCAATCAATCAATCAATAACCTATCTTGACTGCCTCAGTCCTGCCCTAAGTGAGTAACTGACTGACTCTAAGTTAATTAAAGATGGTTATCTAGCTGTTTTGAGACATTTTCAAACGTTGGCCAGCTTTTGTTGTGGGGTTTTCTCTGATGTTAGCTAGCTATTTTTGTTTTGGGCATAAATATTTACAGCTATGCAGTATTATTGTGGGACGTTGGTGATCTACTAATTTAAGCTCACATTTAAAAAAACAACAAATAAACAAACAAACAAAAAAAACCCTGTGCTTCAGTTTGCCCAGTCTGAAAGCAACTATCATTTTCCTTATTCCGTTCCCGCAGCCACTCTTGACCAATCCCGCTCGCTCCTGCAGTTATTTCTGTTGGTAACCACGCAATATTTTTAATATTAATTACAATTCAAACTTTGTGAAAGTCCCAACTGCCACAGAGTGTAAGAGTGAAAATCTCACTGGATTAACAAACTTTGTGATCATTCAGTGGCAATGCATGTTTATAATAAACTGATGGTCAGCACAGACATTTGCACGTTATATTTACTAAACCCGTGAATGAAAACACAGACATGAATGCTCCACACCCCAGTGTAATTGAAAGCGCTGTGGGGCGGTTGCGCCGTGCAGCGTCGGTTCTGGTGTAAAATGGGCTTAATCCACAAACCCGAGGTACCTGATTTGTGTGCACTGTCGTTTTATAAATTTTAATGGAGCTTTACTAAACGTGGAATCTCTCTTTTTCCCGCGAGCTTAATATCTGCTCGCTCCTATGACTTTTTTGTTGGGTCCCGTGGGATCCCAGTCCCGATGCACACCTCTAGTAAGGGGCATATTTCTTAAAAATAAGAAATGGAAGACCGCACAGATTTTAAAATAATATTAACAATTTCTCATGCATTTTACAAAATCATTTTGATATAAACATCTATTCTTCAAGCACATGAGCACATGTTAGCTAGCAGGCTAACAAAGGTAATGCATGGTAACTATGCCTCCTTCTGAAAAATAGAACATTAGAATTCACAGAATTCTGTACAGAATTAACAATTAAAAATGATATGAAACAAAAATCTTACAACATCCCATTTTCAAAGATGATCACATTAAATGGCAGATAACACTGCAGTGACAGTGCCGGTATTAAACTAGTTAGTAAAACTGCTAAAGCATTTATGTTAAAAGGATTGCTTTTAGCCTTCAGTAATTTGTCGAAACAATGTAGAACTACAATTTTCTCCAACAAAAACAGGTCACAGGATTTTAAAATCTTGTAGAATATTTTAATTGTTGTGTGCACCTGAACATAGGTGTCACATTTTGTAACATCCTCAGTCATACCTATGCATAAACCATTATTTCAGGTTTTCTTATTACACTATGCCATCATATATTGGCACACCCCTAGTGGACGTTCACGTGAAGTGGAATATACAGTTGTATACAGTAATATTATAACTGGTTGATCCATAACACCAAAAAATACCTTCACCACATGACTTTCCTATCACCTTATCACTACACTCTGTAATAGTAGTGACCGATTCGATATATAAAATGTTTAAACTTGAGCCCTGTCATGTGTGGCCCTAATGCATGCCCTCTTGTTTGCTGCTTTTTGGTTGTTATTTTTTACAACAGTAGCAGAAGGGGAAGCAGGCCTCTCTTTGTAATGATCATTATGTCCTCCTTGTTACAGCACCTCAGTTGCTCCATATCCCCTCAGCAGCACTTTATAATTTACACAGTGATAAAGCCAGGCTTGGAGTGCTAATGTGGCATTATTCAAACTGCCTTTGGAAGTCAATGAATTTACCTTTTTTGATAGAAAAGAATAGAACTTAATAAAGTTGTCACATACCTTTTATGATGCATACAGTTATTTAATACACACAAAATCTGTCAGACATGTTTGTTTTCTACTTATTTTTTCCCCTTGCTTCACCCTTCTTGTAGATCTACTACACTGGAAAGTATCAGAGCCTTGGCATCAAGCAGGGTGGCCCTTCGACTGGAAAATGGGTGGAACTGCCCGTCACAAAATCACCTAAGATTGTGCAGTTCTCGGTGGGCCATGATGGCTCCCATGCCCTCTTGGTGGCTGAAGATGGCAGTGTCTTCTTTACTGGGTCTGCCAGTAAAGGAGAAGATGGAGAGTCAAGTAAGCCTTCCTTAGCTCTCATTAAAATTTGAACCAATTAAAAAAGTATATGCATATCAAGTCTTGTGGAGCTTTGTTTAAAATAGTTTAGTCATATCAGTTATGGTTTCACTTTAGTGTTAATTTACTATAATTATTTAATAACCAGTGATTTTCAGATGTCTGCAGCTGAAATTTCATTAAAATGTTCTTATTCCAACAGTTTTTTTGAAGTAGATTGAAGTATATTCCTGAACTTTCATTCCAGTTTAACATGCCAGTCTAAGATTTAGACTGCATTTGGTTTGGATTTCTATGATATTAACATCTGTACAGGACACAAAGCTACAGGAATGTTCTTACACTCGCGCGCTTATTAGCCTCAGAGCAAACACACAGGTGTATGATTTTGAATTATTGGTAAATATTGTTGACCATCTACTGATTTTTGGTCTTCTTCAGCAAAGAGTCGGAGACAGCCAAAGCCCTACAAGCCCAAGAAGATAATCAAGCTGGAAACAAAGACCGCTGTATACACAGCCTGTAACAATGGCAGCAGCAGCATAGTAACTAAGGACGGAGAACTCTACATGTTTGGGAAGGATGCTATTTACAGTGACAGCACCTGTAAGTGTCTTATCCCAGGCATCTTTGCTAAAGATAGTCTTTATAAATAAACGATATACTGACGTTTAGTTGTCTGTGGGGAATTTATCTGTCTGCCTTGCGGCACAGTGTGCCACTTCCTCTTATGGCCGTTATTTAGATTGACACTTATGCCTTATTGTATGCGCAAGGATTTTTGCCAGGTCAACCTGGGCCTCATCTCAAACCTGCCACAACTCTCATTCCAGAGAGTTTTTGACGTGACATATACTTGTGCTTCAATGGTTTTGACTGACCTGGGGCTGAACATTTTGTGGCTGTAATCATGGGCTGAATTAAATTAAAAGTCTCTTTTTTCACCTTCTCTTAGGTCAGGTATCCGATCTGAAGGGGCACTTTGTAACTCAGGTAGCCATGGGGAAGGCCCATACATGTGTACTGACTAAGAACGGGGAGGTGTGGACGTTCGGCGTGAACAACAAAGGCCAGTGTGGCAGAGACACTGGTGTCATGAGTCAGGGAGGGAAAGGTAACAACCAGCCGTTCATAAGTGCAACTCTTTGGTAGCACAGATACCCAGTGAGAACAATTTGGAAATTGATTATTTGGAAACTAGCACGCTGTCTCAGCAGAAAGAGTGCTGCTTTAAAAAATATATTTTTTGAAACTTTGTGTTTCCTAATTACAGCTTTTGGAGTGGAGAACATGGCTACGGCAATGGATGAAGACCTGGAAGATGAGCTGGATGAGAAGGAGGAAAAGTCTATGATGTGCCAGCCAGGCATGCACAAGTGGAAACTAGACCAGTGTATGGTTTGCACTGTGTGTGGGGACTGCACTGGCTATGGAGCCAGCTGTGTGAGCAGTGGAAGACCAGACAGAGTGCCTGGAGGGTGAGTAGCACTCTGATTTACGCAGTAGCAGGGACTCGCATTGCTAGTGAATGTGCTGTTTGTTATGTCTTTGGATTTGTTGTGTTTGCATATGTGTGTGTGTGTGTGTGTGTGTGTGTGTGTGTGTGTGTGTGTGTGTGTGTGTGTGTGTGCGTGCGTGCGTGCGTGTGTATTTCCTTCAGAATTTGTGGTTGTGGCTCAGGTGAGTCGGGCTGCTCCTCGTGTGGCTGCTGCAAGGCTTGTGCTCGTGAACTGGATGGCCAAGAGGCCAGGCAGAGGGGGATATTTGATGCTGTGAAGGAGATGATACCACTAGACCTACTGTTAGGTACAACGCCAACTTCCAACTGGTTATGTGACTGTCCACTACCATCCCTAACATGTTTATCATTTCATGTTGAAGAGAGCTGCTGTTTCTGTAGTTTTTGTCACCGTTTGCCTGACAACATTGTGCTTGTGCTTGTGTGTGTGTGTGTGTGTGTGTGTGTTCCACTGACTTGCATTGTCTTTCCATGCTCATCATTCACCTTGTCTCTTGTTTGCCCCCCCCCCCTCCTTTGGTCCTGCCGCTTCCGGTTTATTTTTATTTTAGCTGTGCCTGTCCCTCCCCCCCCAGGCGTTAATATAGAGGAACACATCCAGATCCGACAGGGAGAGAAGAGACAACGCCTCAACCGCCGTCACAGACTGGAAGAGGGCAGAGGTAAGATGCAGTCATGATCCTACACACAAACACACACTCGCGCTCACTCATCCCAGCTCTTCAGACTTACAAGAGCTTTTAAGAACTGGAGCTTTGCGGATCTGTTGAATCAGGGCATTGCTTCTCATGGGTACTATAATGTTTTTCACATGCAGCTAAGGCTTTTTATGGAGTGTGCTTGGGGCTCGTGTTGTTCCACATACATTTGTACAGGAATCCTTTACTCTTGATTCATCAAAGCAACTTGCAATAAATGTGAGCCACAAATCTACCACAGTTGCATTCAACCTTTACATTTGCTTGTGTCTTTTGTGAATGGATGTCTTGTAGAGGTGTTCCCCTTGCTCATATATTTTATGATTTGCCATGTGTTGTATACTGTTACGTTTCCATTTGTGAGGTGCTTTGCCCATGCATGTGAAAGTTTCTTTCTCCCCCTCATAGGCCCCCTTGTTTTTCCTGGCCCCCTTTTTATGAACCAGCGTGAGCAGGCCCTAGCCAGGCTAAGACCCCTTCAAGCCTTTAAGCTAATGCGGGACAAACTCAAAGGTACTTTGGTCTTCACTACAGATTCTGCTTGGAGCCCAGCTGCCCTCTCTTTGCCCTCACCAAGCACACTACCCTTCTTTACTCTACTCTGGCTTCTCGTTCCCTCTTTCTCTTTCTCTTTCTTGCTTTTATATTATATAACCTTTTCTCTCCCTCTCTCTTTGTCTTGCCCTTTTTTTTATCTCACTGTTTTTATGCACTCCGTGGTGGTGGAACCAGAGAAACCGACTTGTTGCTAATCATTTTTCTAATTTTCTCTTTTATTTTTTGAATGAACAGTTCACTGTGCCCACCGTTTTTGTTAAATAACAGTAATCAAGCTGAAATATGTAAATACTATTGAAGTAGTTTATTTCAACTGAGATCCATACAACAGTGTTTGGCAGAGTCTGGCTAATACTTGCACATTAAGTTCACACAAGCAGATGGCACGATTATTACAGGTACATGTGGCACTTGAAAACAGTAGGAGACGTTTTTATTAATTTCATCATCAGATCCTTTTTATAAAAGAAATCCCATTGCATCATCTCCATAAATAGTGGTACAACGTGGTTATATTAGGATTAATTCAATAAAATAAAAAAGACCCGATGAGTCGTCTTTTATTGTTTAAAAACCGTCTCACCGGTTTGCTGGTGGTGAATCTCCCATTGAACTCTTCCATCTACTTCTTCGCTTGATGGGTATATTAGCCCTGAGGTTGAGAGGGGAGGATGGCTGCCTTCATGTTCCTTATTTAGGCGTACTGCTCACTGAGTTGATTATGCACTGGGCGGTAAGTTTCTACTTCATCTCACCATTAGGATCAGGGCCGCGGCAGGACTTGAGCATCAGCAATATCCCCTCAGTTGTCTGTCTCCGCTCCTCTCTTGGTTTTCATGGGAAACCAATCAGCAATTGATTTTTTAAAAATATTTAAAATGCCTCCTATAAGACACTCACCTAGTTTGGTGTAACTTTTTGTATGTTATGTTTTATTATTACCGTCACATCTAGCGTTGTTGTTTTTTTGGTGTGCGAGTGTTTATTTTGTTTCAATTCACTGTGCATGCCTTTTATTTTTGAATTTCATCGTTGTTCTTGAAGCTTCAATTCTGATTCTCTTTCCAGGTGACTGATCGCCTTGGTCTTTCTCGCTGGTTAAGGCATCCATATGTGTGAAGCTTTTCTCAACATCTTCTAACTGTGCTCTGCGTTACAGATGGTAGCAGTGAGCGTGGGGACAAAGATGCAAGTAAGATCACTACCTACCCTCCGGGAGCAGTGCGCTTTGACTGTGAGCTCCGTGCGGTGCAGGTCAGCTGCGGCTTCCACCACTCTGGTAAGCTAAGACTGCAGCTGACCAGACCTTGGTTCTTGTACGTAATGGGGCAAAGGGATGCTAATAGAATAAACCTGTTTATCTCAACTAGGTTTTTGTAATCTGCAATTATACAATTCCACAACCCCACAGTGAATGCATACTGTTCATTGTGTTCCCACTGCATCAGAATCAATTATTCACTAGTTACAAATTGCATTACTTGTGTTCACAGAGCCTAATGAATCGTAAAATGTTACATAGTTTGAGCTGTGGCTATGCAATTTTCTATATGCACTTAACAATATACTAACTTCCCTTCTACAGTGGTGCTAATGGAGAATGGGGATGTGTACACATTTGGCTATGGTCAGCATGGTCAGCTTGGACACGGAGATGTCAATTCCAGGTAATAATGCTTTGATGCACATAAATTGTTAAATATGTTTTAACTATGCTACTAGATTACATGCTATGCTTTGTGCAAACTAGTCAACTCTCTGGCTTTTTTTTTTTGTTCCTTTTCCACAAAGGGGTTCTCCCACTCTAGTGCAGGCTCTCCCAGGCCCCAGTGTTCAGGTGACAGCAGGCAGTAACCACACTGTAGTGCTCCTCATGGATGGACAGGTCTTCACTTTTGGGAGCTTCTCGGTATGTTGGACAATCATTGTCTTCACTGCCACTTCATATCACAGTATGCTTTAAAACACCATAGTAAGGCCTTTTATAATGTCTTAAATGAATAGCTCATGATCCGTGCTGAATAAGACACCAAGGTTCCTGTTTTCGTGATCATTGTTCAAGCGCAAAAAAAAAAAAAAGATGCATACGGTTTAGCATGAATACACTATCGAGTGCTACTGATATATTTATGTAATAAAATCAACTCCTCCCTTTGAAAACCGAGTGTGTACAGTGCAGTGCTGACATTTTCCTAAATAATTTCACATCAATATTTTCGGGGTAGAAATAACCAGCTGGCTGACGTAACTTAAAACAAAAGCATTTTAGGATTTTTGCCACTTAGAATTTACTTTGATATTTTAGTCGTGGTGTCGCGAACGTGGCGGCTTGGATACAAGTGCGAGCGTTTTTTTTTTTTTGAAAGCCAACAGTTCCAAATCCGCAATTGTAGTAAAAAAAAAACTGTCAGGTGGTCAGAGATACTGATATCAGGCTATTGCAGAAATGAAAATGGTCAAAAGGTCAATGATGAATGTCGAAAGAATGACTGAGAGTAAGGCTCTGTAATGCACACCGAGACATTGACACTGTCACCATGGGAATGCTGAGATAGTGAAAGGTAGATATAACTGCCTGGCTTAGTTATATTAATTATATGATATGTGCACAAAGACTCAAGAGATCGGTATTTCACAAGTTTCTAGGGGGGGGGGGCTCTTGGTAGGGGGTAATGCAAGTGCAACTTTGGATCAAAGTGAGTTATAAAATCCCACTGCACCAGCAGGTTTTCGAATATAAAACCCCCTTGCTCCACTTGCGCCACTCTGCCCACGTCAGTGCAGGTCAGTTCATTTCTGACCACACAAATAGCAACTGAGTGCAAACCTGGCAAAATTGGCCTACGCACGAATACACCGGCGTTATACCAGCAAATTACACTTGTGCCTGCACAAAAATACAACCCTTTTTTTTTTTTTTCTGCAGAAAGGACAGCTTGGTCGGCCCATTGTGGACATGCCCTACTGGAATGCTAAGCCTTCGCCCATGCCAAACATCGGAGCCAAGTACGGCCGCAAAGCCACATGGATTGGTGCCAGTGGTGACCAGACCTTTCTGAGGATTGATGAAGCACTAATCAACTCCCACGTCTTGGCCACCTCAGAGATCTTTGCCAGCAAACACATAATTGGTACTGCCACTGTATCAATCTTGGCATTTGAGGGGCTTTTGCATGACATCACTGATGAAATCTTGGTTTTTACAAGAATATTCTAGCTTGTCCTGAATTAAACTGACTTCTGATCTGTTACGCATGTAGGTTTGGTTCCTACCTCTGTATCCGAGCCACCCCCCTTCAAATGCCTGCTGATCAACAAAATGGATGGAAGCTGCCGGACCTTTAATGACTCTGAACAGGAGGATCTTCAAGGCTTCGGCCTCTGCCTAGACCCTGTATATGATGTCATCTGGAGGTAAGGATCTGATTTCACGGTCTGGCTAGATCTCTGCAGGCAAGTGCAGAATGGAAACAGTACGCTGTGTACATAACAGTTAGGTGTGTTGGTGGCAACTCTATAATCTTCAGAGTATAATTAATATTAAGAGTTTACATTTTTTATTTATTATACGTTTATTACAAATCCAGATAACTGAGTTATCAATAAGAGTCTATTTATAGTAGTCTGTTTCCCTATTATTTTTATTATTCATCGTCAACTTTGACTCTCTGTTCCTCCAGGTTCCTGCCCAGCACACGAGAGATGTGGTGCTATAATGCTGTAATTGCAGACGCCCGCATGCCTACTGCCACGGACATCCAGTCACGTTGCAGCATCCTAAGCCCGGAGCTGGCATTACCCTCGGGCTCCCACGCCACCACCACACGCTCCCACGGAGCCCTGCACGTCCTAGGTACGTCCAAAGGTCAAAAACTAGTGTCACACACACACAGGTGATACTTGGGTGCTGTGCCCAGCTATATTGACAAGCGGCCAAGCATATTTAGTCCCCCTTTTTTTTTAAATTGCTTTTTATTTATGAATCCATTCCGAGAAAACAATGCACCTTTTTTCCCAATTTGGCGACAACATGATCGAAACTCGGGGTCAAGGGGAGTGGGGGAGAGAGGAGAGTTGAGGGGCACAGCAGCAATAACAATCTAATGAGAGAAATTGTTGGACGTTAATTACTCTTAGTTTGGTTGCCAGCTGGTAATTTTTAATTCACGGTGCGGCTCCGGTCTGTCAGAGGAGCTCCTCATTGCTGCGTGCTTTGCGGCTATAGCGGATCATATGACCTTGACCCACCATGACCAACAAAGAGGACAGTTTCCTGGAATACAGTAATGCTTAAAAACACTAACAAGGACTGATGTGCTAAACGAAATGTTCCCTTGCTACTTTGCATTTATTGAGCACATGACGCGCCCTGCTCCCCAATCTAACTACTCGTGGTGAGCCTGTGGCTTGGGACCGGTCCAGTGTTGTCTGTTATTGAATTTGGTTTGAAGACATTTCTTTGAGTGTAAAAGAACGTGTCTCTCTGATCTAGCCAACTTAAACAAGCAAATAGAAGTGTTTTTGAAAACCTTTTGATTTTTTGTAATTGTTAAGTGTTTGCTAAAAGCACTTTTAAACTAGAGAATTCTCAAACTAGAGAATTTTCACTCAACTGGCTCCAATTTTAACATGTCAATCAATTATTGTGGGTGAGGTTTGACCTGGCTGAAATGGCTCAAGCTCAATCTCGGATGGACTAATTGTAACTGAATTTGAAATAGTTGTGCCGACGTGTGAACTAATAAGGCAACTTTCTTTTATTATTTGAAGTGGGCTCAAGTTTGAGGTTTAAATGAAATGATTTGAGGGCAAAACAAGAAAAATGTTTATTATAAATCACCACCTGTTTGGGATGTGATAGTGTTCCTAATTTTGATGGGTAACGGTTGTGCAGGTTGCCTGGATACACTGGCAGCCATGCAAGAGCTGAAGATGGGTGTGGCTAGCGCTGAAGAGGAGACCCAGGCAGTGATGAAAGTTTATTCAAAGGAGGACTACAGTGTGGTCAACCGCTTTGAGAGTGAGTGCACACACCTTTGGTAGCTACAACACTGAGATGCTTAATTTTTTTACCCTAATTATATAAGAATTTATTTTTTGGAACGTTTGATCGTGAAGTTGAAGAGAATGGTGCAGTTTGTCAGTGGTGTTGTGTGTTCAGGTCATGGTGGAGGCTGGGGTTACTCTGCCCACTCTGTAGAGGCCATTCGCTTCTGTGCGGATGCTGACATCCTGCTGGGGGGTCTGGGGCTATTTGGAGGCCGGGGAGAATATACAGCCAAAATTAAGGTAAGCTAGTGTATAGGATCAGAGTTGCACCACCTTCTATGCTATTAACCAACCGTATGTCCAAAACCACACCCTATTCATTATGTAGTTCATTGTTTTGGTAGTGCACCATTTGTTGTCACGTTTGACTGCAATCTCAAATGCACTCATGTAATCCTACAAAACACCCCAACAGGTAGTGTCCAAACAATGTACTCTAGCTTGTACAAAATGCCAGAGTGCTGTTTAAGGATGATGTGTGACAGTAGTGACTAGTTCTTGATTTTAAACACAATTACAGTGGGCTGACGGCACACATTGTTTGTCACCAAATGGGATTACCATGGCAGAATGATGAGCAAAGCATGCAGTGCACGAAATTATTTACTATGTATTCTGTACCCTACATTACGATGTTGCATTGGGCTTCTGAAACTCAAGTGTATGGAATAGGGTATAATTTCAAACTCAGTTTATTGTACTTTTGGGTGCTGGCAAGTGTTTCCATATTGTGTAAGTGCCTTAGTTGATTGTTGGCTGTTGTTTTTTCAGCTGTTTGAGCTGGGACCCGATGGAGGCGATCATGAGACAGATGGGGACCTATTGGCTGAGACAGATGTTCTGGCTTATGACTGTGCTGCTAGGTACTCCTAACAGAAATGTATCCATTATTTTTACTAGACTAAACAGAATTATCTCTCCACTGGATGTGAATGTAACAGCTAAACAGTCTTCCCTGGAAATCAAACTGGGGCTCAGTTATATTTATGAGCTCTTATGGGTCTTTTAGCTAGTGTTTGCTAGTCTGAGCATGCCCATACTACTAACTAGGCCTGTCGAAACGAATTTCACAATTCGAATACTATTCATATTTACATAGTATTTACGCATTCAAAGGTGAAAATCAGTGAAAATTTAAGATTAGTCGCTTAACACAAGTCAAGTTCAAGTTCAAGTAGGTTTTTATTGTCATTTCTCCATATACCTCGTATACATTGAAATAAAATGTCGTTTCT
>JAOUQW010000046.1:10523766-10546137 GCA_028565825.1 Olivaichthys viedmensis | reverse complement strand
ATACAAGTACAGTACAGTGAAATTTGATTCTTCGCATATCCCAGCATGTTGGTAAGCTGGGGTCAGAGCGAAGGTATGGAATCATTTTCTAATTTGAAATTTAGGAGTTTCAAGAGTCCCAGTGTTCTCGATCAACTGAAATTTTTAGTTGACTAATTGCATTTCTGCGTTTTTGTTTGTTTGTTATTACATGCAAATTATAGGTACAGCTATAGATATTTCTGCAAATGGTAATTTGGAGAATTAGTAAACTTTCAGTTGAAAATCAGGCCTTTTGGTTGACCAAGAACATCTTTAGTCAGGGACAACCCTCCTGTATATGTGGTTTTTTTTGTTCTGTAATATTTGTAAAAATTAACTTATGTCAAGTAAAACATTGGGAAGCAATAAACAGTCTAACAGCAAATGTATACAACCTTTTGGCATTAACTCTGGTATCTTTCTCGTTTGTAATACAAGGTAATGAGGCCCTCTTCTCCTTGGAAACGGCATCAGATTATGTTAAAGATGAGAAAGCCTGCTTCTATGGCTTTAAATGTGTGGCTGTGGGGTACGAGTTTAACCCTGGCCCTGATGAGGTAAGGGATCATTTTAAGCCTACTGAGGTGTTTTTTGTTTTTTTGTAAGCCAAAGCAAATTCTGACTGTTTGAATGCTTATTTTTTTAGATTGTATTGTCCTAGTCTATTTCTTTCCAGTGGCTTATCTTTAAGAAATATGGCTGCATATGTATGAATCATTTTACAATTTCCTGATTATTCAGTATATTATTTTATGTTGTAATGGGCTGGAACAAGGCTTTGTGATCCCGTTTCATGCATATTAACTGACACTTTTGCCACCTGCCTGGGTATTTCAGGGCACCATTCAGCTAGAGAAGGAGCTGGCATATTTGGGAAGTGTGTGTGCTGCTGCGCTTATGAAGAAGGACCTAGCTTTACCCATAGGTAAAAAAAAAAATCCCTGACAGGGCATCACAAAATATTAACATTCAAGTGCTTTATTGCCATATCGAAGTATTAAAATGACCTACATTGGATTTGAAATATGGAGCTCTAAAAGTGCACATCTAAGACAAATTTTTAGAATAATGGACACATTAGTGATGTCAGTTCATACACAAGCTTCCTGTTATTCCTATTAAATGTGGTATCTTTCTCCCTATTCCTAAGGAAATGAACTGGAGGAAGATTTGGAGATTCTTGAGGAGGCCTCACTTCAGGTATTGCATTAGAAACATTTGTAATTAATTTGGCCTCCTCGCAGATCTCTGTAGAATGAAGTTATCTGGCTTTTGTGATTGTGTCTATCAGGTATGCAAGACGCATTCAGGGATCCTGGGGAAGGGACTGGCTCTCTCCCACTCACCCACCATTCTAGAGGCACTGGAGGGCAACCTGCCCCTGCACCTGCAGAGTAACGAGCACTCCTTCCTGGAGGACTTCATCACTTGTGTGCCCAATTCAAGCGGAGGCCGTCTAGCCAGGTCAGTCTTAAAGATTTTAAAAAAAGATGTGTTTGGTATCTCACTATTGGAAATTCCTGACCACGGAAACACCAATGACACCACGTCCATCTAAAGGAGACCAATTGCAGCCGTGACACGGGAACCCCGCCTTCCATGTGTCAGGGGTTTTCAACTACAGATCCGGGGATCAGCTGCCCTGCAGAGTACGTTTTCTCTACTGCTGATACACGACTCAAGCCCTTCATGAGTTGCATCAGGTGTGTTGGGAGTAGAAAAAAAAAAAGAAAAAAAAACTGGCAGTGGGTTTCCAGGACTAGAGGTGAGAACCTCTGCCCTATGCCACCTACTGCACTCTACTCTTTCATGGCGTTCTCACACTCTTCCCCACAAAGACCACAAGCTTTCCTCAGATAGATTGGATTAATCTTTCTTTTACTCAGCTGTTCACAAGGATTCTTGTCACTGGATGTGGGATTGCTTATTTTTCTCTATGCTTGTTACCAGTTCTAAGTTCTTTTATTGAGCGTAAAGGTAATAGATTTAGCTGTCTTTAAGATTTAGAAGAATCTGCCATCAAGATGGTTCCAACAGCGAAGCACTTTGAGCCTGTGCTTAATAGGGCTGCACGGACGAAGCTATTGATATCACATTCTGCTCTTGTCCAGCTGCCTGTGAATTTATGACCGAGTCAGTATTCTTACCCCATGTGCATCAGATCCGTGGGCATTAAACATACCCAGGCATTTCTTGCTGGCCTGAAAAGCGGCACTAAAGAGACGACTGCGCATTGCTGTCTCACTGAAAGAGGACCCATGCCTCTCTGCCACCAACCCTACAACTGTGAGGGCTGAAAAGCTTTCTCAGTAACAAGCTTTCTCTAGCTGGGTGAAAATTATGGAGGTGGAATTTATTTCCTCTGTTTAAACAAAGTAGGGAGCCTCCTTCCTCTTTGGGTTATGACCTACTAGGTCTGCAACCAAGCTCAACAGTGAAGGGCCTGTCTCAGGGCAACCCAGGTGTTGAGAGGGACCTTCTAGCAAGCAGCATAAACAGTTCAGTTCATGGAACAGATTAAAATAACACATGCTTGGGATAGGTGAGTTAAAACCTTTTTACGTGCCTCTGCATTTTCAGATGGCTTCAGCCCGACTCCTATGCAGACCCTCAGAAGACCTCCCTTATCCTCAACAAAGACGACATCCGTTGTGGCTGGCCAACTACTGTGGTAGTGCAGACCAAAGACCAGTATGGGGATGTGGTGCATGTGCCAAATATGAAGGTAGGTTTTCTAATTGCACAAAGGAACTGTTTTTTTTAACTGTCTCACGGTGTCTGCGAGCTTTCTGAAATCCGTCTCCTCTGGTCTGCAGGTGGAGGTGAAGGCTGTGCCCGTCTCTCAGAAGAAGTCTCTTCAACAGGACAACATGAAGAAGCTGCAGCGGCTCCCAGGAGGCCCCTCGAACTCCACGTCAGGCATGGACCTCACCTTTGGCGGCCTGCCAGCACCAAAACTGGAGGCCACTTATGAACCAATGATCATCAAGGAAGCTCGCTACATTGCCATCACTATGATGAAGGTTCATGGCTGCTGCTTTGTTTCTATGTAGAATAACAATATGTAACCAGGTGCATGTAAGCATATTTCATATTTGGATTATGGTCCTTTTTCCTAGGCGTATGAGAATTATTCGTTTGAGGAGCTGCGCTTTGCCTCACCCACTCCAAAGAGGTAAATATGGGTTAAATATAGGTTTTAATGTAGGTTCTTTCTGTTATTGAATGGTGGATTTTTTCTCAAAGCATTTCTCTTACCAGGCCTAGTGAAAACATGCTCATCCGGGCTAACACAGATGGCACCTACAGTGCCAACTGGACTCCTGGTGCTGTTGGGCTTTACACCATACATGTCACCATAGATGGCATTGAAATTGGTAAGTGGTTCTTTGATTTTCTTGCGACATCAGTGTTTCCCAACATGGTCCTTAGAACTCCCAGATGGTCCACATTTTTGTTCTCTCCTAGAGTCCAGATGAATTCGATGCTTTGTAAAGGCATTTCCGAGATTTCAGATTGAATTTGATGCTTTGCTTTACTACTTACGAGTTACTAATACTAGTTCAGTCACTTAATTGCTTTATGCAGTCATTCAGAGATTTTATATGACTGCTGACACCAGAGATTTTTTTTATTCAGATGCCGGTCTAGAGGTTGAAGTGAAAGACGCACCCAAAGGCATGATTCCTCCAGGCACACAGATGATTAAACCCAAAGCTGAACCACAGCCAAGCAAGGTGAGATTCCAGCTTACAACCAGAAGACCATCCAAACCAGGAGCGAGTTCTAGACCTGATCCGTTTGGCCATGCAGGATTTTTTTTTATCCTTTTCAACAATTTTATGATAGTTTTTCTGTAGAGAGCACTTTTTAAATTCAAGCTTTCCATTCTTTGTATTGGTTTACTTTCAACTTGTTAAAAATTAGGCTCGAGTTTGAACTCCTGATTGGTGGGCCATACTGATTTGACAGGGATTATTAAATTAATTTTTCTTTCATGACATTTTGATGTCATTATTTACAATAAGCTGGGAAACAAGCAACACCGCTGAGCATGATCAGCTTTTTTGTGCCTTGCTGCTAGGCCCATTTCTGCCGAAAACCCCTCAAAGCTTGGTTCAAACTTGGTAGACAAATTTGTTTAGAAAACCCTTCTCACACTTTCTCTGCTACATACCCCTGCTTTGTACTTGCCTCGCGCTCTTGTGATTTTGGGTGCTTTGCTTTCTCCCGTCGTCTGCTTGCTTGTCTCACTATCTCCCTGTCTCTCTCCCTCTCTGCTCCTCTCAGGTGCGCAAATTTGTCGCCAAGGACAGCGCAGGGCTGCGTGTACGTAGTCACCCCTCTCTGCAGAGTGAACAAATAGGCATAGTCCAAGTCAATGGCACCATCACTTTCATTGACGAGGTAAACCACTCTAGTGTAGCGCCACACAATCTATCTGTAATGTTTTCATGTGCTGTCATTTTCTCTCTTGTATTTCATCTTCATTTAATCAGAGTGAAACTGGTGACAGTAACGGTTTAATTCATTTATGGCTCCTTTATTTTTAAATTACAAATAGTCTATTGAAATCATTTCTGCAGCTTAAAGCTTACTTTTTTTTTATTTGGTTAAAAACATTTCTTTGCATTTCCTTTGCTTCACACATGCAAGAGACTTTGAGGCTGCAATTGTATCCTTAGCTTTACCCAAAGGCACATTCTTTAATGTTAATCAGGGATGGCCCTTGATAATCTCGATTTCCATATTCTCTAGCAAAAGACAATAGCATTTGCAATATAAATGCAAATGTTCCAAATGTATACCCATAGTAATTCCACACGGACATCCCCTGTAGATCTGTTCATACATAGAACAACTGGCACTCGTATTCTGCAGCCTCTGAGCATCTTGCAAGGGCCTGTTAGCAATTACAGGAGGGCATGGCTCTGCTCTGTTGCTTGTTTCCCATAGATCCACAATGATGATGGTGTGTGGCTCAGACTGAATGATGAGACTGTAAAGAAGTATGTTCCCAACATGAATGGGTACACTGAAGCCTGGTGTCTCTCTTTTAACCAGCATCTGGGCAGAAACCTCCTGGTCCCGGTTGATGTAAGTATAGGCCTCCCCTTTGTAGAATAGCAGGAGCCCCTATGCTGCTTATTTGAGACTGCTTTATATCCTTCAGGGTTAAGTGGAGCACTGTGCCAATGTTTTCAGTGATGTAAGTGCATCCAGTAACCTAATGCCTTAAAGCATGACATTTCGATTACTTTGAGGCCAGTAAAATTATTTCTTGCATGCTTTTGATCCAGTGCTTTAACACTAAAGCTTTGATTACATTAGGAGGCAACAGGTCGGTGATCTTGCCCCACGTTTCTGTACTTTTGTCATTTTTGCAAAGTGTTCAGGCTATTGTGTAATTTATAGATATCTGTCATACTTTTCTTTAAAATATATTTTTAACAGGATGTTTTAAGGAATAGTTAGTATTAGACATCCACTATTCAAGCATATCCAACCATTCCCACTTCAGATGTGTCTTTTTGGAGGGAAAACTATCCTGTAAATACATGCATATAATGCCTTTTTTTAATTTAGCAACTATTAATAGCTGATTAATAGCTGTTGCAGTGTATGAGGTGCACAGGAACAAAAACATGGCAAGAACAAAAACAAGTTCAGGACTCCGGTTAACGTTTCCATAAAAGTTCTATAGAAAAATCACATTCATTAATGTAAATTTTGAACAACAGCCAAACACACTGTAAGGCGCTAGAGCGAGCTAATCACTTGATTCGT
The DNA here is from genome assembly GCA_028565825.1 of Olivaichthys viedmensis. Classification (NCBI taxonomy): domain Eukaryota; kingdom Metazoa; phylum Chordata; class Actinopteri; order Siluriformes; family Diplomystidae; genus Olivaichthys; species Olivaichthys viedmensis. The sequence goes on along the minus strand of JAOUQW010000046.1, from coordinate 10,540,329 downwards.
GAATACAACAGTTTCACACAGTAAACTGTCATCAGTGCAAGCATTAGGACTTTAGGAAAAAACAAGAAACAATTTATTTATTTATTTATTTTTGCACACATAGGGATTTATGTTGCTTCTACTGACTGCTTATTGTTATTTGGCAAAATACGAGCATTGATTTGAAAATAGAGTGTATCTGACGCTGCGTCTTCTGTTAGTTTTGCATGGTTGTTTGCAGCGCGAATGGGGACGCAAAAACTATTACTGTTCATGCTATGCCTCCAGTAAGCAGATTAGTAATGTTTCTCCACATATATCATACCGGTTACAGAGTATGTGTCAAGCATCTAAACCTGGCCTCTGAACTTTTTTTTTTAAATTATTATTATTTTTTTGGAGATCTAGTCATTGTGTGACAAATTAGCAGTAAATAATCAGATTCTTTTTAAATTATATAAATGTGCAGCATAATGCTCAAAACACACAGAATGTTATTTTGCATGACTTGTTTTTACTTATTCAATATTTTTCCTTGATCATTTGTTAAAAGCTTAGTTATTTAGTCTGAATCTGCCTGCCATGTCCCTCAGGCAGCCAACGACTGATGCATGCAGTCACAGCTGTAAAACTGCAATGGGTGGTGGGTAAAATGAACAGATATGCACTTAAACTTGATAAACTGCATAAACCAGACCCACAGTATTCAAGGACAAATTCAAATAGAAAGGTCCATTTATTTAATCTATTTGCTAATTTAATATATTTACTAATTCAACTTGAATTCTTGAAATATTATTGGCTTTATACTGTTTGAGAAATTTAGAATTATATCAGTGAATCTGTTGAACTAAAACGACTGGTGTCTGTTTAATATCTGACCGTATAAAATAATATTGGCAGATGCTATCGGTAATTGGAATTCATATCGGACGGGCCCTAGTATTAAGCAATACTTTTTCCTGATCATGTAATAAACAGCCATTGGATGAGATGCATGATTGACTCAATAGCTCAAGATGCCCAACTGAACCCCTACTGCCCCTCGCTTCACAAAGACAGGCACTGGTGCATATGGGGGAGTCTGTAAATAGTGTTTGTGTTACTCCAGTGTGTTGCAGTACAGAGCCAAAAGAACAAAAAGTGTCACTGTGTAGTTACTTGTGAACTGCGATGTATATCTGAAGGTCACCATGAAATGGATAAAGATTTGTTAGATTCATTTGCATTATGACTCAGAAACCTTCAAACCAAACGTACCCATTAGGGACATGGGTTGCTCACTTTGAAGCGCTAAAAGGATAATCAAGAGCAAGATGCACATGGTTTTCTGTCATAAAACAATTGACTGTCAGAACCCTGCTTTGCTGGACAACATGCCATAATTCTAAAGGACATTTACTCATGTATTTGAAGGAGCTCTGATCAGAAGCCTCAGTGTGAACAGCATGACACTCCACCGTTTTTTGGAAGATTGTTTAAGATTGTATTAATCAAAAAAGCATTTCTTTACATGGATTGCAATTGGAGCTTTAGATTCAGCTTCAGATGACCATGATATAATTATTTGAGCTCAAAGCCCTAATACAAGAAAGTATTTTTCAGGGAAAACTAATCAATAAAATCGTCATCGGAAAAAACAGTTCTCTTCCAAAAAAAGAAAATCCATACTGTCAGCACCTTTTTCTCTTTTAAGTAATTCCCTACCGTGATTTGATTTTCTTACAATCTGTTGCTCAGAATACCTTTAGCGCTAGCCAAGGAGTCAGGGATATCGACTTTTTGTCTTGGACGACCTTATCTTGTTTCCCTCAGGTGAGTTGTCAAAAGGAGGGACAGATGTGTATGGCTATGCTGCTTCTTTGCTTTCCACCAGTGTTTGTCTTTATTTGTCCGCTTGAAATCTTGTTCATTTACAGTTAATGTGTCGTCCCACAGATGCATGATTTTATTTTTGTGAATTGTGTATCTAGGAAGACAATATTTACATGGCTATTTAGATTATGCTGAGTTAAATGTATTTTTGTGCAATTCTATCTAAAGTATTTTTTATTTTATTTTATTTTTACATTTAATTAATGACACTTTCGTATAAAATGCTTTCAGATTATGATTTAGTAGTTATTAATCAGGTCATTGGCATGATTTATTGTCATGAGAGAGTCTATAATGGCATGATTTCATTTTTTTTTTTTTTTTTTTGGCCTTATAAAAGGAGCTAACCAGCATGCTTGCCACATAGTCAGCCCCACTGAAGTATACCAAAGTGTCATTTTGTGTACTCGTTGATCTCATTTAGTTCATCAAAAATTACATTTTGGTGTAACATTGGACTTGTACATCAGTAAGAAATACTTATGTATTATATTTTTTGTTGCATATATTGTCATGGGTAGACCCTAGTTGAACATTACATTAAGTGTTTGTGTAACTGTCACAGCTCCTTGTTAAGTGCTGACACTACACTAAGATAACTACATTGGTTGTCCTGATCTCAGATGTTAAGATTTTAGAATTGATGGCAGTCCATTTAAAATGCATAAATGTAATGTACTGTACCTGTTGCTCTTGTGCTTTAGAGATTGACCTGTCACCTTTGGTTTTGCAGGAGGCCAGGCCCCAGTCAGATGAGTGTATAAGGGAGACCAATGGCCGCCCCTCCCATGAAGCCCCCATGCGCAGTGTGGACAGGGCTGGCCTGGGTGGCGGACCAGGTCTTTATAAGGTAGTGAAGACGGGACCCTCGGGTCACAACATCAGAAGCTGCCCAAACCTTAGAGGTATCCCCATTGGGATGTTAGTACTGGGGAACAAAGTCAAGGCGGTAGGCGAGGTATGGACTCCCACCTGTGTTCTTTTGGCTGCTAGTAAATCACTACGTTGCCAGATTTCTTGCCTTATTTCCAGTGCTGCGGTCACTGTAACACCAGTTTCCTTTTCTTCTTTGTATCCCTTAAAATAGCAGTGTGTAATTTCCTTTTAAAGAAACAATACATAATATGACTCTGGTGTGGATGTGTGATCAATCTCTGCATATTGAAATTCTCACACACAAAAGTAGAAGTAAAAAAAAAAAAAAAAATGCATGGCTTCAGCTTTTGCTCCTGCTCTCACTCAATAACAGTCCAGTACAACTATTTGGAATGCTCAGTGAATAATGTGTGACATTATGTGCACTCAAATTACTGCTGTGAGCAAGAAATAATTCTGACATGCAACATTTTATGCAGTGTGATGCTCATAAAAAAAAAAAAAAAAAAGCTGAAGTCATCTAAAAAATGACCTTATCTGCCCACTCGGAGTCTTTTTTCCTTTAGCACATGTGAATGCTCTACATGGTTTTCCATTGAGGTGGCTGAATGTGCCTCTTCCTGCTCAATCTGTCTAGAGGGTGTGGTGTGTCATGCTGTCCCTGAGTGCTCCCCCCTTCCTTGGACTACTGTGCACTTACCACTGCTGCACCAGTTTTCCCTTCCACATTCACATGCCAAACAGAACAGTGTGCTGTGTTGAGTCAAGCACCTTAATTTGTAGTAAAATATATGATACTAAGTGAATGGCACATCAGATAATTTAACATTTGTTGTCAGTGTAATCACGAAACATTTTATTTTCAATCAGAGTATACTGCACAGTGTAATGTTGTTCTCTGAGAACAACCTCTGTACAAGCTTTAATGGTTATGGACTGTGGTGGAGAGTTGTGTGTGACGAGATAAATATTGTCTTTCTATCAGGTGGTTAACTCAGAAGGCACATGGGTACAGCTGGATAAGAACAGTGTGGTTGAGTTCTGTGAGAGCGATGAGGGAGAGGCCTGGTCCTTAGCCAGAGACCGAGGAGGAAACCAGTATCTGCGCCATGAAGAAGGTAACAACACGCCCACAAACAAAAAGTTGAGAAATAAGATTCCATCCATGCCTGACCAAGGTAGTAGCATCCAAAACAAGTCACATTGGACATTGTCATGTGGAAAGCTGATGAACAGTATGTCTTATCTTTTTCTTTTTTTCCCGCTAACAGAACAAGCTATCCTAGAGCATGGTGCCCAGACTCCTCCCCCGAGCCCGTTCTCAGTGCAGGCCTTTAGCAGGACTATGGGCAATGGGGCCCAAGGCTTCGATTATGGCATCTCCAACAACAAAGGTGAGCTTAGACGATCACTTGAATGCAACAAAAACCTGGTTCATTAGGGGCCACACTCCCACGGTTACTGTTTAACATTGCGTGGACAAGCCAGCATTACTTAAAACCTCTGTTATTTTGTGACCATCTGCTATCTGTCAACATTTGTCTTCTTATAATATTCAATTTAAGCATTTGCACAGTTTCAGTAAACATGTTTAAAGTAATGTACCTTTCACTTTAACCAAACAGGTGTACATTTGATAACCAACGAACTCAGGTTTTGTGATTCTGTATTGCTCTAAACTTTGTGCATTTTTCATCTTCTCATCTGTTTTTGCATTTCTCTGGGAACACTACTACTTCTCATCAAAGTTGTACACATCAGTGATCTGGGCGATTTGTATGTTTATTTAGCGTGTAGTATCTTTTCTACATCTACATATTGAGAATTTCGTGATGTTTTGGGAATTACGTCAACTACACAGGGATATTTTGGTTCTTGGCCAGTGTAGCGGCTATTGATACTAGAAATCTGTTGTCTTATGTTTATTGTGTGAGTGTCAGAATGAAGATAGATGGGCTTTTTTCCCCCTCCTATGTGGTCCTGGATTAGTGTTTGCCCCCTTGTTGAAGTATATTTAACTTTTATTCCTCAGCTGACCGTCTGTTGCCGACAATTGCTCAGTATTGTGCCATATATCCTAGCTACTCTTAAACACTGTGATGCCACATACAATTGTGTTTGTTAGAAGCCTTTTCTTTTAAATTAACGAAATTCTTTCTGTGTTCTGCATGCTCATATGTTTATTGTGTGTTATGGCTAACATCAGTGCCATGTAAAGCCATCACTGTGTGCATGGGCAAGGCTTTGTGTGCTGCACACTTAGTTTGTCTGGTCTTGCCAAGTTGTGCCCCACTTTCTCCCTCAGTGGAGGACTTGGTTTAAAGCCTGCTGTGCTTTCTTCATTCACTGCTGCCGAGTGGTGCTCCCATAGACCTTTGCTGAGCAGCATGGTGTCTTATGGACCCTTCATCACTACCTTATGCACAAACATTCATAGTTACAGTTCATGGTGAGAAGTTTGTGATAAAGCCAAAGTTCTGCAGTTGATATTCTGCTTAAGAGTCAGACACAGATTGTTTTGGTGCATGCAGTTAGTCTTCTAACCATAATGGAACCAAACAAACACAAACCTGACAAGATTTGTGCTCAACCTGGGAGTGATGAAAGAAAAGCCAAGGCAATGTTGCCAAAGCCAGCACCTTACCCATGGCCTGGTACACTACACCCTAACTATCAGAGGTGTGGATTTTTTAAAACCTGACTTACTGTCCCCAAAACCTCTACTTGTTCCCCTATAATTCAACTAACCCACTGACACCCCTCTGTACTGCCAGTGAGTGCGCCTGTGTGGGGCATTAATGAGTCTTAACGTTTTATATGGTTCCTATCGTAAAAGCTATAGTCTTCCCATTGTCTTCCACATTACAGGTGACCGGCTGAGTGCCATACTGAATTCCATTCAGTCTGGGCCTTTCCTCCCAGCTCCCTCCATATTTGAGCAAGCCGCCAAACCTCCCTCTTCCCTTGTCCACAGCCCTTTTGTATTTGGACAATCCCTTTCCCAGCAGCCTCAGCCACAACCACAGCTTCTGAGTAAGTCTGGCCCTCTGTTTGACAGTGGTGGTGCTTGCTTGCACAGGTGCACAAGGCTTTGTATTTGTTTTGTTATTTAATATTTCTGTTTATTTTGAACTGTTTGTGTTCCCCTCAGGCTTAGGCCCCCTGCTCTTCTCCCTCTTTTCCACCATACTTGCTTGCTGTTCCTTCTTGTAGCCATTTTAACTCTAGCAAATTAGTCACTCTGTAACACTTGCATTTCTATTGCTCCTCCATTATTATTTTTTTTCATTGCATTTCTCATTGTACACATTTGCTCATCCTATTTGTTACCTTTCCTGGGTTTATTTTATTTTTCCTCCGTCTGATTTATACCATTTACTTTCACCATTCACTTATTGTTTATAAGACAACTTTTAACAGGGCAAAGTATTGTACTAAAATCGATGAGATGTAATTAATCGCTGTAATTAATAATGCCACCATCGAGTCTGTAGTACAACGGTGAATTTGTTATTTTGTTTAAAAGTCCATTTGAGTAGATATATTCTTTGGTTAGAAAATACTTTATTTGGTGTGTGCATGCGTGTCTGCATTCGTTTAGAGCTTTTCACCCAGCTGATGTAGGCGCATCCACAGTCCAGGGATTGCATTAGTTCCTGCTTTTTACCGTCTTTTTCTTTCCAGTGCCTGTATTCTCTCTCTGTCTCTAGTTCTGCTTCCTTTCTCTATTTAGCTTTCTGTTTCTATTCTCTTTCATTCATTTTTGACTTTTTTCTTTTCTATTTCTCTCTCTCTCTCTCGCGCGCTCTCACTTCCGTCTCTGATATTTATTTTTGGTTCAAACCTTGTTGCTTACTCTCCTTGCAACTGTTTTCCGCTGTAGATGCTTCATCACGCAGCCTTGCTTCAAGTGAGCGTGTGCACAAAAGCAGTGCGGCTGGGCCTGGCACCGCTCTCTCATCTCTTGCTCTCAGACAAAAGGGTGGGTAATGCATGCCTCCTCCTAGGAGCACCAGGAGACTTGCTACCGAGACGGACTTCGTCTCATCCACTGCTTCATGATCTTTAGTTTCCCTCTGGGTTGGATTGAAACATGTAGCACTTTAGTTTCTCCTGCATTCGACTGACAAAATACTTACTTTTACCTGGGGACTATAGAGAATGTTGTCTACATCATTCTAACTTGGATTTTGATTGACTAAAATACAACATGTGGATAAGGGAATTGGAAGACTACGTTTTTTAGTGGATTCTTTGTCATGTTCCTCATACGTCATATCATGTTCGGTTTTTTTTTCTTTTTTTTCTGTCCCTCGTGTTAATTCTGGGTTTTTTTTTCTTTCTTTTTTTTCAGGTGTGATGTTTATATTTAATGTATTTTATGATTATTTTTTTTCCTTCTCCAGACAGTTGAATTTCCAAAACCCCTGAACTTTGTGAGATGCTATCATAAATTAAGTAATCACTAATGTGTTGTAATATTCAGGTGAGAGAGGGAATGTGACAGCTCGGTCAATGTCTCCAGCAAGTAAGCACCACCAAGAAGGCCGCGCAACTAAAGTCGACAGCCGCTCCAACCGCACTGCTGACCAGGGCAAAATCAAGACCGCTGAAAGCCTGTCTGCCAGCGAGGCGCTTATCCTCAAATCCGACACGGGCAAATTGCGTTCTGACTCGCACAGTCGCTCCCATTCACCCAACCACAACACCCTACAGGCCCTGAAGGCTGATGGGAAAACCTCAGGCCTCCGGTCTGAGTCTCCAAATCCTGGCTCACGTTCTTCCTCACCTAAACAGAAGACCCTCACCTCAGGCAGGTCAAGTCCCTCTAGCACCAGTTCCCCACGCTCCTCCTCTCCACACGATAAGAACCTGCCACTGAAAGTCTGTCCCTCCTCAAAGGCTCATCTAGACCCTCCTCGTGAGAGATCCAAATCTGACTCCTATACCCTGGACCCTGACGTTTTGAGAAAGAAAAAAGTACCCCTGACAGAGCCACTAAGAGGCAGGTCTACCTCTCCCAAACCAAAACTCCCAATAAAAGAGGCTAAGGGGGGAAGCAGCAATGCTGAAAACTGTGCCCCGTCCCCCCATGTTGTCCAGGAGAACCTCCATAGTGAAGTAGTAGAAGTATGCACTTCCAGTGCGCTTCTGTCCAATGATGAAGCCAATGATGAAAATGCAGAATTGTGTAATGCTGAAGAGGGCTCTTCCAAAGTACATTTCAGCATTGGAAAGGCTCCTGTCAAAGAGGAATTAGAAAGCCGTTCCTCACCCAAAGTCAGCCGCAAGACCTCTAGCAGGCATGTGCGCCCCAAAAAGGACAAATCAGGGCCGCTCTTTAAGGGTGAGAATGTCCGCCATGCTGAGCCCGCCAAGCAGGCCATGTCGCCCTCTGTAGCTGAATGTGCCCGTTCTGTTTTTGCAGCCTTCCTGTGGCATGAGGGCATTGTGCATGATGCCATGGCCTGCTCCTCCTTCCTAAAGTTCAACCCCGAACTGACCAAAGAGCACGCACCCATTCGCAACTCGCTCAGCTGCCAGCAAAGCCTCGATGAGAAGGAAAGCAAGCTGAAAAACCGTCACTCACTTGAGATCTCCTCTGCTCTCAACATGTTCAACATCTCACCTCACGGCCCTGACATCTCCAAGATGGGCAGCATCAATAAGAACAAGGTTCTCTCCATGCTTAAAGAGCCACCATTGCCTGAGAAGTGTGAGGATGGGAAAAGTGAGTCAGCCTCTTATGAGGTGACCAGCCACTCCACATTAAGGTCAAAGTCTCTCCTGCCCCTAACTCTCCAACACCTCGTAGCCTTTTGGGAGGACATCTCTATGGCAACTATCAAAGCTGCCACGCAGAATATGATCTTTCCCAGCCCTGGTTCCAGTGCCATCCTGAAAAAGAAGGAAAGTGAGAAAGACAGCAAGAAGTCCAAGAAGGAGAAAAAGAAGAAGGAGAAAGCAGAGGTTCGCCCCAGAGGGAACCTCTTTGGGGAGATGGCGCAGCTGGCCATGGGAGGCCCAGAGAAAGACACTATCTGTGAGCTGTGTGGAGAGTCTCACCCGTACCCTGTTACCTACCACATGAGGCAGGCCCACCCAGGTACAGCATTGTCTTTTTATATTGGAGTTTTTTGGAGTATTTAGTACATAATTTGTTAAAAGTGATAAATAGAGATGTGATGGGTTACGAGTGTTTTTTTCCCCTGTATTCTTTTAGGCTGTGGGCGTTATGCTGGAGGTCAGGGCTATAATAGCATTGGTCACTTCTGCGGGGGATGGGCAGGGAATTGTGGAGATGGAGGGATCGGTGGGAGTACCTGGTATCTGGTTTGTGACCGCTGCAGAGAGAAATACCTGAGAGAGAAACAAACCGCAGCCAGGGAGAAGGTAGAACATTTGGTGTTGCACAATTGCAGTTTGTTTGACATTTTTTCACTTGGTCTTAATTAACTCTGTGTATTTGCTTTTTGGTTCAGGTGAAGCAGTCCAGGAAGAAGCCTTTGCAAGTGAAAACTCCTCGAGCACTTCCCACCATGGAGGCTCACCAGGTGATCCGTGCCAACGCCCTGTTCCTGTTGTCCCTGAGCAGCGCAGCCGAACCAAGTCTGCTGTGCCACCACCCACCCAAACCCTTCCACACACACCTACCCAGCCTCAAGGAGGGAGTTTCTGAAGAGCTGCCAAATAAAATTGGTTGCCTGTATCTGCAGACTTTGGCTCGGTACATACCATCACTATTATCTATCATCACCCAGTCAAAAAGACTTTCAGATTTGAGATTTCATAATGAATATACTAAGACATATATTTTGACTGATAATGTTAATGTCAATCAGCAGACTTATTAAAGCATCTAATGTGCACTATGTTGCAGTCAACATACAGAGAGTTTTGGAGGCTACCAGGATGAAAACCTGTTCCAGGATGAGATGCGCTACCTGAGATCGACCTCAGTCCCAGCTCCTTATATCTCTGTCACACCAGATGCTTGCCCCAATGTCTTTGAGGAACCGGAGAACAACATGAAGTCCATGCCACCTAGGTAACAGCTCATTCTTTCTTCACTGCTGCCTTCTAGTAATAGACTCAGGGTAATAATTTCGTTGAGGCAGAAATGAGCGTTTGAATCATATTTAATTCCCCCCCCCCCATTCATTGCTTTGGTAGTCTGGAGACAAGTCCCATCACAGACAGTGACACAGCCAAACGGACCGTGTTCCAGCGCTCTTACTCAGTGGTTGCTTCTGAGTATGACAAACAGCATTCGTCTTCTCCAGCCCGAGTGAAGGCAGTGCCCAGACGGAGGGTACACAGTGGGGATGCAGGTACTCCTACTACTTAGTGGCACATCTAGAGTATTGTTTTCACTAACTTATAAATTAATATTTTTAATATAATGATATTGGTGGGAGTTCAAAATTCTGATCTGCTATGTACACTGCCCCAACAGTTTCTTATAATTGTTCTGGACTTTCTTGTTTTATTACACGATTAGTCCCACAGACCAAACCTATATTAGTGCTTTATTAAAGGCAGGTGCACTTGGACGGTAAACCAGTTAAGCCTATAGATAAAAACTCACAGACAAGGCTGATATCAGTTGTAAGAAAAATATATGTTGTGTACTACAAGTGCCTAATTAGTGATGAAGATCTAGGCCTTTTCCAATTGGGTCTAGATTGCTTATAAAATAAAAAGTTACAAACATTTCTCAATTCAATGATGCATTTCACTTAGTTAAATATTATAATGTATTTAAAATGAGCCCATTGCTTGTGTAGCCAAAAATGCTAAAAATACAGGGTAGTAACTTTTGACTGGCAGTGTACATGATGGTGTCATCTGATATGTATTGTTAATGCCTTCTAGTTTGTTGACCCCCTGTTCTTTAGTAGACACTTATGGCTCTGATCTGATCTGTCTGAGCTATAAGTGTGAATCTTGACACAAAAATTGTTGCATGTATTTTTGCTGTCTGTAGAAGTGGGCTCCTCCCTCTTGCGGCACCCCTCTCCTGAGCTGTCCCGTCTGATCTCGGCGCACGGCTCCCTCAGTAAAGGGGAGAGGAATTTCCAGTGGCCTGTGCTGGCCTTTGTCATTCAGCACCATGATTTGGAGGGCCTGGAGGTGGCCATGAAGCATGCTCTGCGAAAATCGGCTTGCAGAGTGTTTGCTATGGAGGTTGGTGATAATTAGTCAGATACTATACCTGCTAGTGGTTCCTGATTTTACATTTATGTCTTATGTAATAGTGCAAACTATACAATCAAGTACAATTCATAACAAGGACTCTCTATTTCCTCATCAGGCTTTTAACTGGCTGCTGTGCAACGTGATTCAGACCACGTCTCTCCATGATATTCTCTGGCACTTTGTGGCTTCTCTAACTCCATCTCCCTGTGAGCCAGAGGAGGAGGAGGAGGAGGAAAACAAAGGGAACAAAGACACAGTGGAGCAGGTGAGGCTACATTACAAATAAAAGTAGTTTCTTATTTACTGGGTAGAATTCATTTGAAGTCATGTTTTTGAGCAGAATAGAGCAGAATTTGCTTAGCTTTTGAATGCTGCCTGGTCTGTTGTGCCACAGGAGAAAGATTTAGGTGTGTGCGAGCATCCACTCTCTGATATTGTCATCGCTGGAGAGGCAGCTCACCCTCTCCCTCACACATTCCACCGACTTCTCCAGACCATCTCTGACCTGATGATGTCACTACCCAGTGGTAGTTCCCTCCAACAAATGGCCCTCAGGTAACTGATCCACTGCACAATACTGCCCCACACTAATATGTTAAGTGCGTCTTGCATCTATATTGTAACTGAAATCTTTAAACTTCAAATAGGTGCTGGAGCCTTAAATTCAAACAGTCGGACCATCAGTTTCTGCACCAGAGTAATGTTTTCCATCACATCAACAACATCCTTTCCAAATCGGATGATGGAGACAGCGAAGAGAGCTTCAACATCAGCGTGCAGTCAGGCTATGAAGCCATCAGTCAGGTTGCAACAGTTTTTCTTAATAGTTTTAGCATATTTTTGCATCCTCAGACTTGAAACAGCATTATGTATTTCTGCAGAACGAGGTATATTTGAGTGTATGTAATATTACATGAAGTCAACATACAAACTAGAGATTGCAAATCTTTCCACTCAGCAATGAGCATAAGATTCAGACCAGAGTCGTACCAAGTAACATTTGCATGAAAATATTTACCCATTGTAAATATGTGATGCAGTGGTCCACAAACCAGTGCTCACCTCTTTCACTACTTCCTCTTTCAACACAGATACAGGTCTCAGAATATTGTTTAAGAAAAACTCTAATAAATCGAATACTATGTACATTCTGCATGTAGTAACCTTTTTTTTTTTCTTCAACACAGGAGCTGTGTGTGGTAAACTGTTTGAAGGACCTGACCAGTGTGATGGACATAAAAACATCCAGCCGACCTGCTATGATTGGCAGCCTGACTGATGGTTCTACCGAGACATTCTGGGAGTCAGGGGATGAGGACAAGAACAAGACTAAGAGCATCACCATCAGCTGTGTGAAAGGCATTAATGCCTCTTATGTGTCTGTACATGTGGACAACTCCCGTGACATTGGAGTGAGTTTGGGACTGGAGAGCTTTTGTTTTAGTTATCGGCAAATGGCTAATTGAACATGTTCAGTTAATTAACAGTTTTGCATAACAATAATAATAATACTTTTTCTTACCCTTTAGAACAAAGTCACATCAATTACATTCCTCTGTGGAAAGGCAGTGGAAGACCTCTGCAGGATCAAACAGGTAAGTCCAAAACTTCAATATAGGTCTGCACAACCCTTAGTTTTGGTAAAATTTCTCCTCACATTTCGGCAGCTGTAAAATATGTTCAGAGAAAAAAAATCCAGTCTTGTGGGCCACCAACGTCCAACTAATCGGGGACAAGGAGGCGTCTCTACTTGCCTGTCAATCATGTTGCCGGTCAATTCAGAAAGCTCTCCCTCTTTAACTAGCATTCAGCCGTTCTAGCGTAGGCAGTGCGTGTGCATGTGTTTTGAGGGCGTGGCTCAGTTATCTAGTGGTTTCCATGGCCTGTTTATTCAATGGAATTTTTGTTGCATCAGATTGACCTGGACTCGCGGCACATGGGCTGGGTGACCAGCGAGCTGCCTGGAGGGGACCACCATGTGATTAAGATCGAGATGAAGGGCCCTGAGAACACATTGAGGGTGAGGCAGGTTAAAGTGCTTGGCTGGAAGGAGGGTGAGAGCATCAAGATAGCAGGGCAGATCTCGGCCAGTGTAGCCCAGCAGAAGAACTGCGAAGCAGAGACCCTCCGCGTGTTCCGCCTTATCACGTCACAGGTTAGTGAGATTCTGTTTAGACGTATTGTGTAGTTAAATTAAAGCTATTAATGCCTTATTAATTCAAAATCCACATCTGCACCTATAAATAGGAAAACAATTTCATTTGTGTAGGTGTTTGGAAAGCTGATATGTGGGGATGCAGAGCCTACTCCAGAGCAGGAGGAAAAGAACCTGCTGTCATCTCCAGAGGGTGAAGACAAGGTAAGCATCAGAGTTTGGCAGAATCATAGGAACACAAATGTACATTTAAGAATGCGTTTGAGTAACACCAAGTTTGCTTTTGTTAACGATTTCTTTGCTAACATCATTTCTAGGCACCATCTGATGCAGATTTAAAGGAACACATGGTTGGCATTATATTTAGCAGAAGCAAGCTCACCAATCTGCAGAAACAGGTACAATGTCATGTCATGATTAACAAATGTCTTAACCCCTTATATCAGTCATTATGGCCTTGAACCTTGTGTGTCAGTTGCAGACTATATCATCACAGAACCAACCAGACTAAGTTTCTTCGGTCAGTCTGAAAACACTTTGATTCACTGTTTTCCGCTCTACCAGATCCGATGAAAAAAACGCCTGCTTTTTTTGCGCTTCTAAATAGGATCCTGTGATTGGCTGTAGTGCGATTTACTAGAGCCAAAAGGCTCAGAAACGTATCTAAATCATCCATCGTACATCACAAACAAAGATGGCTGACAAAAACTGATCTGTATACTAAATGGCAGTGCGAGCAATGCAGCAGGACAGACTATCCATTGTTTCTATAAATGGCAGTATTTTCTTGCTAGAAACACTGCAAAATACAATATTCATGCTATATGGTGCAGTCTAGGCCCATAATCAAGCCGCATATTTGGGCTATATTTTAACTAGTAGACCTACTGCAGCAGCGGGCACCCTCGCAGTCGTAATTCCAAACTTTGTGGAAGTGCTACCTAACTTTATTCAGTTGTATACTTTGGTAATGCATGTTTATATTAATCTGACAGCCAATACAGAAGAAATGAATGCTCCACGCTTCTCTGAGAAAATGTGAATTCTTTACCGTTTTATTTTCCTTTTGTCCTCAGGTATGCGCACACATTGTGCAGGCCATACGCATGGAGGCTACCCGTGTGCGTGAGGAGTGGGAGCATGCCATCTCTAGTAAGGAGAACGCCAACTCACAGCCCAGTGATGATGACGCCTCCTCAGATGCATACTGCTTTGAGTTGCTGTCCATGGTCCTAGCCTTGAGTGGCTCCAATGTAGGTAGACAGTACTTGGCCCAGCAACTTACCCTGCTACAGGATCTGTTCTCCCTACTCCATACGGCCTCACCACGCGTCCAGAGACAGGTGTGTCTGAGTGTGTGGTACTGTAGTATATGTATTTTTGTGTTTCCTTTCTCCCACACAGCACTGAAACTATCATCGCCTTAGCTAGTATTTGTACTTATCTTTGACTCTCATCTCTACCTAGGTGACCTCACTACTCAGACGTGTTCTTCCTGAGGTAACTCCTGTGCGGTTGGCCAGTGTAATCGGAGTGAAGGCCTTACCACCAGCAGATATCAGTGACATCATCCACTCAACAGAGAAGGGTGACTGGAACAAGATGGGGATCCTGGACATGTTCCTGGGTTGCATTGCCAAGGCCCTCACAGTACAACTGAAGGCCAAGGGCACTACCATTGCTGGCATAGCAGGCATGGCAGCAGGCAAAGGTGTCACAACAGTCACGTTGCCCATGGTTTTCAACTCAAGGTGAGTTCGCCATGGTAATCTGAAAAAACATTCAAAAGATGAACTTGTAGAATGAGCCTATAAGAGTTAAAATGTTATTCTTGCTTTAGTAATCTAAATATACCTTTCTGGTTGTGAGTAGTTACATCCGGCGAGGTGAGAGTCACTGGTGGATGAAGGGCTCAACTCCACCTCAAATTGCTGAGATCATCATTAAGCTGGTTAAGGACATGGCTGCTGTAAGAATTCCATCTCAATATGCTTTTTCTCACTTTTCACATCACAGTTGCTCAATTCTAATCTGGGGTTGTATGGGTTTTAGATGTGGATGCTCATTAATCTTTTCTTATCCACCCCAGGGCCATCTCTCAGATGCCTGGTCCAGGGTGACCAAGAACGCTATTGCTGAAACCATTATTGCTCTTACCAAAATGGAGGAGGAGCATCGCTCACCAGTGCGCTGCATTGCTACGACACGGGTATGACTTTTCATTATTCAGCGTCAACAGGTCAGCTAAGCCACTTTTCCTTACGACAAACCTGGTCACTGAGCAATCAGGCATGGGTTTAAAGAGCAACTGCGGTGAATTTCATGCAAAATGTTACAAAAACATGATCTTGGGCATGATCAAAATAAGACGCAATACAGTTTGATTTTAAACAAAAGTAATGTTTCGTTACGAGTGTATTTTCAACAGAAAAAAGAGGCGCACTGAAAAGTTTTATTCCAAAAAAAAAGACATGCCCTTGAATGCATTAAATATAGAATTGTAAACACTGAAAAAAAAAACCCCATCTATGTAGGTTATCCTGTATATTCTTACAGTATATTATTGGTCAGAGCAATAAATATAAATTATTTTATGGACACCTGTCAAAGGCCAGTTAAAGTACAAAAAGAATTCTGTGCACCTACAGATTAAGTGGTCTTTGAAATGTATAAAGGTGAACCTGGTGTGTTGTTTTTGTATAGCTCTGGCTTGCTCTTGCCTCTCTGTGTGTACTGGATCAAGACCATGTGGATCGACTGTCTTCAGGCCGCTGGATGGGCAAAGATGGCCAGCAGAAACAGATGGTAAAGCACACTGCATTTTAACGGCCCTCGGAGGTGCAATGAAGACCTATAAAACCCTTTTATTACTAAAACACTCTCCTTTTCTCTTTTTTACAGCCTATGTGTGACAATCATGATGACGGTGAGACGGCGGCCATCATCCTGTGTAATATATGTGGGAACCTGTGCACTGACTGTGACCGCTTCCTTCATCTTCACCGGCGCACACGCTCCCACCAGAGACAGGTACACTCCCATTCACATGACCGGGAGGAAGAACATGAAGCAGGATCAGTATAACGATTAACCCTGCGCTCACACCGACAGCGAATTTTCGTCTTGGCGCCGCTAAGAGCGCTCTACGTTGGTTGCTAGTGGGCTTTCCTGTCTTTAGTTTAGTGCCGGTTGCCATGGTTTCACTGGTAGCACCAGGCTAGTGCTAATGGCCACACAAACGACATATCTAGCTACAGAACGCATGCAAAACCATCCATTTGACCACAAATCAAATGTCTTTCCGCTGAAAATGAGATGTCGTGCCCTTTTTGACCGCAAATCAGAATCAGAATCAGATTTATTGCCAAGTAGGTTTTCACATACAAGGAATTTGCTTTGGTCTGTTGGTGCATAACAATAAACATAGAATGGAAATGAAATAAGAAAATTAAAAAATAAAATAAAAAGCAAGTACCATT
>JAOUQW010000046.1:10507476-10523666 GCA_028565825.1 Olivaichthys viedmensis | reverse complement strand
GTGGGGGTCCCGTGCCTTGTTGATGAGACCAGCTGCGGTCGGAAAGAAACTGTTTTTGTGGCGTGAAGTTTTGGTCCAAATCAGATGTAGAGTTCAATGCATCACTGTCTATAGTGTAGGAATGACCCGAAAGCATTTGCTCTTCGCAATCGCTGCAAAAATGGCAAAAAACACCGGCACTGTTCTACTTTGGGTAAATCAAACACATCAAGCACGGCGAGTCTCAGCGACTGGTTCAGGGGCTGCGACTGGAAGTGAGTGTCTGGAACAAAAAAAAAAACATGGATAATGTTTCACTGTAGGGGGATAAAGCAGCGCACCACCGTCCCTCACTCCCATTGGTAGTCGCCACGTCACTTCTCTTCTCATTTGCATAGAATTAAACTCTGCTCATCTTTGTTACGTCGCTCTCCCAGCCCACTTCGCGTCGCTAACAGTTACTCCGCCTCGTGTCGCTGTAGATCGCCAGTTCACATTGAAAAAGAATGACTTCTGGCCGCGTTGTCGCGTCACTGCCGGTGTGTGTGCAGGGTTAGACTAGAGCGGATGAGCAGGAGGTCATATCAGTCGGATTTCACACAAAAACTATAGGAATTCGAATAACCAAGAGCGATTTTATTGGATTTCATACCGATGATGTCATTAAAAATCTAAGGTTATAACTAACCGTTATTTATCTAATATTTTTTTCTAGTAATTGTCTCATCTAATGGTGGTTTCCCTTTTTCAATAGCAAATTACAACTAAGAAATTACAAATTTAACAATAATCGGATAAAATGAAATATTAAAATACTAAATTAAATACTATATTTATACGTGACCTAACAGATGACCACATTTGGCAAGAAATTGCATTGCTCTGAATTCAGAAGGAATCTGTGGAGCGTCAATATCTTGATTCTCAGTTATGGGAAGCAGCTCAGTTTCACAAAAAACTACAGCTGGGGAGTCCATTCAGTCCGATAAGTGATGCATTCTGATATGAGATTTTATTGTTAAATTCGTATGTGAATTGCCTGGTTGTGGCTTGTTTATTGACGCCTTTTGATCCACAAGCTGTTTTTCGTCCAAAGGTTAGCCGATAGCTTTTCATTTTTCGCACCATTCTCAGTAAACTTTTGGTGTGCGTGAGAAGGCCAGGACTGCAGTCGTTTGTGAGCTGCTAACAACCGGCACACGCAGAGTATCATGCCATATTCAAAGTCACTAAGTTTACCTTTTTTGCACATTAATAAACTAAGCTGAACACTAATTTAATGCTAGAAATGCTGATCTTTTTGATTTTATATCACACAACACTTATTGAAATGTAAAATTGATGTGAATCTACCTAATAAACTGGCCACTCACTGTAGATAACTGCTGCTGTTAAGTAAATGACACGACAACAATAAAAATCCTTTTTTCTTCTTTTATTTTAAGTTAGATTCTAAACCAACCTAACCTTTACTGTTCATCTTCTCGGCGTTGGCTTGTGCGAATTCTTACACGCTTTCATTCCTGAGACCATGTCGATCGAATTATTTGCAGGTGTTTAAGGAGGAAGAGGAGGCCATTAAAGTTGACCTCCATGAAGGTTGTGGAAGAACCAAACTTTTCTGGCTTATGGCACTGGCTGACTCCAAGACCATGAAGGCCATGGTGGAGTTTAGAGAGCACACAGGTAACCTGGATTTTTTGCCCCATGTCAGTGAAAATGATATTCACATTATGCTGTATTTCCTTTTTTGTTGTTTATGGGTACTCTTTTGGCCAACACCTATGGCCATACATTAATACATCTCATGTGTTTTAGGTAAACCTGCTTCAAGCAGTTCAGATGCCTGCCGCTTCTGTGGCACCAGGAATGGCACGGAGTTGTCTGCAGTGGGGAGTGTGTGCTCAGACCCAGACTGCCAGGTAAAAAGCTGTACACCTCTCAATAGATAATGAATGTACATTGCAGTGCTAGTGTTTCTTTCAAATGTAGTACGCAGCAAACGAACTCTGTATTTGCAACTTGACCTGTGTGTGTGCGTGTGTGTAGGAGTATGCAAAGCTGGCCTGCAGTAAGACTCATGCGTGTGGTCACCCTTGTGGTGGGGTGAAGAATGAGGAGCTGTGTTTGCCCTGCCTATATGGCTGTGACAAAAACACCGGCTGCCTGAAACAGGACGCCGATGACATGTGCATGATCTGTTTCACTGAAGCCCTGTCTGCTGCCCCTGCCGTCCAGGTAGTGGACATATTGTAAAATACCTATGACCACAGGACAAGCATTTGCTTCAATATTTAAATACAAAAGTGTACTCTAGGCCTGACCTGTATCTCTTTTTATTCTCAGCTGGACTGCAGCCATGTGTTCCATCTTCAGTGCACACGCAGAGTCCTGGAAAACCGCTGGCTGGGGCCCAGGATAACCTTTGGGTTCATGTCCTGTCCTATCTGTAAGGTATGTCATGTGTTAAGCACCCACTGAAGTGCTGTAGACCCCAAGTAATCACACCAAGCAGAGGGTCACGGTTTGCGGGATGAGTAAATTGTCTTTGTGTACTTTACTCTTTCTTAACACTTGTTGTTGCATGTTTGTTTTCACTTTGTAGAACAAAATTAACCACTTGGTGATCAAAGACCTGCTCGATCCCATTAAAGAGCTCTATGAAGACGTGCGAAGAAAAGCTTTAATGAGACTGGAATATGAAGGGCTGCACAAGAGTGAGGCCATCACCATGCCTGGAGCTCGCTTTTACAATGACCCTGCTGGATTTGCTATGAATAGATATGCTTATTATGTTTGCTACAAGTGCAAAAAGGTTAGCGCCACAAGATTTCAATGTTTACAGTTAATAGTTTTAATGGGAAATGTTTAATTGAATTGATATTTCATTATTAGAAATACATATTTAATTCAGCAACATGGCAAACTGCAATCGACAGATGATTTAAAAAAAAAAGAATAACAGTGTATCTTTTTTTTAAATGTAATTTAAACATTTTTTAGACAAAATTGGTGAGGTACAGCAGGACAGTTGTATTCCGTGAAGGCCAAGTCTCCTGAAATGAGAGAAATAACACTAATGCCATTAGTTTAAGTTGGCAGATTTTTCAGGTGTAGCTTTTTTTGGCCCAGAATGTGATCTGTTGACTTTTGCAGGCCTATTTTGGGGGAGAGGCGCGCTGTGACGCAGAGGCAGGACAGGGAGATGACTATGACCCCAGTGAGCTCATCTGTGGCGCATGCTCAGATGTGTCCAGGGCACAGGTAAGTGGAAAAGAACTGTGTTCTGAAAATTTTCAAATAGAAACATGGTCTCGTGCTTACATGTTGTGTGCATGGCATGTTTTAGATTAATGCGGTATGTTGTTTAAAATTGTAGTGTATTTTGCTCCAGTAATACTACTGTCATATTCCGTGTGATTCCACACTGGTGTCATCTGTACTATTTTATTTAGGGAAAGAAGAGATGAGATAATAGCTCTAAACAGACTAATTTTGAGAGAATTATTTATTTTATTTTTTATTTTGCAGATGTGCTCTAAACATGGAACCGACTTCCTTGAGTACAAATGCCGTTACTGCTGTTCTGTCGCTGTGTTTTTCTGCTTTGGGACCACACACTTCTGCAACGCCTGCCATGATGACTTCCAGAGAATGACCAGTGTCCCGAAAGAAGAGCTGCCTCATTGTCCAGCTGGTCAATTTAAATCCCTTTCTTATAAAACATGCACCAATTAGTCCAGAAATGAGTAGAAATCTCAGCACCGTGTTTGTTATATTCAAATATTTAGTTGTTTATCTCTCTCTTTTTGACAGGCCCTAAAGGTAAACAGTTGGAGGGAAGTGAGTGTCCCCTGCATGTTGTGCACCCACCCACTGGAGAGGAATTTGCACTGGGTTGTGGCGTGTGCAGAAATGCCCATACCTTCTAAACGGTTGAGCTTCATGCGAGTCGCTGTCCGAGTCCCAGTTTTACCTGCAACTGCAGACTCCTGCTTAAGCCCAGTCTGAGAGAAGTGATCGAATGTCTGGCTCTGAGGAAGCAGTGATGCAGCACTGTGCTTCGAGATTCGGTGTCTCTCTCCGCGGACCCCGAAGGACCCAGGAAAAAAAAAGAAAAACTATGGAAATAATCTTGTGACGTGTCTGCATGCGGCCGTTGTAACCCTCGGCTCCCGTAAACGTTGCTCACCACCCGATCACTGAAGTGTACCAATATGGAAACTGACTCTTTTCCTAACCCTGTACAGTATTCTCCAATGTTGAGTGCATTATGGCTTAGCAGAAAAGATTCTGTTCAGATTATATAAGTGGACTGTCAAGAATGTTATGATGGCAGGAAAATAGTGTACGATTTATCTAATCTTGTATATAATGATAGTATCCAAAATAGGTGTATTCAGATGTTGCTACTCTACACTTGAGTTTTGTTTAATATTCTGGGTTTTGTTTGGAGCCAGAACTTTTAATGAAGTGCAATACTGGGTGTGCCTCCTATCTTGCAGCTGTAAACATGGAATGTATGTCAATAAAGCCACTGTACATTTTTATACAGTGATACACGCTGTTGTGTTTTCACCTGACAAATATAACATCATCTTTGTGCTCAAAAAACTTTGATGGGCCGCCTTCTGTCACGTCTGGGGGTTAATTTGAACCGTTTCAACTCCCCAATGATATAATGTGGTACAAACCCATTTTTCTGTCTTTTTAAAACCATAAAATGTGAGTATGTTCTATTGTTGTATTGTAAAAATAGAACACAGAAATCTTTGGGATGGGGCCAGTCTTCGCACCAGAAAAAAATATTATTAGAAATTGTGAATCTTTTGGAAGTGTGAGAATGTGTGGAAGTGTGATGAACAGCTGCTGTAATAGAGAGAGAAAAAAAACTGCTACCTGTAAATCTGCTCTGTATTGTCTGTGGTGGATCGAGTTGGGTGGAAATAAACCAGATCCTCTGTTCTGCAAGGTACATTACAAATGTGTCTTGTGGTTTGTTTGTTTTTCCCCTCACAGAATTGTCCTTGGCGGTTACATGTGTTATAGTTTTTAATAATCCAGAGTGAAATCATCATAGGAAATCTGATTAGTAGCCAGAATACTAGTCTAATCTACAAGACTGGGAAACGGTAATATGTTCTTGTCAGTCGTTTCCACCAATCAGACGTCTTTGTTACCATGAAAATTGTACATTATTACATATTGTACATGAAATACAACTTTATTTAAATGCCCCGCATATTTTATACTTGCCCTCTACTTGCCCTCTTTCATCTTGTCTTGAACATGTGCAATAATTTGTTGTATTATTGATGTAGGTATTTATTGATATTTATTGTTTTACTCTTTCCCTGTTAAATAAGTTTGAAAAAAGGAAGAATTGGGCAGAATGCTGACATCCCCATGGATTTGGTCGATGACATTTACAATGCTTTATGAGATTACGAGTTCATGCTGTGTTAACACGTAAAGTCCATCTTCACCCAGACCATTTTCAACACAGTTTGGTCATGATTCATCTCATAAATTCAAAGATGATTTGATCAGACATGAGCTGTATTCATCGTTGATCATTCACAGCACAACACTACTATTAAACATATGCAGGGTGGTCACGCACAAGCCTGGCAGTAACAAGTAACAAATATCCCGCGATAAGAGAAAGAATAAAAACGAGTACGTGAATTAAAAAGTAAATTAGTCCAGCTTCTTGGCTTTTTCAGCGCCTTTCATTGCAATTCTTGTCTTCAACGTGGTGATGACTGATGAACACGGCTCATATCTGATCAAATCCCAGCGGTTTTTAAACAAATCAGCCTTGAATTGATCAAATCGAATCGCTGTCTTAGCACTTGTGTTTTAAATTCACTTGCACTTTGATGCATAAAATGCTAAACATCTGTGGAGGAACCTGAACGGGACATTTACTTCCGTAACCAGAGGCGCGCGTGCGCGTGCGCGTGCACACAACCCGGTGCACTGATTCCGCCCTGCAACCGTCCGCTTCACATTTGAATATCTCCCATGATCCCTCGCGCGCTCCTTCACAAAAACAACGACAACGCCGCCATCTTTTTTTTTTTTAAAGAGAGAGATCCGGGGCATCTCCCGTGAAACGAGGTCTTCGACAGTCTCTAAGACGCTGTAATGAGATATTGAAACGAGCTAAGCTAACGTTAGCTTTCAATGTGCCACGTCTTGTAGTCCACTGCTTCAGCGAGCCACCTCGACTGACCCAAACAGGTAGCGGCGCGAACTTGCCAACACAAAATGGCTAGCGACACTTGTACTAGGTAAAGTGTAACAACAACAACAACAACAACAACGACAACAACAACAACAACAATAATTATTATTACTCGAGCTGTTAAGTCTTGGCTGCGTTGCTAAGCTAGCCGCCCGGGTAGCCTCACTGGTGTGCGGCACTCCTGGCGTGGCTAGCTGGCTAGCTGCTGGTGCAAAAAGCCTGCAGCCAACGACAATCTAATGGGCGTCACCTGAATAAAAACAATCAGGCGTGGACGAAGCTGGCTGTAATTCGAGGCCGTTATTAGCGACATCCAGCTGTTGGACAGGCAAGTGTTGAAGCTGAGCTGCACCGTGGTGGTTTATGTGCCGTGTTGTGTCGCTGTTCTTGTTTCACTTAAGAATGAAAAGGAGATTAAGCCGATGCGAAGAGGCCGGCGGCGCGTGCTGTGAGGAGCTGATGGAGGCTCGCAAGAGAGTTCGACGTCCTGGTGAGGACTGTGGGGAGGTGGCGTCCAGCTGGGCATGGCTACCTCCAGGAGATCCTGCTGCGTGTCTTGCAGTACCTGCCCTTACTGGAGCGAGCCGTTGTCTCTCGGGTGTGCCGTGGTTGGAACGAAGCCTTTCGCATGCCTGAGCTCTGGAGATGCTTCGAGTTTGAGCTCAACCAACCTGCAAGCGCCTACCTAAAGGCCACCACATCCCGATCTTATCAAGCAGATCATCAAGAGGCACTCTAATCACTTGCAGTATGTCAGTTTTAAGGTGAGGGGCATGTTTGAAGGTTTGTCATATGCAACATAAAGCAAGAACAAGGGAGAGGGGTGTTGCACAGACGAGACAGTAACAAGAAGGGTACAACATGTAACAAATACTTGGAAGGGCACAAAACTGAAGAGATGGTTGGCAGTGTAGAATGAAGTGGATAAGGCAGGTAGATGGCGGAAATGGCTCGTGCAAATCGGCAAATACGTGGGCTGGTCCCATGTGACGATAAATAAGTAAATTATGGAATAGTGCAAAATGTTAGTGTCCAACGCAATGTAGCTTGATGTAATACAATGTGCATGGTAGTCGAGAATACAATACAGCGTGATATGGTACAATGTAGTATACAGTGAAGTCCAGTGAGTGAGGTAGAGAGAGACAGCTGTCATTCAGAGTTTGCTGTTGAGAGGCCTGATGGCTTGTGGGAAGAAGCTGTTTTTGAGGCGGATGGTGTGCGCTATGATGCTCCCGAAGAGTGTTACCAGAGGGCAGAGGGGAGAACAGGGCCTGAGCTGGGTGAACAGCATCCATGATGATGGACTGAGCACTCATCCGGCATCGGGTTGTGTAGACAAGCTGGAGATAGTTGAGGGAAGAGCAGTACCAATGATTTTTGATGCAGTTTTTTGTAGGAGTCTGACAATCGGAAGTCGGGTTACCAAACCACACCGTCATGCATCCAGACAGAACACTCTCTATGATGCAGCAGTAAAAGTTGACCATAGTGGTAGTGTTCATCCCGAAGCTCTTTAGCCTCCTCAGACAGAACAGACGTCGTCGTGCGTTTTAGAGACCAAGAGCTGCACACCCAAGAATCTGAAACTGCTGACAATTTCCACCGGTGAGCCATTGATGATGGGAGTGTGATTACCTCTGTTTCTCCTGAAGTCCACAATGAGCTCCTTGGTCTTGGTGACCTTCAGGGCAAGGTGGATGTTGTGGTCATGTATCTCCCTCCTGTAGGCAGACTCATCATTATTGGTAAAAAAGTCTGATCACAGTAGTATCGTCTGCGAACTTGATGATTTTGGTGTTGTCCTGCTTGGCTACACAGTCATGCGTGAACAAGCTGTATAACAGGGGGCGAAGGCAGCACCCCTGTGTTGTCTCCATGCTAAGGGTCAACGTGACTAAATTCCTGTTGCCAGTTCTCACTGTCTGGGGTCTGTTTATAAGAAAGTCTAATACCCAGGTTCAGATGGAGCTGCACAGACCCAGGCTACTTGGCTTCAACAGTTTAGAAGGAGCAACTGTGTTAAAAGCAGATCTGTAGTCAATAAACAGCATCCTTACATAGGTTGTGTTCGAGCAGTGTGCAGAGATGAGCTGGCACCATCAACTGAAATGAGTCCAGGGTGGAGGGGATAATACTGTTGATGAATGACACGACTAGCTTTTCCAGGCACTTCATCACAACGATGGGCGATAGTCATTCAAGCCAGAGACGGGCGTTTTCTTTGGCAAGGGCACAATAGATGATGTAGTGTGTGTTCTATTGTGACTGCATTGATGATTTTTTTTACACTAGTAGACATTTTGTATGTTTCTTTTGGCAAACTGGTTGATGTAATGTTGTCTTGTGATTTGTTTAGTCTTTGTTGCACTGTGTAAAATTGTGTAAAATGCACATCCAGGTGGACAGCAGTACAGAATCAGCAGAGGCTGCCTGCGACATCCTGTCTCAGCTTGTTAACTGCTCTCTAAAGACCCTCGGTCTTATTTCGACAGCACGTCCAAGCTTTATGGAGTTACCAAAGGTAAACGTCTAAAGAAACCTCATGGAAGGTGTTGTGATGACAAAATGACTTGTTTCTAACTACATGTGTAACGTTTCTTCTCTTAATCATGACAGTCCCACTTCATCTCTGCACTGACCGTGGTGTTTGTCAACTCCAAGTCTCTGTCATCCCTCAAGATTAATGACACGCCTGTTGATGACCCATCACTTAAGGTCTTGGTGGCCAACAACAGTGACACGCTCAAGCTGCTAAAGATGAGCAGCTGCCCCCATGTCTCCCCTGCTGGTACGTCTTATTTTCAGTAAATAAATGTGTTTTTAAAGATCTGAAATTTTTGATATATGAATGACTCTGGGATGAGATGAAATTGAATGCCAGTGAGAGCCAATGCAGAATCGCCTCTCATTAAGAAGAAAGCAGAAAAGTTCCGACCTAGAGAATAAGGTTTCAGCTGTGTGATTTAACAGCTAAATTAATCCCGTGTTCTTAATATAGAATGTTGAAACCATCTGGGAGTTGTTAATCGGCTTGTGTCATCTTTCTAAAATGACTCTCCCTGGCTTTCCAGTAATGAGCTCATAATCTATCACACTTATAAGTTCTCCATCTGGCCGAATGTCACATTGCCACCCACTGAGGCGTCCCAGTCCTAAATCTGTCAACTGTGCCTCATTCATCATTAAGTTTTGTGAAACGTTTTTGCAGTATTTTAGTCACCGGTGCGGCACAGCCACAGGAATGTATTTTGAGTAAAGCGAGTGGAGTGGGGTGTCCTTTAGAAAAGCCCAGAAACTTAAGCAGACAAGAATGGCATTCATTGGAACATGGAGAATAAAATGTGATTGGGATTAAAAGCATATAAGCCACTATTAAATAAACATGGAGTTCTGTTTTTGCAAAAATAAAAATAACGACCAAGGAGATGCATGATAGCATCCCACTGTAAATCAGTTAACAACAAATGACTTCAGTTTGAATTTGGAAAACCCCATGCCTTATGTCTGGATACAAAGAGTTCTTAACATCATCATGCAGCTCTAGCCACTTATATTTCAAATCAAATAATCACTATTTATATTATTTATTTTTTATTTAGCCTTTTAATTTTCCAAATATGTATACCCTATCCTATTTCCTGCAATTATGAGGTGCTGTAATATTAATTTACCTGTCAACTTTTTTAATTTTGTTGAAAGAATTGCAAAGTGATCCTTCAACTCCTTTTGTCTGCAGGCATCCTGTGTGTTGCGGATCAGTGCCACGGCTTGAGGGAGTTGGCACTGAATTACCACTTGCTGAGTGACGATCTCCTCTTTGCGCTCTCTTCAGAGAAGCACGTGCATCTGGAGCACCTTCGCATCGACGTGGTGAGTGAAAACCTGGGTCAGCAGTTTCATACCATCAAAAAAAAGCAGCTGGGATGCCATGGTGCGGCACTCGCCCAAGTTCAACCTCGTCATGTACTTCTTCCTCTACGAGGATGAGTTTGGGCCTTTCTTCCAGGATGAGATTCCAGTCACGCACCTCTACTTCGGCCGTTCGGTCAGTAAGGAGGTCCTCGGGCGAGTGGGCATGAACTGTCCTCGGCTCGTGGAGCTGGTGGTGTGTGCTAACGGCTTGCGCCCCCTGGACGAGGAGCTGATGCGCATTGCCGAGCGCTGTAAGCAGCTGTCGGCCATCGGCCTGGGCGAGTGTGAAGTGTCCTGCAGCGCTTTTGTGGAGTTTGTGAAGATGTGTGGTCGACGCCTCTCACAGCTGTCCATCATGGAGGAGGTGCTCATCCCTGACCACAAATGCAGCCTGGACGAGATCCACTGGGAGGTTTCAAAACACCTCGGCCGTGTCTGGTTCCCTGATATGATGCCTACCTGGTAAAACACTTGCAGACTACGAAGTGGATTCATTACCAACGCACCAAGCTTATTACTTTACCCCATAAGCCAGTCATAAACTGACTGCACTTCATAAACTGACTTCATACTCTGCTACCCACTCTTTTTAAGGAGTATTACGGATGTTTCCTTTGTGTTTGAGATTTTTATTTTCTTTACGTGTTTAGTATTCAACGTGGCAAGATATATCGGTGTTGTTTTGGTAGTTCTAACAAAAGTGTATTAAGAGTTTTAGAGATCTTCATAGGATCGAACACTTCAATAGAATATCTTCTGCTGTATTAAATAATTCCATGCGTTTATGCTGACAATTATGAAAGAATAAGCTTGTATCCAGCGAATAATTGGAAACTACAATGTAGTAAAGCTGTCTTTATTCTAATGTGATCACATTTACAATTGTACCATGCTGGGTGGTTGTGTAGATATATATATTCCACATGTTAAGTATTTTTCATATAAAAAAACTAGATGCAGGATTTTGCATTTACGTCTAATTGATCTAATTAATGCATTATTTATTTATTTTTCCTTTGTGAAATTGATATAAATGATGCAAACTATCTCCATGTATGTATATTTATTAACTTTTTCATATTTTCTATGTACAATTGTGTTAAAGTCTTCATGGACCAGATGTACAATCAGGGATGCGACATGTTTACTCACCTAATAAGCACAGCTTATTTCACTTAATTAATTTTGTGACATTTTGGCACTTAATTTGATATTTGGATGGAAACGTGGCTTATTGAGTCATATACTTTTTTTTAAAGACCAACTAAAGGCAGCGTGAGAGGCTGCTTTTTTAGCATGAACAGCTGTGTGCTTGTCAGACAAATGACAAACAAGTACTCAGTATCACCCTTTCTCCACTAATGGACAACTCTGTGCAATTTTAGGGGTAATTAGTAATTCTTGATTTTTAGTGTAAAGCTTTTACAAATGCGCACAAGGTAAATGGAAAGTTATGTAGGAAAATAATTTTGCTCCACAGAAGCGTTACTACGTATGTCGCCTGCTTTTGATTTTGTATATAGTGTATATTGTATAAATATATTTTTTAATCGAATTCAAACAGATTTCTCTCAGGTAGCACAGTGCCGTTTGATTAAGATAACATGAATTTGTATAAATGGTTTATGTAAAGCACCTTAAACAAATACCATTAAGCATAGGAACTTAAGTGTATGCAGAGAATAATGCTAAGCTGTAGGAAAGTAATAATTAATAATAAAAAAATTTTTTAACCACTTTATAAAGAAAATGGATTTGTTCAACAGATTAGCCTAAACAGAATATTTTAGATTCCTGTAGAAATGCTAGATGTGGCTTTGCAAAACTGATAAACCAGACACATTTCAGTAACTTGCATACTCAACAATTTTTCTGGCTCTATCACCTTTTTCATTGTTTGTATGATGGAATGATTAATCTTATTCAGAACCTGATTGCACCTGTTTTACTATTGTTTCAGTTGATGATCTTGTGATGATTGCATCAACAAATTTTTTTTAAAAATCTTTCAAGAAGGAAAATACTGTGTGTTCGATGTCTCTTGCACCCTTAATCAGGGCTTGAAGTCAGTGAGAGAGAGAACGTTTCTTTCGTAGATCTCACTACCCTTGTAATTAGATTTGATTATTAATTTAATTTACTGTTAAGCCTTTGTATTAGTCAGTTTATTACATTTGTAATTATTTAATATTTGCTAACAATTGTGTTCTTTGTTTTTAAGATGCATGTTAACACTGTCATTATCTCATCATGTAGGAAAGAACACTAAAATTACACAAAAACAGTCACTATCATCAGAGAAGAGCCCAAACTGACTCTGTCTAATCAAAGACTGTAAATGAAAGCTTTAAAAGCAGCAGATCACCCAGTTTCTACAAAGTCTCACTTCACAGTGCTACAAAAATGTAGTTTGATAACTGCTTTCTTAAGGTGCGTGGTCAAATCATGTTTGTTGCTTTTACCCGAAAAGAGAAGGTCACTCGGTTATACATATTGATTTGGATTAAAATATTATGGTTTTAATAGGTGCATGTGTCATAACCAGTGCAATGTAACGATAGTAATTTATCTAAAGCAGTTATATAAATAGCCTGTGTTGGTTTTTGGGTAAAACCTTGATGTGTGAGCCTCGGTTTTTAATTTCCAACATTCAAACTTGCTTCTCATTTTGCACTGTTTAAATAAATGATATAAAAGTTCAGGTTGTGCAGACTGTGATTACTTTACAACCCATTAAAACAGAGGACACAGTCAAATGTGCATGGTTATACATTAATCAAATACTTCATATTAGTTCATTTATAACAGAACATCACTGGAATGTTACTCACACCAAGCAAAGCTTAGCTTATGGAATTGGTCATTGACTTAACACACTCCCTCTCGTGTTTTATTGCTTATCGCAAATAACATCACGGATGTGAATTGGTCGCAGGCACAAGCGAAAGGCGACCGTAACGAGACCGTTGCTGTTACTTAGCAACCCGTGGTCAGCGGAACGATACAGATTTGGTGATCTGTATCATATCAAGCTAGCTCTTTTTTTTTGACCAATCAGATTGCATGGTCGGAACTAACTGTTGTAAAAAGTAAATATACAAAACTGACATTTGTAGAAAAGAACGTATGTGAAGGCAGTCTTTATCATGGCAGAGGAACTTCTTCGTACGTAATTTGGATGTAGGGTGGCTTCATTGGCAAGTGCCAATACTCAAAGTTGTAGTACAAATAGAATGTCTTCTCCAGTACTACTTTTTCAAAGGCTTCAATCAGGCTGAGGATGAACTGAAACATTGACTGGTGAGGCTGGAAAAAGTGGTAAAACTTTTTGATATCTGTGGCCAGAGTTTTCATGGAGGACTGAGTAAAGATGCTGCCATCGTCTCCAAGGTAGGTGGGCTCACCGCTGTACAGGTATATTTTGGTGTAGTTTGTCTGAGTTTTGCTCGAGAGCCTGGCTCCAAACTCTGCCAATTTCCTGTATGTGCGGTGTACGAACTGTGAACAGTCATACGAGTCGAACCACGTGGTGGAGTTGGGTCCTGGGTCTGACCGCACAGTCCAGGTCTCATAATAAATACCCGTCTCGTTGTCCTCTTGAACCCACCGCGCCAGATCATTAAACTGCTTACCTATGAGAGAAAACACGGTGACACTTGCTGCTCAGAGCGTGAACACAGCATCATAAACTAGATGTACGAAAAGCATTTGCATACTTGTGCGCAACGTCTTACCAGAAATCTCTCCCACTTTTTCCAGTGTTCCATTCTGTTGCCAGTGCACGTCATCCAGGCCCTCAAAGAAGCAGGCGGCACCCTGATTGCACCAAAAAGGAGCCAGCGCGTCCTCTCGTTCACGCGGGAACGTGCAGTTTCCAAGCTGGAAAAGTTCATACCATTCCATAGTGTAGTTTCTTCCCGTCTCTGAGCTGGCAAATCCAATGGCATCATGCATTATATGCTGAAAACACAACACACACACTTTACCACATTTATTAGACATGATGCATCTTATATATAGGTCTTAAATGATAGGGACTTTTCAACTGCATTAGACAACTTACAAATTTTCCCAAACGATCTCCGTATTTGAACTCCCACACGGGGGTTTGAAGCCTAAACACCGAAATGACGTCGCTGTGTCTCAGGCAGGGAATGCGACCATCCGGGTCTCCGGTCGGGCAAAACGGGTAGAGCGGCTGGCAGTACGGGTCAGAGGGCGGCCGGCGGTCAAATCGCCTATTTATTCCCCAATACAAACACAGGGTCAGGCCAGTAATGCGCCCTAGACAAGGGCTTTCCTCTCCAGCGGAATGGCGGAACTATTGAATGGCTCTAGTCACCAGTCAGCTGATGAGCTGTTGATTCCAAAGTACTGCTACTGCCCTGTTTCTAATGGCAGCTTGACTTTTTACAAACAAACAACAACATACTTCCAATACTATTTAATATACTGTACAGCATTTCGTAAACATTGAAACGCAAGGGAAGTGAAGGAAAGGAAAGTGAAGGAAAGGAAAGTGAAGGAAAGGAAAGTGAAGGAAAGGAAAGGAAAGTGAAGGGAAGTGAAGGAAAGGAAAGTGAAGGAAAGGAAAGGAAAGTGAAGGAAAGGAAAGGAAAGTGAAGGGAAGGGAAGTGAAGGAAAGTGAAGGAAAGGAAAGTGAAGGAAAGTGAAGGAAAGGAAAGTGAAGGAAAGTGAAGGAAAGGAAAGTGAAGGAAAGGAAAGTGAAGGAAAGGAAAGGGAAGGAAAGTGAAGGGAAGGAAAGTGAAGGGAAGTGAAGGAAAGGAAAGTGAAGGAAAGTGAAGGAAAGGAAAGTGAAGGAAAGTGAAGGAAAAAAAAGGGAAGGAAAGTGAAGGGAAGGAAAGTGAAGGAAAGTAAAGGGAAGTAAAGGGAAGTGAAGGGAAGTGAAGTGAAGTGAAGTGAAGGAAAGGAAAGTGAAGTGAAGTGAAGTGAAGGAAAGGAAAGTGAAGGAAAGTGAAGGAAAGGAAAGTGAAGGAAAGTGAAGTGAAGGAAAGTGAAGGAAAGGAAAGTGAAGGGAAGTGAAGGGAAGTAAAGGGAAGGGAAGGGAAGTGAAGTGAAGTGAAGGAAAGGAAAGTGAAGGAAAGGGAAGGGAAGGAAAGGGAAGGGAAGTGAAGTGAAGTGAAGTGAAGGAAAGGAAAGTGAAGGGAAGGAAAGGGAAGGGAAGGGAAGGGAAGGGAAGGGAAGTGAAGGGAAGGGAAGGGAAGGAAAGTGAAGGGAAGGGAAGTGAAGTGAAGGAAAGTAAAGGGAAGGGAAGTAAAGGGAAGGGAAGGGAAGTGAAGTGAAGGAAAGTGAAGTGAAGTGAAGGAAAGGAAAGTGAAGGGAAGTGAAGTGAAGGAAAGTGAAGGAAAGTGAAGGAAAGGAAAGTGAAGGGAAGTGAAGGGAAGTAAAGGGAAGTGAAGGGAAGGGAAGTGAAGTGAAGTGAAGGAAAGGAAAGTGAAGGAAAGGAAAGTGAAGGGAATGAAAGGGAAGGGAAGTGAAGTGAAGTGAAGGAAAGGAAAGTGAAGGGAAGGAAAGTGAAGGGAAGGGAAGTGAAGTGAAGGGAAGTGAAGTGAAGGAAAGTGAAGGGAAGGGAAGTGAAGTGAAGGAAAGTGAAGGAAAGGAAAGTGAAGGGAAGGAAAGTGAAGGGAAGGAAAGTAAAGGGAAGGGAAGGGAAGTGAAGGGAAGGGAAGGAAAGGAAAGGGAAGGGAAGTGAAGGAAAGTGAAGGGAAGGGAAGGGAAGGGAAGGGAAGTGAAGGGAAGTGAAGGAAAGGGAAGGGAAGTGAAGGGAAGGGAAGGAAAGGAAAGTGAAGGGAAGGGAAGTGAAGGAAAGGAAAGTGAAGGGAAGGGAAGGGAAGGGAAGGGAAGTGAAGGAAGGGAAGGGAAGTGACGTGAAGGGAAGGGAAGTGAAGGGAAGGAAGGGAAGTGAAGGGAAGGAAGGGAAGTGAAGGAAGGGAAGGGAAGTGAAGGGAAGGAAGGGAAGGGAAGTGAAGGGAGGGAAGTGAAGTGGGGGGAAGGGAAGGGAAGGGAAGGAAGGGGAGGGAAGTGA
>JAOUQW010000046.1:10470983-10481724 GCA_028565825.1 Olivaichthys viedmensis | reverse complement strand
ACACACACACACACACACACACACACACACACCCACACACCCACACACACACACACACACACACACACACACACACAAACACACTATTTCTCACAAGGTGTTTTCACCAAACAGTGCTAAAAGCAAAATTCAGCAGACTTACTTGTTTGGAATAAGCAAACAAACGAGGCTATGCAAATGCAGATTCAAACACAGAACTGAATTTATGATGTCCTGACACCCCATAAATACTATGTCACTGCCATATTTGTCAAATGTTTGTTTGGGCATGGAATACTAATTCTTTATATGCACAAAGAACCATTATACAATTTTTCATGATACAAAGTTGGATGTCTGATAATGTATTACACGTGTACATTTGATAATAACGTTTAGGAAATTATTTTGACAGCACTATTTGTTTTGAATTTGGGATGATTTTTTATAGTGTGTAGTTTGAGGGCGTTGTAAAAAAAGGATCATGAAGAACATCTAACTTACAAAGCAAGGTCAGAATCCTGCCTAAAAATTGCTCTCTAAAATTCTCTCATCACTTAACCGTTGGATCACTTGGATATAAAATTAATTTTAATGATCATTTTATAACCTATTTTAAGACTGGGGCCAGCTCCATAGTGAGAGCTAGAAAACCACATTAAGTGGATTCTGGGACTATAATTGAGGATGGAAAACTGTTAGTGCTAATAAAACTGAATGGCTCAAAAGCTCATTTTAGAACATAATGCCAGTCTGCTGTGTTAAATAGAATGTGGGCTGATTGTCTTTAGAGAAGATTGCATTCTCAGATCAGCTTTTTTTTATATAGTAAATGACACTTTCAGATGAAACTGCCGTAATGTACGCTGCTACCCAATCAAAGAGTTTTAAATTAAATAGAAAGGTCTTCATTTATACATTGATTGCCATAAAAGGTGGAGGGCAAATGACCAGAATATCTTTTTATTTAATTTTTTATTTCTTTTTGAGAATGCATAGGATGAGAAAAGGATAGGCTTTTTTGAGTGGAATGGTAGTCATCACTTGAAATTAGGAGTATAATAGGGATATCATACTGAAAACAAGTATAAATGTCTTACTTTGGACCTTTATTCTACAACCGTTTGGCCCATGCTGCACAACAGGAAAATGACAGCGGTGCCATATATCATCACAATATCTAACCCCTGATATTTAATACTGACAGTCAATCAGCAGCAGGCTGCAGACGGGTTACTGCTCAAATCCATACCCACACTTAATGAAAACATATCCTGAGCTTATTTTTATTTTATTTTCTATTATCAGTTCCATCAAGACAATATTGTTATATGTTTAGTGCCATTACTTTTAGCTTTGCCATGTTAATACCATGTGATAATAATAGTGATAATTTCTTTCTGCTGATGTAAGAGAGGGCAGTACACAACTTCTCTTGACTTTGAACGTATAATACACATTGGACATCTGAATTAGATTTTTTTTAGTTATTACTCTCACTGTAAACATAAAGCAGGAAGATCAGCTGTGCGCCAAGCTGTGTTCTAGGACAAACAATAAAAAAAATATTAGCATTAAGAGCAAAAAAAATGCATAGCAGAGAAAATAAGAGAGTGTCTTTGACAGGAACCATGCCGAAAGTGTCATGTTTTAGGCACAGAGATGTCTTGCTGTTTCCAAACTCACTTTTGATGGATGACCCACAAACGGGACCCAGGACTATTGAATGCAATGTTTGAGTCACTTTGTATGTCATAAATTAAGTCAGGATAGATGTATTGAATAGCATGTCTGCCTTCTCAAATTGCATCCAGATGTCACTGCATTTCAATTAAATACAAAGGCAGAAGTACGTGTTTCATAAATGTTGAGTTTCCCGAGCAGGTGCAGGATGATCGGAGTGCTCAGAAATGCTCGGGAGAGACATGCCCTGTTCTTCTCAGTGATGACCAGAGACACAGGCCTGTCTGACTCAAACTCACACATCACCCCCCCCATAATCTCTTATCAACCTGTACAAATCATTTATTATTTCCACTTCATTTTTTCATTCTTTAACCACAAGTAATTCTTCTTTACTCTGATTCTAACAAATGTTTTTGTTTTTCAATTAAAAGACAGAATTAATCATTAATAAATTGGTATTATAACAGTGCAGTAAACTGAACTGAAAAGACAGTCTAATCTTTTTTTATATACATTTCTGTTTTATTTGTGTTTGGTGGCTGTGCAGCAATTCCCATGCTCTCATACTTTAGGCTCTTCAACATATAGCTCAAGCCTTGGGAACAAGCCAGATTTGTTGCTTGTTAGTGACATTGTCTCATGACCTCTTTCTTCATGACACATCATACCTACAATAAATGAAGTCAATGGAAATACCATTATGCTCTTGCACCACTGCCCTATAACTCAATAAGCAAATGTGAGTCATGCCCTTGCTGCTCTGTGGAGAAAGACACTTGGATACAGCTTGTTACAAGAGCTCTACCCTCCTGCACGGTCACATATAAACGGGTAATTGTAAGAGTGCTGTAGGCGATGTCACCAGAGGACTGCTGACCAAATCCTGACAGTAAAAACGCAACAAAAATAGCCAGACAGCCTTTAAATTCACAAATTATTTCACACATGCACACACACAAACTCCCACTAGTGAGTAGGACATAAAATGCACTTGGGTAGCACAAAGAAAACATAATAAATTATGAACATAGTTTCAGTGTTAAGCTTTTAGTTACAAATAATGTGGGATAACCATTTCTAGTCCATATATCACAACAATATATTTTAACAAGTCATTTAGTGAGCAAGCCACAAACACTGCAGGTGTACAAGCCGAAAACCATGGATTAAAACATGACTCAGAATTCACTTTGAGATTTTTGCTATAAATGTGGTGCGGTACTTATACTTGTATCCTTATATTCATCATGTTGAATATTATATTCTTCATATATGAGGCAAATGCTTTGGCTAAAATCAACCACTCCAACCAATGTGCTCTGCCTGTCAAATTTATTTAGAGATCTTCAGATGTGGCATTCCTCTGGTTGCATCACTCCTTTTGGCACTGGCAGATGGCCTTCTTCTAGGAAATGTGTATAGGCTGTGATTTGCAGCAGCAGAGTGGTCTGATGTGTGTGGCTAATTGCAAAGACCTGGGCTGCTCTCAGCACAAGGCTCGTTCTCAACTCCTTCTCCGACCTGATCCGCCTCCATCCAGAACTGTGCTTCCAGAGCATAGCACACTGATGAGTTACAGCCAGGGCAGCCAGGAACATCTGCCCTTAAGCTGGATGTCAAACTTGAGTCTTCCCTGAAAAATGTTCTCCTCGGGTGAATGAATGGAGGAGAAGGATGTACTTTTGGGTACATGGGAATGGAAAATTAACAAAATCACTTGAAGTTTTGTCCCATTTTCTGTGAATAACTAATTTAAAATATTTGTACTTCTCTGAAGTCTGAGAGCTTTGAAAATGGTAAATAGTACATTTACAATGTACTTCAAGAACCATCAATGTGCAGATTGATGTTCTGCTCCACCAAATGACTAATTCTTTGTGTTCCTCTTTGTTGCTGACCTGTTTATTGGCTGACAAAATGGCTTGCTTATGGTGTGTTCCTTTGCATCAGCCCCTTCAAGGTATTTGTTGTGGACAATGATTAGCTTTCATTGTTACAAATACTTCTGTAATATTTCTGATGCATGTCCTCTGAGCTCATACTAAAGTGTAATAACCTTGTCAAGTTGGGGGAGAGCGAGAGTGCTTGTCACATTGGCTGAACAATGGGAAGGCATCAGGCCAGTGGCAGTGGGAGGTCAATGTCTCCTTCTATCACACATGCATGGCCATCAATTTCCCCATGCTGGTCAGCACTGGGGACTCTAGAAGCAGGCGAGGATTCCTTTGCTGAGCCTAGATACACATGAGCAACTCCAAGGTAAGGAGGTGGACCTCTTTCTCTGAGCTAAAAGGCAGGGAGCTCCAGCACAGACTGAAATGCTAACAGTGATAGCAAAGTTAGTGCAGAAGCAGGACAAGGGCCTGACTCACTGAGTCTCCATGATAATGCCAAGGCCAACATGCGATTTGGAGAACTAAATGCTATACCAGTTCCAAGCTGCATCACAAAAATATGTTAAATAAATAAATAAACACAATATGAATTAGGTTACATTAAAAAGTCTGTCATTTGGATAGTGATTTGGTTTCCTTAATTATCTCTTACTTATTTTGCCACAGAATTTGTGAAAAATATCCAAATATATACAAATTCCTTTTTCCTCTAATCCAAATGTTTTTCTGTAATAAGTACTCAATATTGTAGTCGTGTTTTTTTGTGCTCCAAAGTCAAGCAAAATACATTATTGTGTATGAGGTGATCAACCTCAACTAATTACATAATAATGAAACAGAAGTCTGTAAAGCCCCCACAGAGAGGAGTTGTTTTGCAGCTTCACAGCAGTTGATGAAAATCAACTTTATTTCTGCTTAATTTCCCTGATTTTATTTTTAGACCTTTCCCTAGAGGATAATCTAAAGTCAAATTAATTACTACTGCTGGTCAGAAGAGGGCGATCTAGTGGCATGTCTCATGGTGACATCAGCAGGGAACCTCTGTGTGCTAAAAACAGCTTCCTCTATAAAATATTTTTCTTTTCGGAGCAATATAAAATCGACAAAATAAGCAAACAGAAATGAGCCTCATCAAAATCACATTCACCCTCAAGAGGACTGAAATTCCATAACAAAAAATCAGCTACAATATACAGACATGGCATGGGGCACACAAACTAAATTTGAGCTTCTCTTTCACAGACATGCAATTGGCTACAAATAAGCAATGGGGCTGTAATTGCAGAGATGTCTAAGCAAAGTGTCATATAAAGAAG
Organism: Olivaichthys viedmensis; assembly: GCA_028565825.1. Classification (NCBI taxonomy): domain Eukaryota; kingdom Metazoa; phylum Chordata; class Actinopteri; order Siluriformes; family Diplomystidae; genus Olivaichthys; species Olivaichthys viedmensis. The sequence goes on along the minus strand of JAOUQW010000046.1, from coordinate 10,476,848 downwards.
TCCCTGCCCCAGTGTAGCTGATTTAGTTTCCCCCTTTTGAGAGAACATTTTCTGTTAAAATTCAATGGTGATAATTAGCTCGACATTGTGTTCCCCCGCTCCCCTCCCACTCTGTCTCGTTCCTCTATTCTGCACTCTCTAACTAGCCCAGGTTTTCTGCTGAGGGGTTTGCAGATGAGATTACGGGTCTAGAGGAAGAATAAGAATGATATGCAGACCTTATTTGCACTGAAATGGCCTTGGGCTCACACCACATCTATTCATTATGGCATCAAAGGGCCTCTCTTCTCTCCCTCCACTGGCATAGGTAAATAGCTGGTTGGCTTGCCCTTTTGAAATGAAGAATTGAATAATTTCTTCTCTCATCTCCAAGTTTTAATTTTTTCCCTCCGCCAAAGCCTTTTACTCTGTTTTACAGTTGCTATAAAAGGGTCATTTTAAGTTTCAAGCACAAAATAGAATTTAAGGTGGATGTGGAGGATTGTGACAATACTAAAATAAAAAAGAATGAGCTAATATATGATACACAGATTTTATTTTTTTGTGATATTTTGGTATGTTCAATTTGATAAGTTTTGTGGAATAGAATGTTTTTAAGGCTTTTGTCGGTCTTGGCTGTATTAGGAAATCTGACCAATAAGCACTAAAATTCTATACATTCCTATCAATTTTGCTTGAAATGGTTTGTTCTAGTTCAAATGAGTGACTAAAAAGAAAATGAATGTTCAAAGCACAAATAATTGGTTTTCAAGGTTTCTGAATAAAGATGAATGCTGGATATGTTTTTCCATCAACATGGTCTCTTTCAATCTCATGCATACTTAACAGACTTGTCTCATTTTTGGAGACAAAAACACTTCTGTCTCACTGAAATCCTTTCTCGTGTTTGAAAAGATATTTTATACTACAACAATATCACACATTTTGTGTGTAACAGACTAGCTCAGGCTGCACATTTAGCTTGAGCAGTACATACAGCATCTGGGACAATGTTTGCTACATTTCAGCATGAGCGCTGCAGCCAGTTATCTAGGTCAGCGGTGACTGGGTGTAGAGAATATAGCCCTCTTGCATGTTGCCTTTCTGGGAAGAAACAGAGGAAGGGGACACCTTGCCAGAGATATCCCCTGCCTTGTTCTAACAGCAGGAGGGACCACATGAGCTGACCTCACCTGACCACAGCACCTTTAGAGCATCTACATATAGAAACTAGACCATATCACAGGGTAGGATTATGTCTGGAATGCAGCTTAAATTATTTCCTATTGCAGAACAGCACATACAGTAAATATACACTTATTTTAAACAGCAAAGCATCAAAAAATGCAGTTGCCAATGTGCAGGCACTGTTCACATATATTTCATCTTTCAGATTATGTCTATTAGAGCAGTAGCCATACAGATAGTTTTCATTTTATTTTATTTTTTAAAATGTATTTATTGCTACAGACACCAGTACAACATCTGTTGTGGGTTTACAGCCCAGATATCTCGTATTTGAGGTGTAAAGGGATTTGTAGTCATAACCCTCCGATAGGGAATGGATGTTACTTGTCTTGTACATCTTAAGAAAGGTAAGCCTATATGACTTTCATTACTGGCTAGGCCGATTAAAGCAATGCTCTTATCAGATGGAAGATTAGCTCTGGATCTTGGTTCATGTGATGTCAAATAGGACCAGATAGTGAAAGGCAGGATTAAGTCCGACTTGAGGGAGGGAAAAGAAAGAGCAAGAAATTAGAGCCATACAGTGGTTCTGTTCTTTAGCCTCTATCTGTGCCTGAGTTCAGACCAGAACGTAGTGAAGTCACAGCACACCCAGAGCACCATGCTGTCTGTCTGCGCCCAAACTGCAACCAGGATCAGATAACAGGGATCAACAGACCTGTCACTGCAGAGAGCAAGAGAGAGATAGAGGGAAATAGAGAGAGAGACTTTCCAAAAGTTATCAATTAGATTTGAACGTAAAACAAACATCTCAAAATAAATCGAAATTAAACTACAAGTAGCAGTAAAAGATCATCATCATTTACAGAACAATTTTCACCCTACGTCCTGATAGTTCATTATCACTCTACAAAAACCCCCCCCACATCTATACCGAACATTCCTGTAAACTACCCCAAACAAGCTGCTCTTTTTCTCCCACTGAGCTACTTCACCTTCCCTATTGTTGGAGGCAGCTGAGACAGGGCCATATATGCCAAACTTGATTACAGCCCCATGCAGCTGTCTGTGTTCAGAACAAATATATTGGCCTCCTTCCATGGCTAATGAGTATAGCCATGTTACGAGCCCAGACATTAAGGTGTTGTAATTTTAGAGATAATTAGCTAGCTTGTCAGTTTTATGTTTGGTACCTCTATGGCTTTCGGAACAGGGCCTTGGAGACTGGGTGTTGTTTGTCAGTCAACTGTCAGTGGATTTTATAGTTCTATTTCATTAACAGAGTTTATTATATTAGTTTGGCTAATACTGTCATCAGTCACTTTTTCTGCCGAAGTCTGCTGAAGTTTGTTTTACAATTTCCTTTTATGAGAAACTCAAACAGGAGATGGCCTTGAAAATTTTGCTGAATTTTTTTTTTTTTTAATTTTTGAAATAATGATGTCTAAACATTAATGCCCATTATTAAGGACTGAATGGCACCATCAACTGTTACAGTCTCTGACATACCAGAAACTAGCACATGGTGTTAACTGGCAGTTCGACTGACTCAGATAATAAAAAAATCACATTTCCAAACCCACTGTGCTTCTTTTAAGTGCCCTGCAAACACTAATGGTACAACTATGAATTAACAGATTATTCCGCTTGATTGTACTTCATATTCATGCTGTTATGTTAGTATATGGTTTATTTTAAAGCTCTGCTTTTTTTTTATTGCGACAACAGGAGCCTCGGTCAGAAGAGGTCCATGCCAAGGTACATTCAGATGTATAACTAAACATTTGGCAAGGACTTAAATGTAATTATCCTAAACACACAGTGCATACCAGCAATAGTGTTAGAGGACTGTGTATGGTCAGGGAGTCTGAGTGATCTAACCAAACATGTGACCTGTGTCCCTCATTAATGCAAACAGTACCAGTCCCCTAGGTTTTGGCTCTGGTGTTCAGAAAACAACTTCCATTGTATTGTGCGTACACTGCACATTTTCAAAGCATTTGGGACTTGACTTGGCAACTTGTGGAAGCCTGAGTGTAATTTCCTCTATTTAAGTGTAAACTGCACTCAAGGGTCAGGGAAAAGGAAAAAGAAAATCATTTTACTTAATTCAGACAATCTAACATCCTTAAAAGCAGCAGCAGCAGCAGCATGTGAATTTCTTAAAAACAGTGTTTACTGGCCCCAGCCCATTAGCTTGTTGAAGTTGCTATTATTCAATACTTGATAAAGAGGAACAAAGGTAAATGAATTATACTTGATATACATTACAAAAAAAGGAAGGAAACCTGAAGTTTCCTGATTTCTTTCATCACATAATGTCTCTCAGTTGAGAGCCTAGATGGAAGGCAAAACATAAATGCACATTACTCTTGATGCAAAAACCCAAGACTTCCATGCAGTTCTGAGGGAGAGACATATGACTTCACATTTATGTTTGTTTAAATTCCCAACTTGATGTAGACCTCCAAATGTGATTCTTGACCTGTGTTTTGTCAAGGATGTACTCGTAAATCTGTACTGGAAGTGGTTGTGTAAATGATAAAAAATATAATCCAGGCTATTCAACCAAAAAAAAACTTTTCATTATGGTTCCAAAATATCAAAACTGTTTACATGAGAAGTAATAATACATTAATTAATACATAAAAATAATACATAAGTGTGCAAATTACCTAGCTATTCGTCCCAGATCACCAGATGTGAGCAGGTAAAAAGTGTTTTGGCACGTTTTTCTTTCTGATGTGATTAGATAATTTCAGAAAGCCCTAATGTCTTGTTCTACTGGATGGATGATAGAAAATGTTGGAGAAGTGAAAATTGGAAAGATTCTCCCATATTAGTTCACCCTATAAACTACGATTACAATAAACTGTAACTATTTGTAAGTCTAAACAAATATATTTTGGGATTACTGCATACTATATATGATGTTATATATATGATATATAATATGATGTTGTATGAAACTAAACTACACTACTGGTCAAAAGTTTGGGGTCGCTGCTCAAAAGTTTGGAATCAGTGTTGTCAGTGATATAAACTCCATTTTGTTTCAGATCCTTCTATAAAATGATTGTAATATGTTTCTCGTGTTTATGCACTCAGGTTTCAAATAGTTTGTAGAAAGCTGTAAAACATCATGTGTCCAGAATGATGACTCCAAATGTCTATGAACGTTTTATAGCATCAAGAGTGATGCTTATATAAATATTAATATCCAGAATGCCTCTTATTTTGGAAAGTGGTGATCAAATCTTGAAGTGAAGACTTAAATAATATACTGGAATTATCTCTATTTAGTCATTTCTCCTTTATCATTACATTTTTAACATTTCACTTTTTAAATGACTTTTAAATAACTTTTTCCAAAAATACTTTAAATACCAAACAAAACCTCTAAAAAGACCTTTTGGTGTGTGGTTTATATGAGATATATTAGATCTACAACATTGTATTTGTAGAGTTTAGTGAATAGAATAATAACTGTTTATAAAATATGAAGGGTGACCCAAAACTTTTGACTGCTAGTGTAGTTACAAACAACAGCATCCTCAAGGTGCCAACGCAGTCATAAATAACTACTATATTATCTTTAATTTACAAGTATTATTACTGTACATGCAGAACAACTCTATTAATTGTGAACCAGTGGTTATTAGGCTGGTAAAATCAGGAATTGATAATGGGAGAGATAGGGGTTAAGGACAAGAGTGTATAACCCCCACCAACGCCTCACTGACCTTTTTGTCACCCCAAGGAAATAGAACTGATAAGGTCCTCACCTCTCTCCACATCTTTTGTCATTAGAATATATGACAAACCCTGAAGTTTAAGGACATCACACTTTCACATATAATGAGAGATTCATCACTAACAGTCTCTCCTTTCTCAGAACACGGTAAGACCCTCCACTTCAGCACCACCCACTCACCTTTCGTAAATACTGCCTGCCACTGAAGAGGAAAAAAACGTGAGACGCTTTAAATAACACAAAACACTGTATAGCACTAAGAGAATAGAAAAATAAAAATGTCTATTAAAGCCCTAAGGTGTAGCTAAGGTTTTGCTGTGGAGCAGCATCTGACCGGTTACACCCTGAACTCCTGTCGTTGTGCACTACAATAGTGTGTTTGTGAGGGAACTTTAAGTGCCATCTGACTCTCTGTATAACTTCCCTAAACCCACTGACTCATCAAGCCAAATGAAAGAAAGCCTATACTCTACAGAGGTTATAGATTTAAAAAAATAAATAATGGTTTTTGTTATTCGTTTGTAAGACGAACAAATCTTTTGCCCATATACTAAAGCCAAGCCAGGGTGGCCAGCAGGACAGAGCCTCATCCACTGCCTGTCTGTCCGCTTAAGTGTGTACACAAGCCTGCAGATGTGTGTATGTGCCCGCCGGCACAATGCCATGGCTGCCACTAAATTAGTGATTAGGGACCCTCTCCTCTCTCCTCTCTCTCCCTCTCTCTCTCTCTCCTCTCTCTCTCTCCCTCTCCTCTCTCTCTCTCCCTCTCTCCTCTCCCTCTCTCTCTCCTCTCTCTCTCTCCCTCTCCTCTCTCTCTCTCCCTCCCTCTCTCCTCTCTCTCTCTCTCTCCCTCTCTCTCCTCTCTCTCTCTCTCTCCCTCCTCTCGCTCTCTCTCTCTCTCTCCTCTCTCTCCCTCCTATCTCTCTCTCTCCCTCTCTCTCCTC
>JAOUQW010000046.1:10421017-10447207 GCA_028565825.1 Olivaichthys viedmensis | reverse complement strand
TAACTCAGATAACCACTCTGTACAATTGTGGTGAGCAGAAAAGCATCTCAGAATGCACAATGTGTCGAACCTTGAGGCGGATGGGCTACAAAGGGAGGCCCTACCCAGTATTAATATATTATTCCTAATAAAGTGCTCGGTGAGTGTATATATATATGAATACAATAAAAAATATATATATATTAAAAAACAACAAATAAACAAAGTTTTATGTTTATGTTTTATGTTTATGTTTTAAGACAGGTATTTTAACAGATAACAATGCAGTATCTTGACACCATTTGCCCTACAATTGAAAATGTAGTCAGTACCAGTGGTGGTTGTTAAGGATCTGTGCTAGTGACCAGAAGGTTGTGAGCTCAAGTCCCAGGAGAGCCACTGCTGGGCCCTTGAGAAAGGCCCTTAACCCTCATCTGCTCAGCGCTATGTTTGGATCTTATTCTTTTAAGACTTGTAAGTTGCTTTGGATAACAGCATTCGGCAAATGAAGAAATGTAAAGGCAGTCAAATTTTACTATTTGTCTCTGCATTAAAAACTATTACTCCTGTTGTAGTTGAAATCATGATGGAAATTATTCAAGGGCTCCTAAAGGAAGAGAAATAAAATAATAGGCCCCGCACTGTGTCTTTGCCCACAACATTAATATGCAACTGGGAGTCTTTATCATTTCCTATTTGGAAGTGAGCTGTGTCCTGTTTGAATGCCACAACATGCTTGTAAAAGGTCAAGAACACTGTCCCTACAAAGCACCCTGTGATCTGAGCACTTCTAACAATGTTTGACAATCAGCAGCACTTGTAAAGAGTCACAGCCAGAATGGAAAGAGCCGGTAATTGTAAATGTCAGGCAGAATTAAGAGGGGAATAAATAGTTTTACCTTGGTGCAGCAGATCAACAAAGCAAGAACAGGGAAAAAACACCCACTCTTCCCAATGGGGTGCCTTTGTGCAGCGCTGCACTCTGAATGAGGAGGCCCTGTTGTGACAACTCCTAATTGGGGAAACATGTTCCATTAAATGAACAATAGCGTGATAAGTGATTTATGATTTGTGAATTGGTGCGTTATCACCATAAAATTTGTTGCATCCCTGGGTGCACACATGAATAGGTAACCCATCTTTCTCATTAATTTTATACAGAGATACTTTTTACTTATTATTACAAAGCATTTACTCATTAATTTGAGTATTTGCTTTTTTTCTATAAGGCTGAAAAAGTAGGAATTTGTTCTTGGGTCACAACTATTGTTGGACTGATTTAAATAATTTAGTTTTAAACATGCCATTCTTCTGCTTTTCTTTACTGGTAACAAATGATTAAGTTTAAGGGCCAGAGGATGGATGAATTGAACCCACTGTTTTTATATAATTATTAATTAACTGGCTTTTTTTTTTTTGAAATCATATAGAATAGAATAAACTTGTTATAGTGAGGAGCACAGGATTTTTATTTTATTTTTAAATGCCTGATTTGAAATCAGTCCAGAAGTTGGAGTATAATACCCATGGAATTAATATTTTTGAGGTTGGACTGGGTTTCATGATGGAAGGGCGGAAAGGATTAGTCATGTCTGAATTGTAAGGAAACATTCTGCACACAGAGGGAGGGGCAATCTCAGCTAATGAGAGGAACTACATTAGAACAAAAAACATGCATTCTTACAATTTTAAGATTTGGGGATTTGGAAGCCATCAAGCTCTCAAAGTAAACATAAAAGCAGCCCCTCTCTAAATGGAGGCATGGAGCTAAGGCTGCTAGAAGTGCTCTGCCTGTGGGCCTGAGGTCAAAGCAGCCGGAGACTCATGTTGTTTTATAAGTGAGTTATGGCAGATTCCTCCTGCTTCCTCTCAGGCTGGTTAAAGCCTGAGCTCTTGTGGGTTCCCCTCCCAGCACGCTGCTGCCAAGCAGCTCTGTGGCTTCTTTGTCTGGCGCGTAGTGCGGTCCGCAGGGAGCCTCATCCACTCCATACCCCTAGTGTCCAGATGTTACCCTGTCTCTGCCTCACCCCCTATGTACCAACCAGCTTGATCCACTCTGACATTGCTTACACTGTATCAAATGAATTTTCTCAGTTTAGTAAACAGGAAAGTAAAAAATGAAATGTGCAGGTGTCTTTACAAAACTATAAAGGAAGGACTGAGCATAAATCACTAAAGAGTATAAGCAAAAATAGGTGATAACATGTATATTAACTGTATGTTTGATAACATAGTGCCACTTGGCAAAGGAAAATCAAAAACCGGATTAACTGCACTTCAAGGGATCTCACTTGTGGCTGGAAGGAGAGATCATAATAGCGACAGTAGTCAGTAACGAGGACACAGCAGGGGCCCATACAATAAAAGTCACAGGCAAAGATGATAGCAGTTAGAAGCTTGTAAATCTTCAATATGGTTCGTTTAACTGCTTTTGATCTGTGACAGTGCTATATGAAATATATATCCAATATGAGATCAGAGAGTGCACACACAGCATGAGGGACCATGTTCGACACTCAGGCTTCTGTGGATTCTATATCTCTAAGGTCTTCCACAAATGAAATAACATAATCAGATTCATGTACAAACCCAAGCTGTGAGTGAAGAATCCATGACACCACATCATAAGCAGTCTTTTTATCACTCAGCTTTTATCAGAGAGAAGACACTAAACACAGACATTACAACTCCGGCTGTGCTGGCCTGTGCTGGTCAGATTTATGGTTTAAACAGAACTACAGTTAAGACAAACACAACAAGATGTTAACTGAATACCTGCCACATTCAAGTACACGTGCAATGAAGTATGGTGGTGACTCATCTTAGACTTTGATAATAACAAGCAAGAGCATAGCCAATGGTCATGATGTAATATACCTTACATTCTCAGAGCCATGGAATGTTGTCTGATTTCAACCCTGGAAATGGATATGACTATTCTTCATCCATAGCAAATGTTTGGAAACTAATCATTGTACTTGAATAGTTTCCACTTGTCCCACTTCAGATGATAAAGCATAACCACTGTATTAGCTAGCAACAATCTCTCATGTGTGCAAAACTGAGAGCTTAAGGTACTTCTCATTGGAACATGCTAATTCTTTAAAGACAATAAAAAAATTGAAAATTTAATGATATTTGCTTGATTCCTATACCAAGTATGCAATATAAATTTTTTCAAAATTGTATAAACGAGAGATGAAGACAAAAGATCTACTCTTTCTTCATCCATGGAGAGAAGAACATCATAGTGGGACATTTATGGTGATGAAGTTCCCTCTTGCATCTGAGAGGTCCTTTGTGACACAAACAGAAACAGAGGAACATGTTTAATCCCACGACTTACCACCTACTTGAAGTGCTATTGACTTTCCCCTTGGTTACAGAGATATTGACGATCCAGTCCAGTAAGATGTACTACAGATATTCAAGCCTTTGCATATGCTTCAGTCATCGTCAACGCACACACACACACACACACACACCAGTCAAAGATGTCATTAGTAGACAGATTAAATGCCCCCATTTATATTTAGCTCATTAACCTTGAGAAGGCTCTTGATTACAAAAGGCACAAACATTGCAGCAATGAGCTTTTACATTATGACTCTTGTTCTCTTGCATCTTTAGGGACAAACGCAGAGCTGAATAACATCTCTGAAATGATTAACACGTGCCATCTCTAGCTTTATTGCTGACCCATGACGCCTTTGAGGAAGTGACTTCTGCGGATGTCGTGCCCCGAGCTGATGCTGTAAGCCCGTTTATGGCTTTGCAAGGTGTTGTCCTGCCTTGTGCTGCAGCTGCAACCAGCTGGAGACTTTTTAAGGGCTGGAAGAGAAGACCAATGTGTCTCTGGGTGTCTTTAAAAAAAATGCAGCAATCATGTTTGTTATCTGATCTTGAGCAATTTAGCAGTTGCTTTGTATGATTTAATTTCAAAGACAAGCCATCTCGCTTGACTCATTAGTAGTAATAAAATGTCTCCAACATCATCTACACTATAAAATTAATTTCTGACATTTTTCCAGCATCCATGCTATGCCACAAAAGCTATAGCACTTGGCATATTGTTGTCTGACTGTAAAGTTGCAAAACCTATGTTAAAAAAGAAAGATATAACATTAAGACCCTTAATTATGGCTCACAGAGATCCAGATCCACAGATGAGCCCTTATCTGACATCAGTTTTTTTTATTACTGTTCAATACTAATTACTAATTTGTAAAACAGAAGCTTCTCAAACCCCTAGGTACATGCACTACGTTCCCATCATTACCAGACTTCAGGAGAAACTCCACAACTCACACGTATATGTGGGATAATATACAAGGCCACATACCTCCTATAGTAAACATTATCCTACAATATACTCCGGTGATATTGTTATGTGGGAGTGATATGGTGGTGAAACCTCTGCACCTGTCTCAGTGCTTTACATCTCATCTCACGTCTCTCAGCACACAGGAACCTTGAAGGAACAGTGGTGGGCATTACATCACCTGCAGAATTAATAGAGGAGCATCCCACACATGCTCTTCATTGCTTCTCACCCTGATCTCCTCCACTTTTTCTGTGCCTGTGAACTTCCAGCACATCTGGGCCTCCACATCTGTTCTGTCTCATGCTTTCTGGGTAGAGCAGATTTCCCATCACTAATTTCTCAGGCAGTCAAGTTTGATGGCTCTGGAAAGCTCAAAAATCTGTTGCATTAAAATCACACAAAAAATCCAGCCTCTAAGTTTGCATGGGAGAATATGGATTTGTTTATTGAAAATGGGCTGTAACATGGCCTTTATTGACTATATGTTATGAACCGAGGACACAAGAGAACTAAAAAAAATGGGAACCACATGTATAATGCAAAATCATATGAAACACCAACACAATAGGATGCTTGTTTATAGATTAGAGTATAATTCAATAGTATAGAAAAGTATCATTTTATAATTTCCTACTGTGGGAGAAACATTTCTGACCAATCTCACAGCACAAATCACATCTTTGTGAGTGTATGATTGACTTGGAAACAGCAGTTCAGTTTTATAACTGACTAAACTCATTCTCAAATCACTAACTGAGCACTCAATCATGTAGCACTGCAGAAAACAAATATGTATCTAACTTATTAAATCTTGTGTGTTTGTATCTGAACATATGGCTTTTTCCATAGCATAACTGGCTTCCTGCTGTAGCATAACAGATTCTGTAGATATAACAGATGCTAGAACCTGCAGGAACTTTCCGCTTGGGCTATAGCATTGCAATGTAACTCCTGTTTTCTTCTATCCTCTTTACACCAAAAACTGCCTAGACTCAAACAAAGGCAGATGCCTTTTCCAAGAACATGAACGGCAGCATAAATCTAGTTCCACTTTGTCCTGAGGCCATGCTACAGAGTCCTAAATGGCTGCTCTTTATATGATGCACAGGATTAAGAAGAATTTTACAGTAGGTGACTAAATGGTTTATTAGGATTATTGCCCCAGTGCATTGCTCACACATGAGCACCACACACCACGGCATGTACTGCACAGAAAAGGAGACTGGTCAAGTAAAGCCACTACGACACAATCCTCTTTGCATTCATTCTATTAGAAAATATTTTCAGACAGTTTATTATAAAAATATAAATGTTTCCACTACAAATCATTTTACATTAGTAGACAAGGCCATCTACATTTGCACACCCATTGACACCCTCACACACACAGCACTCTAAAGGAAGAGCAGTGGAGAACAGGGCGGAAAAAACAGTATTGCTCTTTAGAAGTTATGTTTCATTAAGTGAAATGCACAACACTGATAATGTCATCACATAACCATGTCATAACTTACTGTATGCTACAAACAAAAACACTCAAATTAGCACAGTATACTGTTTTCTTTTTTTAATCAAATAAATAGGTCATTACTGTTGATTTTTTTTTTGTAAAGTAAAAAACAAATATGATACAAAATAGCATAAAATATAATACAAAGGAGTTTTTTCTTTAAAAAAAAAAAAGGTTTGAACAGATATTCTTTCATTCTTTTATACATACAAACATTTGTACAAATGGATGGCCGGGTAAGTTCACCATTGCTATTATTACAGATCGTGTTTACATATGTACATGCTCAGAGCTGAAAGAGCAGCAACTTTTACAGGCAGATTGAAAAGGTAGAAAAGGAGAAGCTAAATGTTCCTTCATAAAGTGGTGCATTTTAAAGAAAACCACTGTCTATATAGATCATTCATGATCTGAATAAGCCACGTCAAGACACACAAATGAAATGTTTTTATGCATTCTTTTTCCTATCAGATCATTTCTATTTTTGTTCGCAGCCTAAAACAAATCAATGATCAAATGGCACAGAGCATTAGTCTGAAGTAGTCGGTTGCATGGTATTAACTTCTTCTTTGTTTTGCATCCTAAAATTGAATGAGGGCTGCGCATCCTGAGCTTTTGCAATAGAGATATATTACTTGACATTGTCCCTAAAAGACTTTCCCTCAAATAGCTTAGTGCCGTTTGAAGATTTATAAAATTTCACAGCAGGAAATGATATGCTTTGCTCTTTACTGAGGTCCTTCATTCCTGTCATATTAACACTTCCAATGCCCCACTACGCTATGTTCTCTGACCTTCTCTCTTTCTGTGATCTTACTGGACACATGCAGATGGTACTAACATGTTTGACCATGTTTCAAAACTAGTAAGGTCAAATATTATTTCAGAATATTTCTCTTAAGTGATCTCTGAATGTTACACAGTATGAAGCCACATTAGGAATACATATAGGAATAGACTTTACAATTGCATTGATTTTTCAAGTTGATGATAAAAATTCACATATTTACTTTTGGTAAATGTAATTGAGAAAGTTCAGTTAGAGGTTTTCTCAAAACCAAAAGAAAATGTCTGCTTTAAGTGGCTTAAAGATCTTAATAATGGAGTAAGCTCACAGTGTCTAGGTTTACACACTGACTGTTGATGTTTAAAATGTGACTGAGATCTCCATTTTCTAATTCTGTAATAGTTAATCAAATACACTTCTCAATGTGTCAAATCCTTAGAAGAATTAGCAAATTGTTGGAACATCAATTTGCCTTTATCGGACAGTCCCATTCCCTAACTTCTCTTATTCTCTAGTGAAATCTTGAAATTAAAGGCATCTCTTATGTATCGGCAGGCAGTTTTTCTCCAACCAGCTAATACACACCCAATCCAACTTGACCGCAGAAAACCAGAGAGGTGTGTGGCTGGTACAGGCCTTGGGCTTGAGTTAATTTCTCTTCAAAAGGGTGGCTGCATGGCGATGTTTTTGCATTTTATTAGCCCCCTGTCATGTGTTAAGAGCTGTTAGTTGTATCTGCATGGAGGAGACACTGCCAAGTTCATGATAGCTCCATCTCGCTCTTCATACGTTGCTCTGCTGTCATTGAGACCTGTGATTTGTGAAGAGCTTACAGGAGCCTAGAGTCCCGACCCAGGGCTTTGTTTCAGCAGAGAAGCCCCACCTGTTTTCTCATTCTTCTTTTCTGCATAAGGCAATCCATTAACAGGCCATGAGGCACGCTTTCTGCCTGAGCACCATAAAGAGGTGCTGGAAAGACAGTCGTTCTCGAGGAGCGTTGCTCTGCTTAGCCCTGATATTCTAACATTGTTGTTTCTGCTTTTACTCTTATACATAATTACTGTCTGTTGAAGCAAAAGCAGCATCAGTCTCCTGAATTTCTCTCTCTTGTCCCTCCTTTTATTTGTTATTTTATTTATCTATTCACTTTTTAGACAGGAACTGGGCCGTTCTTTGTGTGTGTTTCAAGTGCTTTGATACTGCTCACAATCTTCTTCTGAGGTCCGACGATTGTTATGCCGACCTTCTTAAAGTCACTGGGAGATAAATGAGAGGGAGAGAAAGAGTATCAGTGGTGCAGTATTCATTGAATGACAAGTGCAAATCTCATTTGTCAGTCACAGAGGTCGAAGAATCGCAGAGGGCTGTACTGCCATAGTTGTAGAGTCAGCTGAGGAAGAAGCCTGTGAAAAACTTTGGACAGTAAACACTACAAGATTCTTTTAATAAAATGTTAGAGTTGCTGCTTTGAAGATTCAAAAGCACAGCATCAGAAACAAGGTTTCTCTGCTCTGATTTGAGCTTTTGGATCAGGAGCAGCACCTGACAGATGTGTCAAGTTTTTTTAATTTTTTTATTTAGTTCCATGCAATGGGTGACAGAATAGAGTCTGCAGCTTACCATGAAAGCACATTATACATTACTCATCCCATGCACACAAGTTAATGTTAGACTGTGTTTTCTTGGTAAATGTTATCTGTAAGATCCTGAAACACTTTAAAACAATATGACAAACAAATTAGTACAGTGTTGGGAGAAAAAAGGTTTCCGGTGAAATGTAAAAATAAATGTCACATCTTGCTGCGTTGTTATCTTGGACTTTATCAAAGCATATTAGTACAAGCTGATCTAGGTTAGAATTTGCACTGTTAATATATACTCAGTTAGCAGGGCCTTTTAGCATGTGCAGTCAGCATCTTGTACGGTCTTGTAAGCAGAGGCTTTAGCCAGCACACAGTGAATCACGATTAAAACCCACCATCCAGACTGTAAGGCCTAAAGGGTCGTAATTCCCATGGACGGCTCCCACTCAGGACAAGTGGCTGCAGGCCTGACCTCGGCCAGGCAGATTCTATGGACAAAGCAAACCTTTAGAGTGACCGCCACATTTACTGGCAAATCAAGCATTTATACATAAAAATCTGCTATCATTGTTTTATAGTAACAACAATAGTCCATGGGTAATTTATAATCCAGAATACTGAAAAATATTGACCAAACCCCATGCCATACTGTGAAAGAATTTGACTAATAACGCAGAATTGTGCTACATGTAAATGCATACGTTATTTGCAGTTATTTAGGATTATAAGATACAATGTTGTTGCTCATTACACAAGCCAAACCCCATATTATAAAAATACCATTGAAGAAAAATGGCTGTGATTTCTATATAGTTCACCTAATATAGATGTAAATATACAGATTAAACATTCTGGACTTAGTCAGTGTTTTATTTCAAATCCAATATCCAAAAGTACAGAGCCAAAACAACAAAGTTTATTTACTTAATTTGTGATGAATATTAGGTATCAAAATGCGCCTGTGATAAATGTATCAGAAACTACTGATTTAATGGATGGACAATCATTAACAAGTCTTAACCAGAGAGGAAATTACAGAGCAAGTGTTAATGGTGACCAAATAAAGCAAAGCATTGTGATTTTTCCCCCACTACCTTTCAGCGCTGACTGACACTCTAAAAGGTCTGAAATAGTGACCACAAGCGCTGACACACAGACATCCAAGAGTGAGGAAAAATCTTGACCAAATAAAGAAATAATAATGGTTTGGTATTTTACCTTCCTGGTAAACTGACTGTACTGTAATAGGAATGGTTTGGTATTTTTGACATAAATAGGTTTCTTTTTCCACAGTTATGGCATACTATCAGGACACTGAGCCACTTCCATTGGTGATTGAGGCTTAATTTAGTAATTTTACACAACATCCTGTCTCCTGGGGAAGAGTTAGTATGGAAGTAAATGGTATACAAGTGCATTAAGCATCTAAACTGACAGGGTGGCAATTTAAGAGAACATCTCCGTTGCATTTTATAAGAGTGCTTATAAAAGCAAGTTGACTGTCAATAACTGACACTTTCATCATGGAAGTCTTCAGTGCTCATATTGAGCAAGAGAAGGGAAAAACACACTTAACACACTAAAGAACCATTCTTTAAGTACTGTGAGAAAATTGAGTATTTAAATCTAAATATTACAATGTTCCTAATTTAATATTTAAGCCATCTTAAGACATGAATAATTTAACTAATGGTTTGGCAGTTTTTAAACAGACATTTTTTACTTGTATAATGAATATAAGTATATAATAAAGGGATCAAATGTAGGTTTAAAATAAACAAATGTGGTTTTGTTTACATTCACATACAGTATTCTACCCATTTCCAGAATGTTTTATAAAGCTATGTTTGATTGAGATGGTCACTTAATAGTCAAGTATAAACAATGCCATCTCCACGTCTGCTTAAAATCTGCTATTGAACTTCAGCACTATCCAGCGTGCGAATGCCTCTCCAATATTACAGTAACTCGTCGTCTTTCTTGCTCGACTAAGTTCTTCCACTCAATGTCATGATGGTCTGTTTTCCTTTTTTCCTTGCTCTTGTTATGTTACTGTCGTCAGCTGACATGTTTGCAGCAGCCACATTGACACACTGCAAGACCAATCATGGAGAAGGGGCCCCATAACCACTCCTTTTTTGTAAAAATGTGTTCTATGTCACCCCTGTGCGTTATGCATCTCTGAGGAATATGTGATACAATTTTCGAGGACCCACTCAAACCCTACTAGTGGTCAAAAGTTACATTGTATCACTTTAAGCAAAGAGGGGATGTGTCAGCCTGCTGCTGTCATTGCTGGTTGTTGCGCAACATAGGCCTATATTCAGAAAGAATTTCTTGTTATTATCGTTTTTAGTATCATTTGTTTAATCATTTGTGAAACATTTGTTCAATCACATTACCAATAAGAGGTGACTGAATTTTGCTTTCTCATAATGATAAAATAATTGCCATGATAACATTTACAGCCACTTTTACAGAGAAGTGTAGCTTATAGGGCAGAAATATCCTTGTTGCCTTTGTTTTAATGGGTTAATTTAAAAAAAATAAATAAAAAAAATCCAAACAAGTATCTAACAAACAAAATACAAACAAACTATACAAAAGCAATTTAAATGTTATTTCACCATAATAGTAATATAAAGTTCAATCTCTATTCTCTCTCTAGTCTTTCCAGACAATGTGG
Source organism: Olivaichthys viedmensis (assembly GCA_028565825.1). Lineage (NCBI taxonomy): Eukaryota > Metazoa > Chordata > Actinopteri > Siluriformes > Diplomystidae > Olivaichthys > Olivaichthys viedmensis. Next base: position 10,436,338 of record JAOUQW010000046.1, on the reverse strand, counting down.
TACAGTTGACTCCCTATATAAGGCTAAGCCGTGAGGAAACCATCTGCATCTTAAGCTACCCCATTCTGGGTCATGGGTATGGGAGAGAATTTCTCTCGCTATTTGCATATAATTATTTACCCAGACAGCCAAACTAAACATACACATAAAGCATTCTCAGGGGCTGGTCTTTCCCTGTTTAGCTGCTTCCTCCAGACGTTACAGTGCAGTACAACAAAACCACTGCTCCAGGACCAAGGCTTTGATCATTGTGATTATAAATGTCACGTTATTTACACTGTCAAATACCTCATCAATTGAGGGGAAAAAAGTGTCTGTGCAGATGTTATTCAGGCTACAAGAAGATATCTTGCCAGCTACTACACAGCTTTTTTCCCAGAAGCAGAAGCAAACACATTTATAAGATGTGAACCAAACCTGGGATTGATATTTTAATAGAAGAGGCCTTCACTCTGTTGAGTGTTTTTGGGTGGTCATAGCATCCAGTCCACACATTAAAAGGGACCACACTCGTGTTGCTTGTCTGACTTGCTTCAAGACTGCCTCTATGTGACAGTCTTGTAAAAACGTTTCTGTATGTCAACTAGTTTGTCATTGCAAAAAACTATAGCTGTTGCAGTTGAGAAGAGATCCCTAAGTAATTAAACTTTACTTTGTTACATTGTTTAGGTTTACTGCTCTCAAGTCATCACAAAAGCACTGTATGCATAATACATGTGTACCAGGCACATGGTTATATGTTTTGCCACCCAAGACCAAGAACTACAGTAGTTTTTAATTAGACTAAGGCAGTTTCAAAATTCTGTTCTGTATTCTGTGTATGTAAGGTGAGAGAGTGCAGTGAGATAAGGTAGCCTTACTCTGCAGAGGTCTTGGGTAGTGTATCACAGGAGCTGTAGCTGACCCCACTGAAGGCCTCTTTACAGGGCAGTGTCCTTGCACTCTCTAGCCAGTGCCCTACAGTGCTGAATGAAGTGATATCTGTGCTGTTCCGGTCCAGGAGCTGATTGACCGGCCTGGAAGACACAGACAAGGGGAAGGCAAAAACTCTTACTGATTTGGGAAATGTATTATTATTATTCCTAAATAATACTGAACAACACAGTAAGCAAAGTGGTTCCTCAACTATTATTATCCACTGTAGCGGAGATTGTTTTCCCACCACTAGACAATACATTTATCTATCTATTATCTAGTTTTCCAATCGTTGATGTAGTAATTTATCCTAAAAATAAGTTGCACCTGACAAGTTCATAAAAGTGCATGTTGAATAGAGCAAACACAGAGGGCTCATGTGCGTGCCTGCACGGTCTCCGTAAGGAAATACCTGTGGAGACGCGAAACTGTTCCCCTCCATCCATGTTATGGCAAGCATCTCCTGGCGAAATCTAATACATGCAGGAGTGTTTATTTTAATGTATAGCCTTCTCTGACTGTTTCTCAGTGTGCTTGTTTCCATTGGTTGTGTGTGTATCACATTTATGAGGAAAAATCTGTCCATGTCCAATAAGTGAATAATTTAATGGGACCGTTATGACATAGTTTTTTGTAGTGCTGTAACAGACTATACAATTACAATGACAAATATTAAAATATGAGACACTTAACAATATATTGGCATTCTGATCATTTATAACTTAATTATACTGTATAATTATACTGTATACATTTATAACTTAATTATACTTTAAACATATTTTAAATTCGGTAAATGTTTGGATTTGTATATTTTTTAGAAACATTTTAATTAAATCAAACTAACGTTAAATCAAAACAGATTGAGCTAGACAATCTGAGTATAAATTTAACGTGCTCTCATTCATTCAATAAAAACACAATAGTTTACAGCACCATTCAGATCGCTATTCAGCTGCTTTTAATATTTAATTATTCAAAATTATTTTTGTTGTTTCATTAACACAACATTTTTTATTGCATATGTGACAATTAACATCATGCTGAACAAAGTGTGTCACCGCAAAATATAATTTGATCTTTTTATACAACAGGCCTTTTAGACCTGTTCAAACCAGGCCTTAAAAGAGCTGCAAAGGGGCAATGATGGGTTTCCTAACAATTCAGTCAGCAATTATAAATACCAGGCTTGATGTCGGGGGCTTAAGGAAGACTGCATCTACAATCTAGAGCCTAGGGATGAGAACACCTGATCAAAACCAGGAGAATCGAATGTAGGAAATGAGATTATGATTCCCCTGGAGATGGCTATTAATAGTAATGCAAATAAACAAATTATAATACCAGGAAGTCCACCTTCCAGCCACATTTGTTCAATAGCAGACAACGGAAAAGCCTGCAGTAACAGTCGTGGCAACTAGTCAAGGAGGTGAAATGTACACCGACTATCACAGACGACACAGGCGAAATCAGAAATCTTTCATAGATTTTCAGGCACACAAAACAGAGAAGAAGGATTCATACATTACAGACTGTCCACCAAACTAAGTGACATTCAGTTTAAGAAATCTTAAAGTTTAAGTGCACTAAAACCTTAAGTGAATGACTGAAAAAAATTAGGTTATCAGAGGACAACAGAACACGTAACCTGTAGGCTGACCAGCAGAGGACTTGAGTGTTGAACAGATGATCTCATTGAGCTCTGTTGGCCAACACTGGCAGAGAACAAGCTTTCAAAGGATACAGAGAGATTATTGATGTGAATGCATTACTCAAAGCTCTGCACTTAACCTACTGAATATACCAGTAAACTATGGATGACCTCAACTTTTTTTCTTTTGTGTTTTGATCCAGAGGTTTATTTTCAGACACCACACTGAAATCTCAACAAAACACATACGGCACAGAGGAAAGGCCAAACATGAAAAGAAACATCTTTGTTGTTGGGAATGGAAGTAATAGCCTAAAACCCCTGTGTCTCAAAAACTGCTGGCTCCTCGACTCTGAGCTTTCTCTCGGCATGACTGCAACAGACACGTGGGACAAAAGGAGAGGTAAACAATTGCCTCTCTGTCTGTTCCTATCCTTTTTTCCTCTTTTTTTCTCTCTTTCCCCACTGGTGTAGTGACCTCTAAATAACTGCGGCTGCGTAGTATCTTGTTTTTAAAGCTCTCGGGGGAGAAAAGGGAGGAGGGAGAACTTGCCCCTCTCCTTTGCAGGAGAGACATCTGGGCAGCTTCATCACGGACAAGAATGTGCCTCTCACTGTGAAGAGGCACAGGGTGCTTGAGCCATCTTTGAGCTGGAAGAGTGCCTACATTTCACTTCCTGTAGATCCTGCTCATTCCTCTAACTGAGGGTCAGGTCTCAGAGCCTGAGGTCGGGTGTTGAAGCTGCATGAATTGCTGCTCTATTAGCACATATAGCTTGTAGATAAACGAGGTGCATGGGAGCGGGCGCAGCTAAGGCTGTAGTGAGACTTTGTCAGCACCTCTGAGCAATAAATCACTTGGGCCTAGTGCTCTTTGGCCATCCGTGTTAAAAACCAATCAGGGAAATTACAAGCGAACTCCCTGGCACCTATTTGCACTTCCTTAGGAAATCATTAGTCACAGTTACTGTATGTGCCTGGGTATCTTACTAATGAAATAGATCCCTGTTACATTTCCTAGATCAGAACTGTATGAGCAAACGTGCCAGGATATTTCTCAGGTGAGCTCAGTCCTGTAGTATTATAACACAGAAAGGAAAAAGCTACAAGAGGCCACTTCTATAATGACAGGAAGTGTAAAGGTGAATGTCATTTGTGGCCATTTTTCTATGAGGACATGTAGGATACAAACTAAAGAACTCAAACACCAACGGAGCAGACTGCATCCTACATACACAAGTATCCAGGAGAAGGAGGAAGCACAATGTCTATTTATTGCACACGGTGTCTGTCTGAAGGCAATAACTGCAAACTGGCTCCATAAACAAACAGCAAAAATAATCTCCAGCAAATATTGATTTGTCATATAGAAAGTGGAGCACAATGACTAGTGACCAGCTGCTGGGGATGGAAATTGAAATTTGGAGATCGTGACACTGTAAGGGAGGAAGAAGCTGTTTCCTTTCATTAAGGTTTATGAGAAAGCTGCGTGTTGATGAACAGAATGTGACATGAAGCAGAACATGAGTGGGTGGCAGTAAGCATGAGTTTGCAATAAGCATATGTTCAGGGCTGAGCTTCTGGATGTTGTGGGTGAAGGAACCGTTAATTACCTGGAGGCAGTGTTAGCTGTAATTTTCAGACTGCCAGGGTTACGTATAAGCTTGTCCAGGATGCTGACAATCTGCTCAAATTTGGGCCGGTTGTTCCTGTCCTTCTGCCAGCAGTCCAGCATTAGTTGGTATAGAGCTGCAGGGCAGTCCATTGGTGGGGGAAGACGGTAGCCCTCGTCCACTGCTTTGATCACCTAAAGCACGGAAAAGACAGCAAAAATCAGTCATGCTGAGATCTGCATTTGAAAGACAATGTTTTTCGATTTTTAACTACTTTATCAATTTCCGGATGTTTTTTATAGTCCAATGGGACAATTTTCCATTTGGCCTAATATCAGAGCTATATGACAACAACATCTCAGCAACATGACATCATTTGATTCAGAGCTGTCTAAGAATTTTCATGCTTTTTTTTACTTGGTTGTCAGTTCTGTAGTTAATGAACTAAAATTAAATCTAATGTTTTTTTACTGCCATTTCTGCAGGGTGAAGTTACTGAACAACACCAAATACGCCTATTGCCCTTGGAAAATACAGCATTACAAATAGTGATACATCGAACAATCAGCCTCAACACTGATATCTGATTTGATAACTGGTTTGCCAGATCATTGCTGAATTATCTCATCAATCATCTCTGCCATATTTTTAGTAGGACCTGTGTATTTGGGTTAATGTACTGTGTATAATATACATGCATGAACGCATTTAGGTGACATCAGAAACAGGTTATAATTGTACGTTATAATTGTACATACAGCTTGTTTTGTTCATCTTATTGTATATGATGATTTATAGATTACTAATTCTTGTCGTAAAAGCCTAACCAGGGACAGGAAATTAGCTATAGCTAGAAGCTCCATGTGCATTACATGTTTTACATTGTATGTAACAATGTTTATCTGTATTGTGCCTGCCAAATAAATAAATAAATAAAATCAGAAACAGGTTATGTTTTGCCACCTGTCTCCTCCACGGCTTACTTCCTCTCACAGCAGGAAGTTAATTATCCTGCCATACTGATGTTGCTTTACTCACATCCTGATTGGACATCTCCCAGTAAGGCCTCTCTCCATAGGACAGGACTTCCCACAGTACGATGCCGTAGCTCCACACATCACTGGCTGAAGTGAACTTGCGATAGGCAATGGCTTCTGGTGCTGTCCATCTGATTGGGATCTTGCCACCCTGAGGAATAAAATGTGCAGGAACAAGGTCTCATTAGGCTTTGATGTTTTTCATATTTCAGGCTGTTAAAAATAAGGAACCTTCAAAAGGAGCATGTTTCATTAACTGACTCAGTTTAAGGTTAACATAATATTCAAACAGTGCTGAACCTGTGTAAAATGTAGTCACACATTTTAAACAGGCCTCATGTAAGATCATATACATGAGGGAGGAGGAAATATCAAACTGTTATGCATGTAATGAATACAATTACAGTATTGACGTAATCTCTGCTGTGCTAGCATTAGCATTTGTTTGCTTTTGAACAGGACCTGGCTGCAGAGTGTCAGTGTGAGTGAGGTTGAAATGCAGGACTCTGATCTGCACTGAAATTTGTCTGGGCTTTAATGCTTCCTGAGCTACTTTCATCTGCAAAGTCGCCTCCCTGAGGAGCTGCACTGTATTTACCCAGCTCTGCCTGAGCTCACAGGCTGGAGTTACTCTGGGATCAACCCTCATCTCTGCAGCAGGGGTGGAAAGAAAGAGAGTGGTGGTGGAGCCAAAGCTACCAGCTACACAGCCAAGTAACATAACTCCTGCCCAGTTTTCTCCAAACACATGGTCCTCAAAAAATAAACCTACTTGCATGCAGGTCTCCCCAGTGAGCACACTCACACAACCCCAGCTCTTTTATTACCGGGATTACCACTAATGAGTGTAAAATCTAAAACTACTCTCTACTGTCCTCTAGATTTAATGGAGACCAAAGGTGAAAGTGGCCACAATAAATATAAAAAGGTAAATGCCTCATTGGGCTAAGCCTGACTGTCTTGAATAGGGCAACTTTCCAGGTTGCACTCATCCTCAACTAAGATTTTCTACAAAAATGCCAACACATTGTGCAGCATTCGGGTGGAAGAAGGACAAGGAATGAAAGCTCTGACAATATGTGTTTTAATTTTATGAGGGTCTTTATGTGAAAATTAAGGCAGGGGTTAGCTAAGCGCTGGCTAGGTGAATTTACAGTTTATTACTGTACTTAGCTCTTAGCTAATGTTCCTTATATTTGGTAGTACATGTGAATTTAGGTAACATCAGTTTGTGGATTTGTCCGGTCTGTTTATTATGATATAACTTACAATAGCTACAGTTAGCTTGAGACAATGCCTGTCATGTTAGCTTTAGCTACCATTAATGATTTCTTGATCTATTTATGATGAATATATTGTTGTACGGCATTACATTATCATACGTGAAACATATAGTTTTTCATTTTATGTCATTCTCATTTACAATCTTGTTATTGCTGATATTCAAGAGGCCTTCTCATCTTGATTTATGAACATTTCTGTCCAACCTCACAACTCGTCCTACTGCTTTGATGGCAGTTTTCAGGCTCAAAATATAGACAGTGCAAGTATACTAGCTACTACATGTTTTTCATTGGACAGCGACGATATGCATCACCTGTGATATGCAGAAATTTGTGACGTCTGTAACCAATCAAATTTTCCCACTGTTAATGTAAAGCAATAATTATGGGAAATACCTTTATTTCCAAGTGAAAGATGTCATCAGTAAGGTGTGAGGCCAACCTGTGCTCTAAATTAGGCAGTGATGTTATGGATTTACATTAGTCTTATCAGGCCCACAGTTTATTTATATGGTGGCCATCTGCTCTGCTGCAGAGAGACTTCTTATGTGTATGTCAGAGGGACATATATAGTCATTAATTCACAGTTATTTACAGAGTGGTTGGTTGAGAGGAGATAGTGAGCATAAGGCATTTCAGGCCAACAGAGACCGAATTGAGTCTCACAGCAACTGAGATGAATTTAGCCAAGTTTATATGCCTTATTCACTTGCAAACAAACAAATCTCAACCGCTACCTTAAGTGACTGGCCTGTTGTAGCTGTAAAGCTTAGAAATTCAAGACTCAAATAATAAGATCAATGTCAGACGCTTCAGCTTGTTTTTCAGTTGGAGAATGGGTGAACTACCACTCACTCTCGTCGTGTAGGCTGCCTCTGGATCGTCCTCAAGCACTCTGGACAGGCCAAAGTCAGACACTTTACACACCAGGTTGCTGTTGACCAAGATGTTGCGGGCAGCCAGGTCTCTGTGCACGTAGCCCATGTCTGAGAGGTACTTCATACCAGACGCAATACCACGCAGCATTCCTACCAGCTGAATCACTGTGAACTGAGCATCATGTTTCTGATACGGAGAGAAATATGGAGAGATACAGATAGAGAGGGAGAAAGGGTTAGAGAAATAAATGGAAAGTAAGTGAAAAAGAAGATCAGACTAGGTGTTTCAAAAATACTGGAAAACTGATGTGTTCATACATCAAAACATGTCTGAGCATTCCAATGACATGTAACATGAGCTTATTGCAACTGAAGTCCCAGTGGTCTGAACAGGTGGAGAGATGAACCTAGTAAAACTGGTATCAGATAAGTTCTATTCATAACAGGATAGCAAGCCATTATCATTCGAAAACACAAATAAGAAAGCTACACAAAATCACATTAGAGGCTGCATATCTGTTTTTCAGAAGCTCACTGGCAGCCTGCCACTGTTTACATTGGCATGTGTGAAAAGGGTTTTACGCTGAGCAGTATGCTCAGTGCTCAGAGATAAACACCAGGGAGGAAGCTCTTCAGGACAAGAGGAGAGACAGACCGGATGAGCAAGATAGCATTGATTTGTCAGCAAGCTCGAGAGAAAGAGGCTTCTTTATTAAAAAGAAGCAAACTGCACTATCAACAGATGGCCAATGTGAGAACTGTTCCTTTTTAAGGTGTCTTTTTATGTTTTTCTTTCCTTATTTTTTGCTCGGTCTCTCTTTCACATTCTGTATTTATCCATCTCTTTCTAAGAGAAAGCAGGGGGCATTGTTTATGTGCTGCATATAAAATAGGTTTTGATGAAAATAAACTCCCGGACCACCTGGAACCAACTGGAGTTCTGAGAGGTTCAAAGGCTGGCTTAATAATAGTGACATGAGCGCTGGTGAGGAAAGGCATTCGGCGAAGACGACAGTTTTCTTTGATAGAGTGCAGGCCATGCTGAAATGCACAGGAAATTGCTGCAGAACGCTGCAACTGTTCTCCTTTTTTTGGGATGCTGTGCAGCCGCATATAGAATACAGTTCAGATTGGTCCTGCTAAATCCTGGCGGTCTCTTCTCACACTGTTTTAATGCTATGCTAATTTCAGTCATCAAGCCTGTATTTAACCAGAATTGCAGCGTGTAACTCCAGTGATCTCAGCTGCCTTGGCCAGATGCAGAATACATTTTTTTGTCAAAATTTTGCTGTACTCTGCTGAAATTAGGTGCAATTAAGCATATAGAAAACTTTTTTTTCTGTACTATGTGCAACATACTATGACAAGGATGAACTGCACCATGTGCATCAACTTGAAGTTTGATCACCCTGTTCTACAAATAGCAACATGTCTGGTACAGCCCCCCGTGTTGGTAACCGGTTGAAGAATGACAGAAAATCGGGTAAAGCATTGTCAGGTGTAGCACTGCCAAGGCCAGATTGTGGTGGCCAAAGGTTAAGCTGACCCATTTAATGAGCTCATTAGTGCTTTTATCAGCACTTTTCAGAAGGGCCATCCTTGTGGATGGCACAAAAACTCCACAGCCTGTTTGCTTGTTTATTTTCGCAGTGCTTATGTAGCCGTAAGGGGAAGTCATTTGAAGGACAGAGCATGCCCAGTCTGTTAATTGGCAAGGCTGAAGATGCAGGCACAAGGCCAGCACCCCTGCATTATTACAGCCTCTACATTTGCAAATCCATGCCCCCTATCTGTTTCTTTTTTCAAATAGACGCCTAGTTCTTTCTGAAAGAATGAGGCCATTGTGCAGATGAGTTCAAGTAAACCACTGACACTTGAAAGCTTTTGGCACATCAGGCTCTATTTAAAGACAATTCCCCTTTAGCTATAAAATAAAATACAAAGGCTGATCATTTTGCATAGTAATCACTAGGAAAAAAAAAACATCTGTCCCACAATCAGTTCTCTAACCAGCAAATAGAGACTGAGGTTTCACGGCAGAGTGCAATTTGTGTCTATCTGTGTAAGTGAAAGTAAAATGTTCGTAGTAATGGAGAGAATTTAGAGCTTGCTGTGATAAGCAGATACTTTGCAGGGGGATGTGAGAAAAGAGAGAGAGAGCAGGAAAGGGAGTCAGGTATTTAAATCAGTTTAAGATGAAACCCCTGTGCCATTTCTCTGATCATACATAATGGAGGCTCATTATCCGCGCTCAGTGTGTCATACTCACTCGCAGGAAGCTGTCCAAGGAGCCATTTTCCATGTACTCTGTCACTATCATCACCGGCTTACCTGAAGAGAGAGAGAGAGAGAGAGTTAAACAGTGATGATCTCAGAGAACTGAAGCCCTATACTGTGTTGACTGGAGCTATGCCGAGCTATGTGAGCTGGATTTACTCATTTGAAAACTAATAATCCATTTTGTGACACTTAAACATAAAAATTTACACTTACATTTGAATTAGTGGAACCTCTGACTTATTTCATGTAATATTCCATAGTCATTATGTAGTAACATAGTTATTCCTAGAATGACAACGTTTTATTTGAGATGAGATACAGTATACTGCTTTTAATGCGGCTGCATATGGGTATTACAAGTTTAACAGCTGCAATTTTTACAGATTCGAAGAGTGAAAAGAGCAGATTAGAACTGCAAACTGGGCCAGCCCTGGGGCTTTCATCACATCTGAGCTCTCGTCTGAGCTCCCAAAACAATAGCAAGGCTCACACTGCTTGGGTGCACTTCTTCACATGACACTCCCGACGCGGTGGGGTCAATCTGTGGCCTTGAGTTCAAGAACGCTTCCTGAAGGATAAAAAGAGCCTCTGGCTGAATTTAGAGGGCCCACAAGGTCAGCTGTCATTGTCTGACAGCTTTATTCATTCTCCTTGCTGGACATAAATTACTGCTTTTATCAGTTGCACCCTATTCCGGCCCCTATAGAAGGTTCATGTCCAAAAAGAGTCTTTAAATCAGGGATAGCTGAATAAACAGGTCTGTTGCCACTATATGCTTGCCCAATAGAAGGCCTAATATTTGCTCCATCCTCTTCTAAACATGTACATGGAGAAATGTGAATACCACACATCTGGCCACAGCATACCTGAGCTCAAGGTAACAGCACAGCGATAAACTGTATTTAGAAAATATGAAAATACAGAAAATAGTTTGGGCAAAGGGGACCAACACAGCCCAGTTAATGAAAGTTGTTATATGTCGCTTACTATCTCAGCAGGAGCAATCCAACCTGTTACATATCTTGGTGGCACAACCCTACTCTTTCTCCAAATACGAGGGCCATTCTTACTGCAAACAGCCAGAGATACTATTAAACACACTCTCACACTTCACTGATCCATGATGAAGTGCTCTTTTTTTAAATTCAGCGACCAGCCTTTATAGTTTCTCATAATAATAATAACAATAATAATAATAGTAATAATAAAACTTCCTTAACCAGTCCTTGCCATAAACTTGTGATAATAAAAGCCAGCTTGTGATAAGCCTGTCTGTCCCTGGGAAACACCAATTGTAGTTCCACAAATATTTTGCCAAATGGTGGGCCAAAACCCAAGGTTAAATGGGGTGTGAAAGTCTCTGGGTTATTAAGAATTAACAGGGCTGAGTTAATAAATCATGTCACATCACAGGCTATGGGAGACGCATACCAGCCTCCCCCACCCCAACTGCCTAAAATCTGCACCCGGAGCTGCTTTAACTCACATGCTCTGTATGTACGCCACTTCTCTCTCTCTCTCTCGCTCTCTCTCTCTCTCTCTCTCTCTCTCTCTAACTCTAACAATCGACAGCCATTTACAATGAGCTTTCTTATTATTTACAGTCAAAAGCATAATAGTGAAAGACTTATTAGCATATTTATTATTTACTTTATTGATTATTTACTTATTAAGATTTATTAGACAAAGATAATCCTCATTTTATGAGAAATTATACACATTCAAAAGAAATGCATTCTTTTCTGACCACTGTTTGAGGCAGAATTAAAAAAAGAATTCTCTATTAGCTGTGTGATTGGTCCAATTTGGGAGTCTAGGACACCAATTTGTACACTTGACATGAATTTGCAAATTTCCTGACAATCGCCACACAACACTGTCAATAGCAGTGACAATAAATACATCGATAAACAAACAAATAAATGAGTAAGAAAAAACACTAATATTGTTGTACAATAAAAATGTTTCTGGCACTCAGTATCTGGAGGTCATTTGAAAGTGTTTAATCAGGTCTACTTCATTGAAAATATTGGATTCATTTATTACTTCATTTGAAACAGGACAGGGCTATTTACCAAACAGAAGTGAGTCAAGGTTAGCATGAAGTTTAATTGAAATCCAGAGGTCAAAGCAATTTCTATATTCTGTCTGACTGTCAGATTAACTTAATTAGAGAAAAAGTCCTAATCTGTGAAAACACTCCTATTAAGGGGCCTCTTGAGATTAGAGCAAGAAGCTTTGATCATGGCATATAATGGAGATTGATCTCCTGAGATTTATGACACCAGGTAAATTCAGTCTCTTTGCAATTTCCCAAAGATTACAAGAAACAGGTCAATAAAACAAGGTCTTTCCTAATAGCTAATACTGAACACAAGGTAATTCCAACAGCAGCCTGCAATGAACCTACAGTTCAAAACCAAAGTATAAAAAATATATAATAATGCTAAATGCATTTTCATGATGTCTTTATTGGTGTGTTCAAATGTAGAACACATAAATGCATTATATAAGCATAAACCTTACAGAATGCGTAAATTCATTCCACATTGAAACCCACCATTTTGCAATAGCGACTTTTGCTTTTAGGCTTAATGAAAGTTTTAGGATCAGGCCGCTCTTTAACATGAGAGTGAAAATAAGATTAGGCCAAAAGGAAAATTTCACACAAAGAGTGAAATGTGTTGAGATGTAACTCACTGCGAGTGACCACGCCTTCCAGTCTGATAATGTTGGGGTGGTCAAATTGTCCCATGATGCTAGCCTCACTCAGGAAATCTCGCCTCTGCGTCTCCGTATATCCTGCTTTTAGGGTCTTGATGGCAACACAGATCTCTTTCTTAGAAGGCAATTTCAGACGCCCACTGCACACCTCGCCAAATTCACCTGCAAATATGTCATTTTGGAAAAGGTCTTCATGAACTCTTTTTTAGTTTGTTAAATAACAACATCACAAATAAACCATAATTAATCTGTTTTATTAATTAATGCATAATCAGACATTTGTGTCTTGTTCATCTACAATAGAGAACAGATAAGGAATTCAGTCCCCCTGTTAAATTTGTAACCTAATATGTATGGGTCTTAGGGTTTCAGTAGTCTGCAATTCTTAGCTATGTATAAACTTTTACAAGGTTACTACGTGCATTAGACTTATGTATGTACTTAATTTTTAACTTAACTTTATTGTACCTACCAATAAATAATGCAAAGGTAAATACATATATGTAACAAGGGAAATTGTAATAGCAATTCTGCATGTTGTGTAAGTATGAGAAATGAAGCAGACGTGTAAGTACATTTGTAAAGACTGTCCCCTATTTTGGGGCTCATATTGTGCCCCTGATAGACTTGAGCAGTGTATACACAATGCTCACCATCTCAAAGTTTAGCCTTGTTCAATTCTTTAAATCAGTGAGGATGATAGGTGCTTCATTTAAATAAAGCTGCACCATTCTCCATTTACAATGGCAAGCATAAACTTTAACATGTCATTTTCTTAGTAAATAAATTAAAAAAATATATCCCTTGAAAAATATCTTTTTTTCTTCTAATACTTAAACAAAACAAAAAAACAAAAAAACATAGAGAACAGTGTAGGATTAAAAACACAAATTTGGGAGAAGGTACCTATCTCTAAGGCATAGTCTGATGTAATGGCAATGAAGAGCAAAGCTATAGAGTATAGTCTTATTATTTCCTGGGTTTTCTTGCATTGGCCTGTGTAGCTATAAATCATTAGGCATTATCTTGATGTGTGCTCTACTGTTTAAGACATCAGGAACGTGAAGTGCCTTGGAGAGAACAAGCTACAGGGGGTGAAAAATAATATCCCAGCTGGAGGTATACTCTGCTTACCCACACTCCTCAGCTCCATCAGCAGGCACTCTATTAAAGGCAGTGAAGCAATGAGGAAGAGCACTGGGAGGGACGCTCTGCCTATCTCACCGCTCACAAAAAAAGCACATACTTCCAGCTGAGGTGCTAAATTATTCTCATTTACATCACCTGCCACATCTGTTACAAATGCATTCTTTCCTTTTGCAGGTAACTTGCATTACAGCTGCAGAGGTTGAGGCGTGATTGCGCATACCTGCACCCACTACTTTGTCGATTGCGATGCAAGAAGCGTCTAACTCCTTGGCGAATTCATGCACCGCCTGACTTGGGTCCTCGTAAGTGTGGGGATCTACGTAAGTCCTGATACCAGGCAGCCGCACTGAAAAGAAGATATGGGGAAAACATTTTAATCAAAACTGCTACAATGGTACGTGTGGTGCTGAGTTAATTATACTGGGTGAAGTATAAACATTGGGTTCAGCTGAATTAACTATTATTTAGAAATGAATTACATGGTGGTTAGTGTTAACAATCTTTTTAAATAAAGTCCCTGCACATGGTAAATACAAAGTCACCATAGTGACATATACTTACAGTGGCCATTGCCAAAGTGAAGTCTCTTTTTGTCTGGATGTTTGGATTTGTTATGGCCACAACACCTGCCAATCAGAGTGTTGAAAGGTAACAGTTACCATCAATAACATTTGGGTTAGCCTTCTGCTACTCTACACTATGCCGGAGGACATCTAATGACTGAATAGACAAAATTCATTGCCAGGAAGAACCTGACTGCTTTGCTATGAGGCAGAACAGTATTTTAGGGTCTTATAATAAGTCAGATATTTATGTAGTCTTTCAACAGTGCTGTCTGCCAAGATCAGCCCCTTTGCCTGACTTGACACTTTAGCTCTCACAGTGCCTGTTACATAAAATAAAGCAGAGGCAGGAAAAATAATACAGCTTCTGCCAAGTAAATCATCCAGAACTATATATAGGCAGTTGACATACAGGGGCATGGTCTTGTACATGCACATCTTCATCCAGCAGAAGATATGGGGTGGTGGAGAGGGAGGATTTGAGGAAGAGACATGTATAAGAGGGAAATGACAAGTTCAAGATGGCCACACTTAAGCCTCTGTAAAGTTGTTGTCTGAGTGACAGACCAACCTGCCAATCACAATGTAGAGCACTACAGTGAGGAGGATGATGGCCACAGCTGATGCGATGGCAATCAGTACTACCTGACTGTTCTCACTGGAGATTGAAAAAGCTGGAAGAAGGAGAAAGAAACAGAGTGAGAGAGAGAGTAAGCATTAGACTGGATCAGTATATACTAAACAAGAGAAGAAGCAAAGGTAATACTGTTAAAACTTATGTGATCCTGCATATATAAAAGTACAATTTATAAGACCTTAGAAAAAAGGTCTGGTGGGACTAACTTTAAAAACAAGCAAAGAGTATAAAGGAGTTTAAACAGATTTGTCACCATCATGCATTGTAAAAAATTATGCTCATTTTACATAATTACCACATCAATTCTACTCCACAGATGAAATAATTTATTTAAATAAGCCGTGACTCTCGACAAACATCCAGACTGTGAACTAAAGCACCGGAAAGCTCTGGTGACTGATTCTCCAGATCCCCAATGTAGAGCGCTTTCTGCTCAGATTAACAGGTGAATAATGGTAGCTATCATCTCAGGGGACCTATGCCATCATTTTATATTTTACATTTGCTATGCAAGTGGAGTTCTGTGGAGGCATGACCACTTCAGTAATCTGGAGATAGAAAAGTGCCTGCTGCCTGCACAATATCATTCCA
>JAOUQW010000046.1:10384410-10420466 GCA_028565825.1 Olivaichthys viedmensis | reverse complement strand
AAAACATTTATTTTGTTACTTCCGCCTTGTTCATTAGTTTGTGTGGGTCATTTTTGTTACTTTTGCCTCATTTATTGCTGTTAACATAACAGAGATGGTGTAGCTGGTCTCTTGTTCCTGCTTCAGGAAACAAGAGAGACAGAGGAGAAAGAAAGTGAGACAGAGACATGTTAACATAACAGAGATGGTGATGTAGACAGTTCACTTGAGCAAATCTGAAGTACTTCAGCCCTAATCAGAGCAAACTGTCTCCATGTAGAGGCGCTTGCCTGCGGGCTATTTGTGTAGTTGGTGGAGGTTAGTCAGAGTCATGTTGGGTAATTTCCCAGGTCCAGAAAATGTGTGTTCATAATCAGGTAAGTTCCAGACTGCTGTGCACAGTACCAACTTGACTTGATAAATTGCCTTTATCTCTATGGCTTTCCTAAAGATCTCCAAGGTGCAATGATCCTCTCTACCAGGCTGAAATACCTACAATGGATTTATGAGGCGTCTTTACTTTCAACCCATTGTTTCCAGATGTGCCTCTGATGGGGTAAAGTGAGATCAGTGGAATGAACAGGGCGTAGAGCTTTAAGCCATTTACTGTAGGGATTTCAGTAAAGAAAAATTCCCTGCTAATGGCAGGCTCAGTCAAAATCTCATGGTTTCATCACCCATGAGCCTTTAGGTGCCATGACAGTCTGGGAGTCATTTGAAAGGTCTTTTGCATCATGCATCATCTCTGATCTTTTAAAAGCTCACTTTCTCACACCATTTTAAGTATATTAACCCCATGCTGGAGTAATTAACAGCAAAGAGATTTGTGAAAATTATTTTTAGGATTCAACAATGCGTCTCTATTAAATTGCATGTCTAGACAAAACATAATTGATAAGCGCTGGTATGCTCTATATTACCAAATATGCCACATTAAGATGTTTCGCTTGATCAAACATATGTCAACTAAAGAAATAATCAGTGTACAGAAATTTAAAAAACAGTACCTTGACATGTTCAGAACTAGCTACAAATTTATTAATTAATTACATAGCATACATACATTTTTGTTGTTGTTCAAATTCATCTATTGAGTTGTAAAAATGCTTTTGACTACAGGATCTCCCATATAAAAGGATAAACATGCAGTACTACTTGGCAAAGTCTTCAGACTAAACCAAATATCATAAACTGGGATTTGACTTCATCCCCACTCCTTCCTTCTAACAAAGAGCAAAGATTTCACATCACCAGGCTTTATATAGAAATCACAGTAAGAAAGCACTCCAAACCTGCAAATAGAGTGCATCAGGTTTTATGATTTTGCAAGCACTTTAAATTCACCCTTGATGTCTGGGAAGACGAAACCAATACCCTGAATCATATTGTATGTGCGTTCGTTTAAGTCATAAATCTTTTCACAGGTTGTCACTGTTCACTACTCATGACACCATGCGATCCCCTGGAAATCATACACAGGTGTGTCCGAATGTTTTACTCTGGAAATATTCTTACCATATGTCTCAGTTGTGCATCAGCTACTTCCAGACACTGGGGCTTGCAATTGTTACTTTTAGATGTGTAGGCTATTGGTGGAATTTAATATGCTCGTCATGTTCTGCTCTGACAATCTAAATACTCCAATCTGGGGTAACTGCCTCAGCCTCAATTGAAAGAGAAATTGTGTAAATATGAAATTCATTTCAATGAGCATTCCTTCCCTACATGCTTTATAAAATAAACATTCCCAAATAAGAGAAAACTTCATTGTTTTTTTACTCTCCTAGATTAAAATGATAAAACAGAAAAACAATCACAAATGTGCATTCCCATCATCCTTGCTTTGATTAAGAACATTAAAAAAACTTATATCCTATTTAGGCTAACTTTCCAAGAGTTTTAGAGGAAGGACTGAAAAAGCCTATGTTAAGCTTCTAAATTTAGTGAAGAATAATTGTGTAAATGACGTCATATGCAAAGTAAGCAGGGGAATTTTTTTTTTAATTATGCTTTTGCTAATTGTTCTTAATAGCTGCATACAGCATGAGGTAAATGTTCATAAGGTAAATGTAAAGAAAACCTTTACACAAGCTCTCTTTAAATACTGTTGGCATTGAAGGCGCGAACGTGTGGTGAATATCTAATATGAAACTTTTTTGCGGTAAAATTTAATTCTTTTGAGAAACTTTATCATTATTTTGAGATACCTAGACATAATTCCCCTTTGGTGGTATTAATTTGCGCACACAATTGCTGTTTCCGAAGTGACTTTCAGGCTTCGTATATTATTTTTCGTATTATGCACTTTTAGGTAGAAACGCCCTAAATTGCATATTCATTAAGGCAAACATGCAAAATGGACAACACGTGCAATTTTGCGTATTTGAAAGACGCAATCCTACGTAGAACCTGTAAGTAAATCAGCTTGCATGTTTTTTGCAGGTGTTGTCTAGTTTGCACATGTTTTTACACACGCAAACCTTTAGTAAATTAAACCCTGAAATAGTTTAAAGCCTTTCTGCCTAACAATTAACCATACAGAGGTTTACATGAAGCAGTAGGGCCTTTTTTCAGGGAAGTAGCCATCTCTTACAGGAGCTGCATCCTTTTAATTACCATGCATCTTTAATTCCATTTAGGGAGCCATTTAGCACTGTTTGTTTATGATTTATGGTATACACCATTATACACTGTAAACATTCTATCTCACTGAATCAATTATTTTGTGGGGTTAATGCTGTGGAGTCTTGATGTTACTGTGGTTGGTGTGAGTCAGAGAGCCCTGTGAACAGATTTGGAGGCCCCTTTTCTCTCTCAGTGGGTGTGTTTGTGTATTTCTTGAAAGGGTGGGGGGCATTCTGTTATCCTCTGCCAGCCTGGATCAAGGGCACTATAGGTCCTACCAGGGGTATCCCTGGCTTTTTCACTTGGCCGACCCAGTTGTGTAGGATTTAGGCAACTCAAACCCCGCTTTTGAAAACAATGCCTCAGAAGCATGTAAAATTAACAGAATCCGTAAGGAGACACAATAGATTTGATTGTAAAAGGAAGATACTGTGCCACCCAGGGTCAAACAAGACATGGTGGATTTCAAAGGCCCCAGAGTGTAAATGTGCCAGTGAAACTAGCCCCAGATGAGATGGCTTTGGTTACAAATAAGGAGATTATGGCCAACCCGCAGCATTTCACAGGCTGAGATTTGGAGTTTGGCTGATCACACTGAAAGGCATTTTACAAAAGCTCTCTGTAGAAAGCAGAGGAGTCAGTCACACATCACCAGCTCTCCTTTTTGCCAGTAGATTGAACTGTGGTATTAGTATATCTGAAACATTTTTGTAGCTGCTCAACAGAGTAGATACAAAAATGCCTGGAGGTCTCTGTGGCCTTTTTTTAAAATAGCTACTCAACAGCAAAAATCACCAGCGTTGTTAATTAATAACTTTTACACAACAAACCTAAATGTACAATTATTAGTACAAGGCTCATCTTGTCTGTATGGAATGGGGATATAATATACCAACAGAAAAACACGATCCCTTATTAAATTAGAGTACAACTATTTAAGTTGTACTTTAGTTAACTGCTCAAGATAATTCACATACAGTGTAGGTCAAAACCAAGTGTTGGTAAACAATGTTGTAGGGTTTTGGTAAATATGTGTTTTAACATGAATCAGAGGCATGACAGCAAAGGCAAGAGATTTTGTCCTTAATATGATAAACATTTCACTGTTTGGAGACAATGAAAGTCTGTGTGCAATTTGGTGCATATTTTACATGCATGTAAATGTTTGTATGTGGACATACAATCAAGCCATTTACTCAGTAGACTATGAAATGGGGGTTTTTTCTGTGGGAAAATTCTGGCCAATTGCCATTGGAGACTCTGTCTTTTTTCACACCCTCAGATTCCCTGCCAGTTTGGGAGAGACCCACACAATGTCAGAATCCAATTAAGTGCCAAAGCCAGAGCCCAGCTTCCTGCAGTCTGCCCGGCCTGAGGGACACATTACCCACTTCATGCAGGAGTCGAACCTATCACAGTGCCTGACAGCATGAAAGAGCTCCACTGAACATTGACCCATTGAAGGCTCTCACAGTGGCAACAATGATGTGGGGCAACAATGCTCACCCGGCAATTCCGCATATTAAATCAATCAGAGCCCAATCCCTGTATGCTTCATTAATCACACGGCAGCTGCAGCAGACCTGGATAGAGGCTGCCTGAACTGGCTTATGACAGGAGAACAGGGCTTGTGATTAATTTTTATTTTTTATTTTTTATTGATGAGCGAACCTGGACGTCTAGTACAGACAGACAGGTGGTGTTTAGATCACTGCTTCTCCTGACACATAGGATTTATTAGACTCATACTTGAAATTATTTGACACTTACACTGAGTGGACATGGAATAAGATGACTGGTCAGTATTAGAGAAATACTTTTTTGACTGAAATTAAAAATAACATTACTTCCAGTCAAAACATCCCCACTCACCAGACAGAAATGTACAGAAGAAATGTTAATAAATTAATCCTCTGTAAATGTGTCTTTCAGAAGTTGTATGAACGAATGACCCTTATTAAGCTCCTTACAAAGGCCATAGAGAAAGATTTAGACCCAGGTTAAATGCTATTAGTGTTAAATGTCCAGGGTGAATAGCGATTAAACTGCCCCCACCTTCTCATAGTACTTGACCTCGTAGTCCAAGATAATACCATTGGGTCTTTCTGGCTCCAGCCAGGATAGTGAGATGCTGTTTCTGGATGTTCTGTCTTTCCTGATGACTGTGACCGGGGATGGAGCTGCACGGAGAGACACAGAGAAAGAGAGAGGGAGAGTGGGTGAGAGAGCGAAAAAAAGGATTAGCTTCTTCCACCCTGCTTCTGACTGCATTACATGCACAGTTCACAGGAAGTTCAGTAACATTTTTGCTTAAACTATTCGCATCCTGTGAATTGATTCTGGGTGACCTTATTGAGTTTCCTCTCCAGTAGTGGCCAGTTTCAAAGTTGGGAAAGACACAATGATGCATTTGTTTATAATTTGCTTTGTCGTTGAATGGTTAGTCTGGTTTTGTCACAATAAAAGAGGCTCCTGTCTGTTCAAGTCTGCAAGCAAAGGGGTTTCAGCTCTCATTCTTTTAAAGGCAATGTGCTCCAAATATCATTCTCTCATATGTCTCTCTGCTCCAGCACTTCACGTGGTCCCAATATGCGATCATAATTCAAGTCAGAGTTTTGTCCCTCCCTCCTCCTGCCTGGCTCACTTGCTTTCTTTTTCAGTTTTACAGCTCTCTAATTGCAAGGGAGTATGGAAGCTATGAAGGCATCTGACTGGCCCATGTTTTAATTTTATTAGACCACAGGAAAAAACATGTTGTTCTTTGAAATGTTCATGGTTTTCTTGACTGTGATTACACAGTTTTGAAATGCCTTTTTTCCATTTGGAAGCTTTTTTGTTACTGTTAATGAATCCAGATGGACACAGTCTGTTCCTGCTTGCACTCCTACACACCATTCTGATAAGGTATTAGTGAAGTTTTATAGTAACCATAGTTTATGGTAGGCAAGATTTATGGTGTATGGACTATTGTACATCTTTCTCAGCTTTCTGCTTGGCACTTCAGAGTACAAAGCACCACATATTCTTCAGGCCAATTAAAAGAAGGCAATTGAGAGAATATTCAGTTACAAAAATACGGAGATGAATCACCTCTCCAACAGCCTGTAGTGGTTTAAAACCTAAAGTACAAGTCACTGGCATTTACAGGTGTGGCCAGAGGTTTGCTCCACCACTGTGTTGCAAAAAAGCTTCAGACATAAACATTTGTAAATGATCTTTGTGAAATGCTGGCATGGTATTGACAATCTGCAGATCACTAAGTCACCAAATGTCCTCCAGATGGCATGAAGAATTGTCCTACGGTAATCACACTCTCAATATGGATATATCTTGGAATTCTTGCTTGAACCCTCTCTTTCCTTCTCTCTGCTCCCTGACTCCCCAAAAGGCCCTGAACTCCATGTACAGAACTTCTCATCTCCTGCCTTTCTAGTCCAGCTCCAGCTAAAGTTATCTTCCCATAAGGCGCAGTTCAACAGAATTAAACAATTGTAAAAGATGTCACATTCAGCTCCAGCTTTTCTATTGTCATTAGTTTTGTTGAAAATCTACATCCTGTTCTGGCAGGAATGAGCAGGAGGCCGTGGTTTGTCTGACGATACCCTGTCAAAATTGCAGAACACAAACATTTTAAAGCTTTTGTAGGCCAAGAGTAGACCACTGTCCTAACACAGAGGGCAAGCTCACATGTGCTGTCTCCCTGGGGCTGCGCTGCACATGCTAGCTTTGTTTATATGGAACGGGCTGCGCTGACATCCCTGTGAGCCCTTGTAAATGTGCTCTCTGACAGAGAGTGCAGCTGCAGAGTGAAAGCATTGGACTGGCCATTCACACATCTATCTCTTGCTTCCATTTGCATTTTATAAGACAATAAATGTAGCTGCACTATTTGTCCAAGGTCAAGGGAGTAGTGTTGCGGCGAAAGGGGTTGTGATCTCACATGTTTTGGGCTCTCTGAAAGAGCCCAAAGATCAAATGAAATACTCATTTATATCCACTGTTTACACT
Organism: Olivaichthys viedmensis; assembly: GCA_028565825.1. NCBI lineage: Eukaryota > Metazoa > Chordata > Actinopteri > Siluriformes > Diplomystidae > Olivaichthys > Olivaichthys viedmensis. The sequence continues at coordinate 10,413,854 of JAOUQW010000046.1, read as the reverse complement.
GAGAAGAGAGAAGTCAAAAAGGAAAGAACATTTTAGCCAAGCAATTGTCCTGTGCTTGAGAGCAAAGACAATTGCAATGGAATGAAATAGAGAAAAGCTTTGTAGTGTGAAAGGTATAGTGTGTGAAGGCAGAGTTTGTGACGTGTGTAGAAACACAAATACCCTATTAAAGGTAACTGTATAGGACTTGTAATGTCTGCATATCAGCATCTTGAACAAATTGACTGTGTCTCCTAAAAGTATCTTGGAAACTAAGTCTGTTTAGGTCACACTTAGTGTCCCCTCCATTTTCCATCAAATAATTTAAGGGGCAGAAGTTTATTTACTGCCTGCCTCATTGAAGGTCTAAAGTTTTTCTCAACGCATCAGTGTCTGGCAATCACTCTTTTAATAGATCACAGCTGTGACAACATGAGGAAAGCTAAAACCACAACAACATCTGACCGGAACACACTCAGTTTTGACAAGAAAATGTAATCAGAATCATGAGGCCAGTACGTTATAAAATCCAAATGAGTACTTAATCATACAATGTTTGTTCAAAAACTTAGCTTTATTTTCCACATAACTCTATCTTAAGCTAATAATCATATTACTTAGGTTTTTTTTGTCATTTTATAATTGTGAAACCACATGCCACAAGCCTTCCCTCTTTATTATTAAAAACACATCACTATCTATGGACCAGGAGCTGATACTGCAAAGACTAAATATTAGCTTATATAGCATATATTGAGTCTCCTCTCCTTGACTGTAGGGATGTATGGTTTAGAGGTTTAAAGTCAACTGCTCCCTGTGGTAAAAGGGTGCAAAACTATCAATCCTTAGCCTTTGATCTACAGTAGCCCTCTGCCTACTGTTTTATGGCTCCAAACTCTAGTGTCTGTAACCTCAGTTCTAAAGATTGCGCTAAGTCATCTACCAGGCTCTGCTCCTATCACTTTAAAGCCAGAGCAGAACTGACAGAAGAGCCAAAAGCCAAGACCTCATAAGGCTCCAGAACACAACTGCTCATCTTTACAGAGGAAACCATAGTGGAATGGAAGGCAGATGGCCATGTGTTCCAGCTTCATAGTAACCTGAGGAATCATGACCTTCATGTTGCCAGACTGGACTCCAGCACCTGCAGACAGATATGTGCACAAACAGCTCTGATAGCACAGGAAGGATCAGATAGGGAGGATCAAAAATAGGCTTGCTGAGATATTAAATGCCTGTTTTCTTCTCTTCAAATGGAATTTTGAGCTTTGTTGCACATCACTGCCAGGAAATTGAATTGTCTTTATTAATCTGTTGTGGCTGATCCTTTTGAAATACAAAGACATGTTACTGATGCTTTGATAAATGCTTTTAAATAACCTTGTTGCCTATCACTGTTTGTTATCATTATGTACTTATCTACTGTAAATCAGATGACCCTCTAGCTTTTTAGGAAAAGTAGTAAAGAAGTAAAACTTAATCCGACTGTGAAGACGGCTTTACCTGCTTGGTTAGTAGTAATAGTAACACTGGCGTATTGGCGCAGTGCAGGGGCCAGAGAGGAAACTCCATTCTGTGCCCCGATCTCAAAGGTGTAGTTGGTGTGTGCCAGCAGGTCAGCCACAGTCACCGTGGTGTTAGTGAGGCCCTCTGCATGGGGCAGGAAACGCACGGCCCCTCTGCATGGCTCACATTGTTTGGGCCCAGTCAAACAACGCTTACACACTACATTAAACATCAAGTCCCTCCGGCCACCTGTGTCTTCTGGCCAGCTCCAGTCCAGGATCACTGATGTCTCGTTGATGATTGAGATCACATTCCGAGGCGCAGAGGGGGGACCTAATGAACAGAATAGTCATGTGAGCAAAATACTATTCAGGAAAGACAAAGAAATGGCATTGTCAAAAGCATTTCAGGTTGTGCTGACATCTTATGAGTATTTCCTCAGCATATGCAATTTTGAAGTAGGAACATTGTCCTTCATGTCTTATGCCTAATTATGAATAAGGAATACAGAACTGCATATCTTTTTGTCAGGTTTTTGTAAGCTATGTCATTACTTTAGATATCAGGGGTATGTTCTCAAAGGATGGCTGTGCTAACTTTAAAGAATGTTGTTATAATATATGGGAATAATGTGCAGTCCGATTTAATCTGTTTGCAAAAGCAGGCTTTAAAAAAATACTGTGCATTTGACTGGGACTCACCGGTCTTTCCAAATGATCACAAGAGCAATTTGGAACAAAATCTCAGGATAAGACATGGAGCAGAACATTGAATCTGTCCAGACCTCAAACAAACCTAAATTGCTCCTGGCTCTGCTCTGAAGATGTGAGTAAGTGTGCTGCGGGTTACGAGGGGATTATGTTTCAAGATAAAAACTAGTGTTTGGTCGTTTGATTTGACTTAAAGAATTAACACAGGCCCAGAGCACTGTTGTAGCGGGTGCAGTCTACTTAACTTTGACCAAGATCTCCTAAAAGTCTCAGATAAAGAATGAGGGGAGGATTTTATACTGCATTAAGGAATAACACAAAGGAGCCCCCCATAACACACAAATATGCGCCAGGATTATTCAAGTCCTATACTCACTCTCAGTGGTTTTTCCTTGATTTTAACACTGCACTAAATCAGCATTTAAGCTAGGTCAAGTACGAGATGCCCCCCATAATTACTTGCATCATTAGAAATTACCTTCCTTTGTAATTTACCTAGGACTAATAAGTGAGACACATTACTTAAAATATTTTAAACAAAGTAGTTTTATATTTTAGAACAGAGCACTTCAAATATACTGAAGCTTTTCTTTATAATGAACATAAATAAAAAATACAATTATTTTCAATATCGGAAGCATAAGAAAGGCACAAATGTGATACAGATCACAGAAGCAAAGCCATAAACAATCTTGTCTGCTTGCAAGTCAGGGGAAATGTGGAATTCTATTGAGGGTTAACATCTTTGCCAGAGCATAGCATCCTTTGATCTGGACTTATAATAGAAATCACAGTGTGCCATTTAACTTTAACAGACTGGCTGGCCTGCCAGCAGGAGGATGTGAGGTGTGCCGGAGTAAGCCATCCATTACACACACCCACCCACCCACTCACCCCTTCTGAAAAGCAGCTCAGCACCCTGCTCACTGAGGTGTGAATGTGGCATTCAGGACCACTATAGACTTAAATTAGCAGTGCTACCAGAACACTGGAGCCACAACACATTCTGGGCCTATGACTTTGAGAGTATGACATATGAGGACTGTTTATGTGAGTCTGCTGAGTGGTAAATGGTTTGCATGGTACTGATAAATGTACCAGATATGTAGCATTTGTTCCTTTCTACTGCAGCCATTTTCCTCACGTTGAGGATTTATGCTTTTGAAAATACAGGTTTTATGGGGCCATAAAAAGGAGATGGGCAGAAATAAACAGATCTATTTTTATATAATAAAAGCAGGCATGAATATGTGGGCCTTTGAAATGCCTGGCAATTAATAAACACAGGTTTTTGCTGGCAGGGGTTTACAGAATTACACATAAATATTCAGTAATGATATACTGTATAACTAAACATGTAGCTACAGCATGGACTACAGGCAAATTATACAAAATGCAACTAAAACTTTAAAATAGCTAGAACACTCAATTATCTTCACAATTAAAACACATCATATCACAGAAGGTCTTACTTTTATTGCTATGCCATTCTCAAAGCCAGGTTAAAAGCTAACCTGTTCTACTCTGAGTACCATCCTGGCATCTCAGGAGATTCTAAAGCTATGACTGCACCTATCAATGTCTAAAACAGGAATTTACTGTAAGTGCTTAGATAAAAATGAAACCTCAGCATAGCTTTTGACATCACAAATAAATGCAACATTTATAAGCATTGCATGACCCAATATGCTGACAACTTTGGATGTCACGTAAACATACACTTTTACACTTGGATTCAACCCCCTTGCCACGTTTTAACATGATCTGAATTAGCACTGATAGCAATACCATGATTGATGCATAATGTGTTTTGGAATGCATGGCAGTGGCTGTGTGTATCTGTGTACCATCTGCATCCTTGTCTATAAAAGAGAATGGGTTGGCTCACTCCACGGTGCAGGCCCTAGGAGACCCATCGGCTATGATGGTTAAAATTACACAAACAAAGCCAATTTTTAGAGGTTGAACTGGACTGAGATCAGGAGGATCAGGAGTTTTGTCAGATTGAGATCCCATAACAAACCCCTAAAACCACAACACTTCAGATTTAAAACTTAATTTAAGTGAAACCTTATGTAGGTTAAGGTTAGGGTTTGGGGTGGAGTTAGTGTTCGTACCTTTCTTACGACCCTCACTAGTTTGAATTTTTACAAATTTTTTATAAGTTCTTTTTTTTTTATTAAAGAAACTTTAATGTATGAAGACCAAGTGAAACTAATACGCGGCCCTTGCACAAAGACATATTTAAATATAGTTAATAAATGAAGTTAAAATGCACAGACACACAACTGATTGAATTGGTAACTGGGAAAAATATTTTAATAATGATCTTTAAGATTAGTAATGTGTACTTGGAAGGTCTCAAAAGAAATGGAGATTGAAAAGAAATTGAGTGATAGTACTCAAAGAAAGTATTTTCTATTATATTCAGGTAAAGTACAAATCCCCTAAAATGATACTTAAATATAGTAACAAAATACAATTACTTGAGCATTTTCCACCTCTGACTAAAGTAAACAGTTATCTGTTTTAACAATATATGAGAGAAATTATTCTACATTAGTATAATGATTTAGCTGTGCATGAGCCTCTAAACATTAGAGCTGCACTGTGGTATCCTTTCCTTAAACTGAAGGAGAGGAAACACTGTGATAAAACAGGACTGATGTAAGTGAGGCTGTGGCTGTAGGTAATGGTGCAGTTATGAATACATACGGGTGCAGGCCATTGAGACAGGGTCACCATCCGCGCGGAAGTAGTTCTTCTCACAGATGCAGTGCATGGCCCCTTCTTTGTGGGTGTAGCTGTGCGGGGGACACTTTGAGCACTTTATGTTCCCAGAGGAAGCCTTATAGAATCCAGCCCGACAAGCTGCAGAGACAAACAGGAGAAGACAAATTAAGATGCTTGAAGCCTTTAACCAACAGAGTCATCCATTACCCCATTACCACGCTGCCACCTTTAATGGACTGGATATTTTCACATGACAATATCCATCAGTGGACACACTGGAAAGACTTTTAATTGTCTGACTTAAATCCAACAAAACACTCAAAGCATGGAAATGGTCTGTCCACATTGAACGTGTGAGGAGATTGAGGAATGGGAGTTTGTTCCTTTAAGAAGAATGAGGGGAATCGGGTGCCAGGCTGAAGCCTAGTGATAAAACATATTTAAAAATGTGCTGCTACCCTCTCCCTTTAGCGACACGTCCAGGAGATGTTGCATGAATTATGCAAATATACCTCTTAAAATGGAAAAAAGCTCTCTTTAAATATCTCTGGTATTAAATTGTACTCAGCAGCTCATCCGCTCCTATTCACGAGAATCCCATTCCATTATCCATAATGAGGGGGTAAAAATCACGACGAGCCAGCTAATTACAGGGGCTCACACAAATCTGCATTCCACTCCTCTTTTTTTTTGAAGGTTCAATACATGTCACTTGATACAGTTAGGGAACCAAAGATTTCAAGTCTACAATAAGATTTTTCTCAATTGCACTTCATAGCTCCTCTCTGGAATTTACTCCAGTAGAGCAAAAGCAGTGAGGTTGGATTATACCTCACCGGGACTGAAAATCATCTGAACAAATAATAAAAAGCCTTCTTGGGTATGACTGTCACCAACAGATCTGTGATAGTTATTACACACTGTCCAGCAATCTACAGCACTACTGAGCATCTAAAGTGATGTTTCTCCGTAGCAGCCTCGCACATGAGCAGACCAGGGAGGCAGGAGGCCATGTGATATATTTGAAATCAGGTTTACATTAACCTGCTGCTCCTTGGAGACCTCCGTGGCCACTGAAAAAACCCAGGCTGACAAAAAATCAGCGGTGCCTATTAGCCCGAGTTATGGGAAATCAAATGTGACACAGTGCTTCCTTGGTAAATCGACAAACGCAGAGTCCCAAATGAGATAAACACACAGGCTACATAGCCGGGAGACACTTCAGTGCAGGATCTGAAAATAGCAAACACAACTGTGAATTTATTTAGTGCTTAGTCTTGACTGTTTTCTAACAGTCATCATGAGCTGCTGATTATTTGTGCCTGTACACATGTAAAAAAAGCAAACTGAATAACTAAAAATTTAAACTAGAAATAAATAGCAAAGAGCAATAAACAATGAGACATTTAGCTTATACTTAAGAGGCAACTGGAACTATTAGTCATGGAAAAGGTGAGGTGCTTTGCCTCAATCATGCTAGTGCTTGTCCTAGACAGCTCTTTAATGGAAGCTTGAGAGGTAATCATTCCGGGTGACATCTCCCTCTCATCTCTCATAGCCTTTATATGTACTGAAGTGATAGGCTATGAATGACATTAACCAGAGGCCTGCCTCCACTTCCTCTGCATCATACAAACTGCTGTTCCGGCGATCCCTGTCTAAGCGTGCAGAGTGTGTGATGATATATAAGTAATACTGTCTCTAACTGGTTGCGTCAGCCAGGACGTGAGCCACCCATCTCACCGGGAAATGTGTGCATGAACGAATGAGTATCAGTTTGTATGTGCAAATGTGTGTGTGTGTGTGTGTGCTTGTTTGTGTGTATGTGTGTGTGTGTGTGTGTGTGTGTGAGAGAGAGAGAGAGAGAGAGAGAGAGAGAGAGAGAGAGAGAGAGAGAGAGATTGGGTGCTATTATTGATTGCACATGTGCTATGAGGAGACACTTGAGCTGACTTCCAGTCTAACAGGCTGGGAAGGGGGATGACTTTGGAGAGCCACAGAGGTGATTTCTCATCCAGGTCTTTCTCAGCACACTCTACATACACACTCAGTCTTAATCTGGACACACAGACACTCTCCCAGGAGTGTTGCTTAATTAGGATATGACAGATGATATTATTTTATTCATCTTTCCTTTTTCATTTAGGGTTTGATGGTAAAGGATCAGCAGGACTCTGCAAATGTGCAGCATATTTGTAGGACATATTGTTTGCAGTGCATTATATTCTATATATTGTTTATATACTGTGTACAGTGGTATATGTCTATTGTATATGTCTGATTATTGTATATGATGTCTATATGCTGTCTGCATGGATTATTTTTCAACTGGGGGTCAGGTAATAATTTAATTACACTGCACATGTACTTGTACAGGATGAGTACAGCAAATAAAACCAGCAACAAAAGCAGACAAACTATGGATGTGACCGAGAGAATTCTGAGCTACTCAACAGCCCCACATCAATCAATAAGAGTATGGTGCCGACACGACAGAAAGTGCTGGCTGAATTCGTTTACTGTTACATCCTTACAGTAGTTCACAATGACTGAAAGGCTATGGGGAACAAATGCATTCATTCAGCAGCTCCTGTTCAGACTAATTGCCTGTGAAACTGAATCTGTTTTAGAAGAGGGCTATAGATGCTCTTTCCCTGGGGACTGGAAAACAAAGGCCAGGTCAGAATTCCCACTCCAAGTGCCACACACAAATTGCAAATGTCTGACATGGTGATTCAAAAAAGACATTTCCTGGAAGCCTGTTTCAGCTTTACAAGGCACAAAATGAGAAATCGGGACATTCGCTTGACAAATCAATTTATCCCAGTCACAAAATACCTTCATCTATAATTAAAATGTTCAGTGATTGTCTTCTTTACTGTAAAGGAGGAGCCTGTGCCTCTTTTGTCTTTGCAATCTGTAGAGGTAAGGAAACATAAAACCATATAACATTAAAATACAAATAGTCTTATATAGCAAGGTGAAACAGCATTTTTAAAGAGTATTTATGAATAGTACCTTAAAATAAAGGACATTTGTAGTTGCTGTGCTGTGACTATCCGTGTGCTAGTATAAAGGCAAAACATTAAATCCAATTAAAATGCACACCTGGGTCTCATCTTTTGTCTTAATCACATCACAACCAACACTGACACCTCCAGAACTCTCCAGAAGTCCCTGCTCACATTACTTCTAACTATGTTTGATGCCTGGCTGGTGCTACCATAAAGAAGCCACCCTTTGTCTTTTAGAATTTTTTTACCAGACAGAGCGGCACTGCTTGGTAAATTAATCGTGAATAATACCGAAGTACCCATACTGAATTTGGTTACACTTCTTGACCAGGTGCCGAGCTATATCACAATTTTATAATACAATTTAATGTTTCAAATTTAATGTTTCAGTTTTTATTTATTAACCTACAGTTATGTTTTCTTGTAACTGATATTTAGCGCCATTTTACATTTCTTACCCATAATTCACGTAAAATCCGCCGAATTCTAAATAGGTTCCTATTCACTGTGTTTGCTCACTACGTAAGGTATAACAAAATGCCGCTGTACACCATACCTAATACACTACATGCACAACAAAACGGCATTTGAGATTCAGCCACAGATGTGAGACTCCTTGTATTTTTGTTGTATTTTAATACCTGGGCTTGAATTTGTTAAGGATCTGTGACATGTTGCGCTGTCAAGTGGAAAAGTGCTGTTTGAGCATATTTGAAGTACAGATTGCATTTGCTTTACGTTTCAACTTTTTTTTTTAAAACTCAGTTCTGCTGGGAGTTTTGTACTAATTAAAAAAGTTCCATGCTTCCTTGGGAAGATAAGCAGATATCTTGATATCTCAGAAACATGCCAACAACCCGAGAATGGTTCTAAGTGGTAAATACAGTAGTCACGGTCCTAAACACACACACACACACACACATATAGTATTACTATCTTTGAGGGATATTTCCATTGTCTAACTAAAATCTGCATTTTTTTTTTTTTTTTTTTAAAGCACTACATGGGGCCCAGCCAAATGTCCCCACTTACAAAACATATACATTCACACAGAGGCATGCACACATAAATCACAGATCCAAATGCTTAGCCTTGCACTCACATGAGCTATCTCCCACTGAGTGGCCCATTTGTAACTGAGCATACACAGAAGAGCCCAGCTGTAGTGCAGAGAGAGGCCTGAAATGTGATCAGAGCTCCTCATTGAGTCTCTGTTTGTCCTGGAGCCTGTACAGTAACACTCTCAGAGGAGAATGAGGCAACCTCACCCAGAATCAATACACACTGCCTTGTAAACAACTCCAATGACATCCCATGTCAGTAGAACACCCCCAATAGCAGGGCTCTGTTTGTGTGAAAAAGGTTTTTACCTAGCAGTATAAACACTATCTTTGAAATGACTAATATCTCTAAATCATAGTATCATCTATATGGCTGGTTAGCTATTTTCTTGCCCCAGGAAAAAAAACCTCCTGACACTGTAGAATAGGATCTGACAGCAAGAGTAGTGCAAAGAAACTGAACACTAAGGTTGGAGAGTGTGTTGGAGGGGGAGAGTGGAGCTCTACATCAGCTCACTATCATGGCGAAATGAGAGATCAGTGAGGTTCTGCTCCACTGCAGCCCTGCCAGCAGAATGAGGCGTCCAGTGTGTTCACTAAACAAATGATTTCCTGGTTCCAGAGAGTGGTTCCCCTTCTCTGCTTTTCCACAAGGTCAAGAGGACATTCACCCCTCTTGGACGCATTTCCTCTTCTCTCCTTCACCCTCTCCATTTTCAACTGAGATTCAATTTGATCAGATGTTCTTTGCAAAAGCCATTCTTCAGTGTAAGGAATAGCAGACAGACCCATAAGCAGCCGAGCCAGTGTGAGGCATCTGGGCTCACCGCACTAGCGATGGATATTAGCATTGTAATATGTACTGTGCTTCAGGGACTGTTTACACCTCCAAACATGTGTTTCCTTCCTTCTTTCTCTTGTGTGCTACAATGTCGCTACCATGCCCACACCTTCCCCGAGCCGCTCATCAGGCGCCTTTCTCATTCAAATCAGGCCTGGATCAGATTGCTTAATTAGGCCATCCAGGACACAGTGGCAATTTTCCAAAGTAAAGCTCCAAATGTGAAGAGACTCTTTAATGTCCTTTTAAAATGAATGAGCCTCTACTCCAGCACCATTACCTTGTAGCTACCAGCACAAACACCAATCTGGGACTGAAGAGGTTGATATGAGTTAACGCCTCATTCACTCATGCACGCTAACAGAGTGCATGCGTAATATGCATTAGAGTGTTTAGTTTTGATTAGTTTCGGCTGTGGTGAATGCACTGCATCAAGGGCAACAATAAACATTTTAATCCTCTCTTAAAGCATTAGTGGGATTCATGGAACTGGTACTGATGATCTTGAAACTCTGCTCTGTGAAATCTTACAAATGCTTTCCGTCACTAATAACAAAATAAGCAGCCACTCTATTAAGAATGAGCTACAGAAATGCAATTTTAATATAATTATCACACAGTAAATGACTACATTCCTTGACGTATTTGCTTTTAAAGATCCTTCCAAATTAATTGTAGCCCTTTTATAAATCTGACAAAGTGAGTCATAGTGTTTTCCGTCACTAATAACAAAGCACTAATATAAGCATGTGTACTTATAATGACATCAAAGTAGTGAAAAGTGACAGTCCAGAAAAGTGCCTTAGCCAAATTAAAAAACATATTTCCTAATTACAGATCAAGCAAACAGATTTCAAGACAAGACAGGAGAGAGAATATGTAACTTCTGAGAGATCTGGCACTCTTCCACCTCATCAAAAGCAGTATTTTTCTAATAACTAGCATACTCATGTCAAGTCATGTGAATGGTTCACACCTCTGTTAATGGGCATATTCTCTTTCTCTGTCCCTCTCTCATTCTACCTATTTTTCCTGGTGACATCTCTGTTAGGCAGCTTTTCCCATTTACACACTGTCACAGCAGCCAGTGGCCTTGCTGCAGGACAGACTCACACATATGCAGACACACACTGAAAACACCACACAGACAGTTGGCACTTCTTTGCCATGCCAATGTAACACTAGACTGCGTTTGTCACAGAAAATAAATCTAAATCAAGCTGTCAGATTCTAACTAGTATATATGCTGAGTGAGTTAATTAAATTCTCATATGTATACATGCAGGCCGCCGCCTACTGTTTATCCCCAGGTGATGGTGGGGTTGAAAAGTGATGGTCGGAGGCCTGTTTAGGTTTACAGTTTTACAGTGCATTATATTTGCTACAGAAATGCCCCAGTGGACTTAAAGGCACAAAGTACTTATGTAATGGTCCAGCATAGCTAACAAGGCTTTGCTTGCCTTCAGTGCCACTGTCAGGAGTTAAGGTCAAGAGTGTGTGCTTTGTGCAGAGCTTAGCTCTATGTTCACAGCTGGCTGTGCGGATAGACTATAAACTAGTAGGGAAAGCAGTAGGGGATCAGCTCACTTTCAAACAGCACCTACACACAGACACTAACAGATCGATGAACGCACATACCAGTACATAGAGAGAAATACAGAGATACACAGTGGTCGAATTGTTTTTAAAAAATCAAGATGGATGATGGGTTATAACGTTGGGGTAGGAGGTGGGGGATCTAGCATCACAAGAAAACCCAAATTAGTTAGCCAGACTATTAATCTAATAACCTAATTAATGTGACATAGTACAATTAAATATTAAAACAAAATATAATGAACTCAAATGTACTGTTTTATTTACTCCAGACATCTTTTACTGGATAAACACTGGCCATCATACCTGTCATTTCTCTTCGAAGAAAGTCCACAGATCATGTTGTAGTGTTCAATTTGCCATTTCTGAAGGTTGAAACTACGACACACAGCACCAAACACTCCACTGTATTACTGACTATAAGCGGGCATTTCTACATAACCACTTCTTTAGTCTATGATCACATGCTCCTTCATCACTTTCTGATTTGACATAAATAAATCCCTATACAACCATGAGAACTTGATGTATAAATGTAAAATAAGGATGAAATTAAGATATCTATAATAATAATATTGCATAACGACATGAATCTAAAGAGGATGAAAGACGGGTATGGCAGTTTAACAAAGAGGATGATTGTCATTTTGTTTAAACTGGGGCGCATTCTCTTGCATCCCCCCTTAAATCGAACCACGGAGATGCACACATACAAATTCGCACACATACACACACAAAGATGCGTGACAGCACAGAGCTAAAAAGAGTGCTGCAACCTTTTCTGCGTCATTTTTCCCCAAGCTGCTGGAAGTGACTGGGTCAGTCAGTAATTTTAGGACATCATTTCACTAAAATCCCCTGACATGTCTCAATAAGCCACCATGATGCCTGCAGCAAATTGAGCAGATGAGGAGTGGGAGCCAAAGAAAAAGAGAAATAGCTTTGAAACAACTAAGCCTATTAGCATAGTTTTCAAAGCCTTTTGGAATGTGTTTCTCTCTGCCTGGTTTTCGGTCCTCCTTCTTGGCTCTATTGTACAGAATGTACAGCTCTCAGACAGAAGGCAGCACAATAGGAGCCCTGCTTTAGCCACCAACTAATCCCCCATTGTGGCAGGTTTATGGCCGCCCATTTCTGTGCCACTTACGGCCCACCGTTCCTCCGGAGACGCTGGACCACACGGAATCCGCTGCTACTGATAAATCTCTCCCACAGACAAAGGGAGAGCAGGGTCAGCCAAGGGTTCAGGGATTGTGCTGGTCACTTTTAATGTACGCCGACTGTCAGACATGGCCGTGACTGATAACAGAGGAATTATTTTCACACAGGAGCAGTACCCAAACACCAGCCATAAAACTTCCTATTCTAATCCAAATAACCTGCTTCAGCCTATTGTGGAGCTTCCATGCCAAGTAGAAGCCTGATAACCAAGGCGTCTGTTGGGGAGGGATCTAAAAGCCCATGAATTAGTATCTGTCTCTCTATTGTGTCCCTATGTGGCAACAATAGCTGCCAACAGCAATGGGTGGTGCTCCATATGTACATTACTACAATGAAGATGAACATAATTCAGGCAGATTTTCTATTTGCCCTGTCTCGATTGCCCAGCCTCCAGATCTTCATATGAAAAGGAAAAAGCGGATGATGAGAAATGTTTGGAAATGCAACAGGGCATAAGTAATTATTCAAATTTTGTATGCCTCACTCAGCTCCAAACATTTTATAACTGGATATATGCATTTCAGATGAGAGTGTGTGCGTGTGTGTATGTGTAGTATGTATGTGTGTGGTAGGCATAGTAAAGAGCACCATGAACAAAGGCCTGCCTGAATGAACAGGGCTAGTGAGTTGGAAGTGTCCTCCTTTCAGGAGTGCTGAAATAGGTCAGCTGGAATACTCCACAGCAACAATACTGAGCCCCCACTGAGAATGGCCCACTTCCCTATCATCAACACCTCCACAGTCATCTATTCACACTTCATAATAATATCATCACTGCCATACTCACATACACCCAAATACACAAACACAAAGTAGATGCAAATACTCACAAATAATGGTCTATACTTGTATAAGCTACACATTTCTGCATAAATAATGAACGTAGACATGTTTGTAATAAATGCAAAAATGCAGTTCAGTACATTTTGATTTTGATTAATACATTCTCTTATAGCGGGTGATGTAAAATAAAATTTCCGCTATTTATTTACACAGTTGAGACCCTACTTGGACAATGTCTTTAGTAACTTTATCAACTGAACTAAAGTCATGCAAAGCAGTGTTCAACCACCTGCAGAAGTTCTAGAATCTAATTTCATTTTTCATTGCAACCATATGGCCTGTCCCAGCGGTTACCTTACCACTGTTTTCTCACCTGAAGCCGTTCTACTTCAGACCAGAGGGTATTTAAATCCAATCTTCCAACTACAGATGTGAGATGATTATCAACACTCCGTTAGCTCTCTGATGTATTCACAAAAAGGACCTGAGAAATGTATCCAGATGGAAGAGTGTGGTAATGGCATTTCATGTGTGGCAATGACACTTTATGACTTTGCTCTAATGAAGCTGTAAACATGCAGGCCTCATGAGAAGAACAGGCCTACTGGATGCCTGCATATAAAATATCCAAGGAAAAGATCACCATCTCTGCGTAGGGTCAGGGAGTGGAGTGACATCCTTTCCGTTATAGGGGCAAACAAGAGCAGTAAGCTACTTAGATTCCCCTGGCAGGTGTCGCTGTCCTAGTGCGGGCAGAGGGGCCTGCAAATCAATCTTTTATGTCAGGCCACACGGCAGGGTGTCCACACATTTGTTAAGGCTGGCCTGTCCCCATTCGTCTAAGAGGGGGCCACTCCAGGGGGAAGGTTGAAGGTATGGAGAACCACACCTCCATAAATCAAAGGAACTGAATGCAGAGCAGCGTGGCAGGGTTGTCAGGGCCAGAGGAGACACGCCACCGCAGCTGATCCCCAGACACCAGTGCACATCAACCGTCTCTTCTTACCTAGCCACTAGCAGCTGCTGAGATTGCCCCTCCCTTTTCTCCCACACACACACACATATATCAATGCACATCAATTATATACTCATACATACACTCACACACAAACTGTGATCCCCTGTATCTTAACATTGTGCTCCATAAAATGCCCTCCTGTGGAGTTTCAGAGCCTCAGATGTTTTCTGATGACACAGTAGAGAGGCTGAATTTATGAGTCTAAAGTAACGGTTTGATGAAAAACACAAGGGCAAGGAGGAAACATCCTCAGGATATGGCCAAGGTGAATGTGAATGGAAATGGTTTTCTGCTACTTCCCCTTTCAGATCTTAGAACCAGCATTGCACCATGGGAGCCTCTTGAACAGAAAGAGTTCCTCTGGGTCCTTCTTAGATATCCGGTGCTTGAGGAGGACTGACATTTTAGACATTTTACACAAAAGGCCTTCGATGCTCCTGTTCTCTTATAGGACACTGTGGCAATTATCAGTGTGTTTGCAGCAGACAGGGGGGAAATTACCTCAGAGGAAGGTCAGAGGCAGTGTTCCACTCCAGCAGCTTGCCATGGGATCGATTGCTCACCTAGTCCCCTGACACGCATGGTCTCACCTGAAGCTGTCCTCTCCTGACACACTGGGACCCCTGATTCATGGCTCCTACAGTGCCCAACCTCTAAGTGAACATTATAGGCTCAGGCTGGGTAACAACCATGATGATATATCCAGGTTGGGGACCACACTGAGCAAATTGGTGGCCAGACAGGTGTTGTTACTGGGTGCTAAAAACTCAAAATGCTACTTGAAAGCAAATGTGTTTAAAATATTATTTGGATTAACACTTTCACACCTCTTCCATGGAACAATCCACAGGAACTTATGAAACACACCTTACATAATTTTTAATCAACCACGGATGCATCCAGCTCACTCATTACTATCTAACTTGGGTACTATTTCAATTAAACTCAGTCAATATTGCAATCCATCATATCCCACTAAATTTTATTCCATCATCTGTGATGTCTGAGTTAAATACGAATAATTAGGGTCAACTCTCAACACGTCTTCTCAGCATGTCTTAAAAACTACAACTGCCATACAACTGATTGTATTAAAATATGACTTCAGGTAAAAAAAACAACAACAGAACAACATAATTCATCTTCTGTCTTTCGTTTTTAAAAAGCCGCATTGATTGTAAAAGCATCTTATAATTATTTCACTATTATTCTTCCCAGTATTCACCCTGTAGCCTATACTGATGTCTGTGAGAATCTCTCTCTCTTTCACACATTTATGCCCTACCCCACATGGAATTACTGTTATCCACTCACTTATCTCCCAGATTCAGTCTCTAAGCTGCTTGGACTCAAACTTTTTTTCACCTCTTCTCACCTTTCTCTATGTGCTTCTCTGTCCTTGAGGCTCCAGGCTGTTTCAGAAGTGCTCATGCAGCAAAAACTTCACCTACACCACAGAGCCAGCACAAGAAACTTGCAGAACCTGTCAGAACCAGTTTATTGACCAATTGATAACCAATTTCATATTCTCATTATTGCACAGCTGGATGTATATCTAGTGTTCTTGTTCCTGGAATTATGGTGCAGAACAAACTCTTCTTACACATCACAGAATCATTTAAATGCAACCTCTGCTCAACAATACCTCCCATCTGCTGTGGATTAATGACAAACACAGATCTTCACTATTTTTCAGTGGCACATTTCACACCAATACAACAGTGCCTAAGAGTCTCTGTCTGTCTGCCTAACGTCATTTTTACAATCAGAATGTTGTAAGAGTTCTCTTTGTAGAGAAACCGAGCAGCAATTGGACCGAACAAGGCGATTCTTAATGGCAATCTATCAGCGGATCAGCTTTTGTCTCTAGTCGACAAGAGTCTCACGATTAGTTACACTGATGGATTTCTTAAGACATCAGAGGGGAGATTAGAGTACACTTGACTGTGAAAAGTAATCCCTGCAGTGGGCCCCTCTTCCCAAGCCTGATCGATGCATACTCAAACCAGGACTGTCAGGACCGGGCTGCTCTGATTGGCCTGCACTGAGAAGCAGACAGTACACAAGTTGACAGCGGCCCATTTTCTTGTTCCCTTCCATCGATCTCCTCAAGGCCCCAGTCTTACACACATGCACACGCAGACACCCTCACTGTCCCACACCATTGTATGGCTGCTACAGCAAGCACACAGCATGTCACCACTGCATGACTTATACATGTCAACACATGCTCCCTTACACTCCTACACACATTCTTACTTACCACCATGCGGTAAAAAACACATCCATAAAGCTAACACATTAGCACAGTCACATGTATATCTGAGAGATTTGCAGTTTATAAATAGAAAAAGCAGAAGCAATGTTTAGGAAAGTCACTGGATACATCAGTCAGAGGCATCTATCTACATAGAAAAAAAAATAAAGCAAGTGAAATTAATTCATTTGCACGGATGGCTTTGAAACAGAACCACTCAAAGAGATCTTTGTGTAACAGATTGCTGCACTTACGTGGTAGTCCACAATATCTCATTAATCACAGACACCCAGCCTCTCCAGCTTGACAAAGACTGGGCACGCACTCAGTAATGAATAATCAGGGGCCCTTGCGAATTGAGGTTCGGCTGCATTAAAGCTAGGTTTGTTTGTGCTGAGCTAAAACCAACCACTCGAAAAGCTGACAAAACTCAGTCAGCCCAGACTGTACAGCTGTCCATGACGGTTTCTACTCAGCTTACTGATTAACAGACTGAGAAAGACTATGGATAACCATTACATACTCAAAGTGAGATGGGCACATTTCTATGTATTTTATTTTACTAAAACTACATATGTCTGTTTATATCTGCTTTCTGTTCTCTTCCCTGAAATGACCTGCATGTGCAAATTTTCGAAAACAATAAAATCCATGCATAATCCCCACGTGTCATGAAGAACAACAAAAAACGGCATATTTGCGACACAATCTGTCAGCAGCACAAGCCTTCGTCGCAAAGATTACTTGCTCTGGAGGTCAGCTGATAGCTCATTGGCTGTTCATGATTAGGGTGAGAAAGCAAGAAAAGGCCAGATGCAGCTATTACTGTCAGTCCTCCATTTGGAGACAGTGGTACACTGCAAAAAAATGTCTTAACCAGTAAAAACAAAGTTCGATGTAAAAAGATCTGGCCCTTCTCATTGTACTTGCATGGCCATGTATTGGATATAATCAGATTTCTGTGTTCACACAGTTCACAATTTTTTTAAATCTAGCATTTAGAAAACAAAATTAGATTTGTGCCACTTCAACCTTATAATGTGAACGTACTGTATAGGTGAAACCTGTTGAACGTTCCTAGGTGAAACCTGTAACATTGCTGCTCTTTTACCGACCTGACACAAGGTGACCTACTGATAGGAGGGATTGGTGGGGAATTAAGGCCGAGGACAATGCGATTACAGCGGGGTTTCCGGCGGATTAATGTGCTGAATGTGCTGAGGAAATCACAGGCCTACAGGAATGTCCCCCTACTGGGTGCACACATGGTATTTCGCTCTGCTCCTCCGCAGCCTCTGAAGCTGCAACCTGGACAATGAGTCCAGCAAAGCCCACGACGGCTCTTATTAGTGCAGGATCACAAAGCCGTGTCAGAGAGCACTGGGCCTTGTAACTTCGCCTGCTGATCCAGAGTCCCACACAGCTATGTGGCTTCCATATGTTCTCCTCAATGAGAAAACAATGTAGCTTCACATCAGGCCCTTTTACTAATCATGCTTATATATGATGTGAATAATGAACATGTATTTAGTTTTTACAGATCCATAAATACAGCCTACAGTACATTCAGTGACCCAGTGCGTCAAATGTTATAAGAGCAGGCGATGATGATAAATGCCGTCTATTTATTACCATGGATCTCACTTAGCAAAAATATTGGCTTTGGATGAACTCCGCTCTGCTCCACTGATGTATTTTTGGACCTCTTCTGGCATTCATTTATCCTAAATACAGGCTAAACAGCAGTAATCATAATTAGCTCAATTAAAATGATACATAATAAGGGTGCCAATTCTTCATACACCTGGAGACAATTTTCTGATGCTTCGTACACTATGGTGCAATAATTACCTTTGATCCGCAGGATGTAATTTCCATTTGCACATTGTTCTTTAAACTGCATAGTAATTTACACTGAACAAACAATTAAATAAACTTTCTATTCCTCTAGAATACACATAAGAGTGAGTAGACCACATAGATACTCTACATTGTGTTGTAGACACACACAAACTAACGCACATACACACACACACACACACACACACACACACACACATACGCACACACACACAAACGCACACACAGGCCTTTCCTTGACTTGTGTATTATTGTAGCCATATAATGCTATGTCTACACCTAACTCTAACCTTAACCTCAGTAAAGAAAAGGAAATCTTTTGGCTGTTGTAGTTTACCAAATAAAAGCAGTATCTAAAAATTCTCATGCATTTCTATATTCATGGCTGCATTTGGTCCGCACAAAGGATTAAACACACACACACACACACACACACACACACACACACACACACACACACTGTAGGACTTTCACAGGCTGTCATAATCAGAATAATCAGAAGACAGAATATATTTTGATGAATTAAAGGGTAAAAAATATATATATATACACTTAAAACACATTTCAAATAAAGCAAGCTGTGAGTGTATGTTTAATTTATGATGTGGTGATGAACTTTTACTATTTTACTAATCATATGCACCCTGTCTCTAACAGAAATTTGTATGGTAACGAGATGCAAATGACAGTGAGAAGCCACGTTTCCCTATCTATTTAAATGTAAATTGATATATTAATTGGTTTGTCCTTATTAAGCATGGCAAGTTGTCAATTCTAACCTTCACAGTTATAACCATCATAACCTTCATAGAACTGCCTTCTAATATGTGGCAGAATTAAGGTCTTGTGCAAATAAAGCAACTTTACCCCCTTTTGCTCTCAATGCCAACCTTGTTTCTCAATCCTGCAAGCTTTGCCATTCAAGTAAACCACAGAGGCTCACACAATTAGGGACAAAAACACATACATTGAGTAATTAAACACGTCTATAACTTGATTTACAGACATTTATATGGGCTGTTTTAGCTGTGTAAACGGCGCTAGTCTTTTAAGTGGGGAATTAAGAACTTCTGATGCCATTCTTTTACTGCCGCGCTGGGAGCAAGTCTTTTCTTTAGCATTCTAATCTCTGAGCATAACAATAAATGTGTATGCTCTTTAAGCTTTAATTGTGTGCAGCGAAGCCACAGCAAAGGCCCTTGGAAGAGAACCAACATTCCTTTGGCAAGCTCTAAGAACAAGGAGATGGTGATGATGGACAAATAAGTACAGGTTTGGGCTCCACATTTTTTTGGGACTCTTGTGTCAATCGAAACAGAAAGAAAACAGTACATCATGATCCAAAATGCCCTGCAATAGGGATCAGTTAGCTTTCATTAATAATGCTCGCTTTGTGTAAGTATAGCGGTCTCACACAACTCTCTTAGGCCTATTACATATAACACACATAAACCAAAACGGCAAAAAGAATCCAATAAGAAGATCAGTATTTATTTAAACCCAATCACTGGATCCTCTATGGATTCAGTTCCATTCACTTTGACAAATACCTTTATGGTAGATTTGCATTGGAAAAAATGTTGAAAATGCCCTCCACTCAATTTCACATGATGGGTATATTAATCTTAGTGGACTGTCCTCAGTGGCATTTCAAATCTCCATGGTCTCTTGCCCTGGCCGGATGTGTTTAAAGACACATCTCCCAGACGGGCTTCCTAAAAGGTCACTGCTCATCTCAAAGGCATCTTGCGACCTTTAAAGGTCTCCTCTTTTGTCCCCTCTTTAAGTGGCAGACACATCAAAGCGCTCCTGTTTGGAGATTCTTGCCACAGCTAGATTACAAGTTCTGATCTACTGGCTGAATTTAAGCACAACGATGCCTCAGGGTATGGGCTTTATAGCACCGCCTGATAGCATCACCATAGAACATCTTTCACAAAAAAACCTTGCTGTTTGTGTCTTGGCTCGGATTCAAGGCTCCTGTCTTTCATCATCTTAAGCCCTAGAATGCTGTGTTTTCCGGGTAGTCATTGTAGCCAGCATGCATTGGGGCTCTGGAAGATCCACTACTATGCTTGGTAGAGAGCGTGCTAAAAGGTTGGGGAGTTGTGTGCAGGTGCACTGGAGCCTGAAATGCTTTATTAAGCTAGGGGTGTAGAAATTGTGGCCTCTCTGGAGCGATGCACAGTCTTACCAGGCTGAACTGCACTACAGTATAAGGGAATGATGTGGATCCTTCCATTGACTGATCACTCTCTTTTTCTCCAGCTGAATGGAGAAAAGCAGAAAGGCATCCTTGAACTCCTAGACCTGGCCTCCTTATGCATTCCTTCTGACAGTGGAGTTCTTTTTCTGTGAGATGCCCCAAAAGTTCTACTAGCGGGGACAGGGAAATCTGCAATCTGTTTTCTAGCTAAAGCATGTAAACAATAGCTAATTGTAAACATTAGCTGTCTGTGATGTTTCTAAGAACCATATAAATGTGACTTAAGGAAGCACCACCTTCCTATCAGGCTAATCTGGCCTCCCTTAAGTCAACATACTAAGTCAACGTCGAACAACTAGCGCCAACTAGCGTCTTCTCTGTATTCCTAATCAAAAAAAGATAACCGAATATTGTGGGAAAAAAGTCTGTGTTCCAAATTATCACCCAGCTGTGTGTGTAAAAGGACACTGATAAATGTCAAATACATAAACAAAAATGTAATAATGTTCAAGAAAACACTGAAGCCCTGATTTACTAAGATCCCAAATAACGAGTACTAATTTGTGTGTACAATCAGATAAATTGCGCACGCAAATAGTGGGCAATCCTCTGTCGACCCTGTTAGCAAATCAGCTTGCACGCTTTTTCTGGGTGTTTTCACCCTGTTAACAGCTGTTATGTTTTCAGCTTTTTTCTTTTTAGATAACAATTCATTTTGAAATCTAGATGTTAGATAACAGTGTTGTTAGATCTAGAACATTATGTTAATAAGTTTTGCTGATGACATTTGTGATTTTCCCTTTTTAAAATTACAATTATCTATTCAAAAAACAGCCTTATGGAGGGCATGCAGGTATTTTGAAATTCTCTGTTACTTGGAGCCTTCCATCTCACAGTTGCTGGTAGGACCACTTAATCATATGGACACTAGGAGCTATCCCAGGGGACCTAGCAATGTGCAGATACAGAAAAAGTACACAGAGGAGCCCATGGGACATAGCCACACAAGAGACACTGTGTACTCATTTACAAAAAAATAAACAAACACTTGCAGGTCAGCGCAGCCAAACTATTAATCTGATCAACTCGGTTTGGACACCAGCGTCCCAAAAATTCAAAAAAGATACTGGAAATGTAATGCATCGGAATGTACAATATACTGTTTGAAAGCGATGGATGTAGACTTTACACTGCATAATCAATCTCACCAGATTTTAACAATAAAATTTGAATTAAAACATTTTTATTTCAAAAAAATTCCACGTCATAGGTCATTTAAAAGGTAATGATGTGTAGATTTCAATGCGCATAACAACTCCACCACTTGAAAAAGCAAGCATGAGTTAAAGCCCTTTAGGGCAGAAACATACCTTATGTAAATATACAATAAAATACATAAGGTGCACTTTTATGTACCTGTGGAGGTAATAAACCCCAGTCTTCAAGTGTGCGATACAGGATAAATCAGAGTGATTCTGCTATTAGCCCCCTTAAAGTCTCAGCTTATTATTCAGTTATTTGTCTTAAAACATATTATTCAGTAACTACTATGAATTCAGAAACTACAGTGAAACTAATAGGAAAGTAATGTAGTTACAAGAGTGAGGAATGTAAGTCTGGACCAGCTGACGGGTGTTGGGAGTTTAAGGGATTAATAACCACAATAATCATAAATCTGTCACGTGTTGCATCACAGTGTTTTATTATACTTATTGGACAGGCAAAAAGGGTCATTATTTTCATTGATAAATATTATAAATGTTAATATATATCAAAAAAGGTATGTGTACCAAATTGCATAGTACTGTACTAAATATTATCTAAAAATAGCACACCACTTACCAGTATCAGTATCTATATGTGGTCTAGGATGTAGCCAAACAAACTAACCTAGCTACCATTTTCACACCACTATGAATCTGTTTAAATGAATGCTCTTTTGCTTGGAATTTAAACAGTCTGCTTGCTGCACTTGACCAAAAAAAACATACTTGAGAGTGTCTTTTGCTAACTTTGTTTGCTTCAGTTTCACCTCTCGTCCACAGATTCTCTCAGAGAACTCTTTCTCCCATTGGCCTCCATTGCTGATTAAACATGCCCAATTCAACAACGCCTCCTGCAAACGGCACAGGACACACCTCAGAAACTATGGGCAACAATTGGCCACCAGTCAGCATGGTGTGTTAGGGCCCTTTCAGGAAGCTTGTTTATTTGAGTATCTGTTTCAAAGTCTGAATGTAAATGCACCTAGCCTCCAAGACTGGTTATAAGGCTATCATTTGAAAGGTCTCCAGGCAGCTAATAACAGGATGGTTGTATTTCTTCATTTCACATTTGTATTGCCCTTGTAAAAAAAACAACTCATCAATGTTAGCTGTATATTAGGAGGATTTAAAAAAAGGTATTGGATAGAATTGGCGCTCGAGCAGTTACCAGGTTAAGTACGATCACATTGAAATGATTTGTACTCTTGGTAATGCATGTTTATACTAATCTGAAAGTCAATACAGACATTGTACTCCTCCACGCTTCTCCTACGTGGCGCTGGCGTAAATTCAAAAACCTCACGCAGTGGTTGCGGCTTGTTGCCATGGGGGTTTACTGTTATACAATTGTAACATTTAAAACAAGAACCCACTGGGTTTATCACTCATATGGAAATTGCTTAATATTCTCTGGTTGTATGAGGTCAAGCATTTTTTTCACACATAGGCGATATGATGAACAATAAAGGTATTGTAATTACTTTGCAAGACAATACTACCAAAATAATTAATTTTAAAATATTAGTATTTGGTCTGTGATATGTACTGTGGATGCTTAGTGCAGCCTTTTAAATGATTCATTATGAATGGGAGCTCAAATTAATGGTCGATGAGAGACAAAACAAATCAAATAATATAGCGTCATTAACATTCACTCCTTTGTGGTTTACAGTAGTGTCTGACCTGAATAGATGTCTTGTCTACAGAGCTGCAGAAACCAAATCACAGCAGACAATCCTACCACCTACCGCACTGACAAAGATGAAATGTTGGAGACCAACAAAAGCCTCAGCACTGACTTCAAAGTGCAATTGTCAAGGACTCCAGCTTAGGCAGCATGTGTCCTAAAACAGAGCTAGAGAAATGCAGGCAGTCCAAATGACTTAGTGGATGGTCTAATACCAGCCTGGCCTATTGTTTTAGCATTGCTGCACTAACTAGAAGAGGTGTCAAGCCAATGCTGTGATGGTGTAAGAATTTAGAGAGTGTTTGGATTTGCCATTCATCTGCAGTTGTGTATTTTACAACCTCACTGAATAGAAAGTCACTTAAAGAAGACAACTTCACTGGGTAATTTACAGATGCTCATTTGCCATTCCTCAAAGAGCAATTGAGCACCATAGCAGCCTGAGTGAATATATGACAAATAACACTCCTGTCAAAACTGAAATGTGATTTTAGAAAATAAAAAAGACGTGCAGTGCCAAAAGAGACCGCCATTGTGTTTACCCTGGTGAATGGGCCATTTCCCTCTGTGCAGAGTGAGCAAGGGGAATGGGGGAAAGACTCGGCCTGAAACATGCCTGAAACACTGGCTGTCAGAATGGCCTTGTCCTGCTGTCAGACTTGCAGCACGCTCATCGATCACAGTCACCCCCCCCTCTAGCCCACGTCCCATCCACCAACGGGGGGCTATCCCAAATAAACAGCCTTACCCAGCGGCTGCATCTGCAGCATGGGGTTTGCATTCCTGGCCCTGTGGTTACCATCTTTGAAGTGAAAAAGCACCCACTTTAGACAGTGCCCTCTCTGGACCTGTGCTCTCTCTAGACCCAGTTCTCTCCAACACGCCCTGGAGCCGCAGAAGGTGAGTTAGTAAAAGAACAGTTGCAAAAGCAAACACTTTCGATGACGTGAATAGATTGTGGCTCATGGAGACTGGGGACAGTAAAGGAACCCAAGCAGAGGCACACACACTATGCCTGTCTCACCAACTGTTGGGATCTCTTCTCCATAATGAATTCTTTTGGCTAGGATTTATGAATGGTGTCTTCAATAAAAAATGCAGTGTTTGTGAACTCATGCTGTTATTTAGACTGCTCCTTTCCCACAAGATTCCACCACAGTTAATGTTTGCATATAAACAGTATTATTGTTGTGGGGGGCTTTTCAGATTTAATCAGTTTTTGTTATATAAAGCGGAATGATGAGATTTTCAGAAGTCAAATATCTCTTTCGGTGTTTACTGGGAAGTGACAAAAATGTAGTAATACCTTAGCCCACAAAGACTACAGAAAAGATATAACTCACTGCTGAATTGAATTTGTGGGAATTAAATTTAATGTTTCACACCATAACTCTTAGTTTTGTAACTGGTTTACATGAGAAACACTTTTGACATATTATTTTATTGGTTTGCTGCTGTCTATGGAAATTGGGTTGTCGAATGTATTACAGAATTATTCTTGCTTTTACCATTTTGGATTTTTACCTCTCATAGTTGTTACGTGTGCAAGCCCATCCTGAAACAATCTCACTTCAATTTGCCCATGGAAAATGTCAAACATTAGTCTTTATGGTGGAAAATGCTTTAGGGTCAGTGGAAAAGCAGCTAGAAAAATAGTCAGGGAGTGAGTGTCCCCTAACTTCAAATTGATAGAAAAACCAAATGCAGTGAGTCAGAGGTATAATAATCGCTTCCATCTGGGACCTGACCTGGGTTTATGAAGAATAATTCCAGCATAAAAGGCCTAAAGCAAACCTGGCAATGACTACACACTGAAGAACAAAGCCTCTGGCCTGATGTACGAGTAGGTAGTTTATTCCGCAAAGGTGTCAAACAATTACCTTACAAGTGAAAGACAGAAAAAAAACTGTCCTACATCCAAGGCCATGAGTCAAAGCCTGATTATGCAGCGTGGAGCTACAGGGGCAGAAAGAGCCTGAGGAGCTGTAGTTACTGTAAGGTGAGTAAACCTGAGAACTATGCCACTGCTCCCTCCAGCACACAATCTCCTGCCTGACTCCAGCTAATTGCTAGCCAACTCAACACTCAAGGGGCATGGGAGATTGGATCAGCTCTGGGTTCATCTGACAAAGGAAGGCAATAAACTGACACAACATTCCTAATAAGCTAGCTCAGCAAACAACCTGAAAACAAGGAGACTTCGTAAATAACCTTTTTCCTTAACTGTGCTCTTTAGCGGGTCAGTGTAAATGCTTGTACTTTATAAAACACTCACCACTTGTTCCAAAAAAGGAAGAGATCAAGGGCACAATCATGATAGCTGTTGTTTAAGAGAATGTACAATATAAACAAACTTTTGGAGGCAGTGGCTCTTCATCACTCAGCCAGCAAACTATACTTATTCCAATTCTGGTATGCCACTTACAACATAAACACAACATACACACATGCAAGGTTTTAGTCATGGCCATAACTTCCTACGATAATTTACTGTGAGGGTGCAACTAAGTGTCATAGCAACTAACAAAGTCTGAACAGAAAACAAACCAGTCCTTAGAAAGTCAGTGAAGCCAAAATGAAACTCTTATGTTTGACAGTTTAACATGTGTTCTTACAGATTCCAGTCAAATGCACACTAAAACACAGCTTTCTGTCTAATCACTCAAATGGTGTGTAAATGAAAAACACATGATGAAGGATAGATTTTAGCTTATTTCTAGCTACTCTGTATGTATGGATGTCCCCTGACTAGAAAGTGACAGTAAGCAGTGCATTCCCTAACAAGCTAAGTGAATATTTGTTTCTCAAGTCTCTCTCAGGTCTAAGCAGAAGCAGACCTAGTCCGAAGCCTTATTTGGTCTTATCATTATTGCAAATGGCCCCAGCAGAGTCCTTAATATGAATGAAACCTGAACGCACTAGAACTCCAATAAGCAGAACATTTTGCACTCAGTTTCTCATTCCATGTGGGAGCACTTTGGTCATTCCGTGGCTTTGCCATTGTTTGGGAGCAATGATTTGGACCATCAACAGTGGGGTGACATGAAGCAATGTCTTGACAATGTACATGAGCCCTGCAAGTTTGTCTAAGGGGGGGGGAACAGGGGAAAGCATTTAAAGTGAGGGCGGAGAGTGATAGCAAACATGTGGCATGTGGCACGCCTAGGCACGCAAAACCAGCCTTTGATCCTCCAGCCAGGATCGTCAGCCACCAGGGCTAACCACCTCACAGAGCATCAGCAGGAATCCAGGGATGAAAAAAGCAAACATTCTGGCCAGTGACTCTCCACAGATGACACTTGGCCTTATTCTGCTGTGGCTATTGTTACTGTGTCTACGTTAATATCAAGTGTAATTTGCCCGAGTGACAGAGTTCAAGATGTTTAAGGAGGACCTAGTGTTTGCGTGGGTACAACATTAAATGTGTCTACTGTGGTGAGTACAAAATTAGCCAAACTGCGTGCTTGGGGGGTTCAAAACTTAACATTCAGCATATCAGAATTAATGAGCTCCTATGATATTAAATAAACCACAGCAAGCAAACATGACCTCCTCCTGAGCATGCAGTTGGTATTACAAGGCTTACCATTATAATTACAGAAACCACCAATCCAGTGTTTGAATCATACTGTGGCTTTCAGAGGGGTCTCTTAAGATGTGCCCAGATATGGTCATTTATAATGTGTAATATACAAACAACCATACACACATAACTTTAAAATGTGCTGTTTTGTGTAATGTGTATTTGAACTTGGTACTGCTTTTAGCTCTGTTTTAGCTCTAAAAATGTATTAACTATTGTCTTATTTATATCAATTATTCATATTCTTGCAATGGTTTATATGAATAAAAAATAAAAATAAAAAAAAACTCCATCTCATCCGCATCTCTTTTTTTGGTTCTTCTTTAACTAGGCACAGGTGTCACTATTCTAAGTTGAACGTAAAATAAAAGCATGCGCAATTCCGTAAGTTTGTTTGCTGGAAAAAAACATTCTAGACTACAATACGAGATTGACACAGCTCTAGCAGGTTTACTATTACTAGCTGGTTTGGGCTTTTTTAAAAACCAAAACGTGTGAGAGTGGCTTCTCTCTAAAATGTTATCATAAATCTAATTAGATGATGATTTGAAAAATTAACAAGCTTATGGCATTGTGTGCACTTTTATTTTACATTAAACTTAGAATAGCGACACTTGTGCCTAGTTGAAGAAGAGCCAAAAAAAGGGATGCGGAAGAGATGCAGTTTTTTGGGGGGTTGTTTTAATTTTACTTAAATCTTTCATATAAACCATTGCAAAAATATAAATAATTGATATAATCTGTTTTCAAGGAAGCTCATGTCTCTTTTGAGGGAGCTAATCCCCATAAATCGAACACTGCACCAATCCTCAAATTAGAACAATCAAGGAGAAACCATTAAAAATCTCAACTGAAGCTTCTTTCATATAGTCACTAAGGAGGATCTAAAGTAGAACTGCTTCTCTTGAATGGACACATATTGATGTGCACAAAGGTATCAGTCTCATCAGTGTGACTTCAGTGTGAGAAGGAAAACTACTCATTTTAGAGATGAAGGGAAACAGAGGAACTAAATTAGGGCAGATCTGTGGCTGGAAGCCTGAGATAGAGCATCACACAAACAAGATGATCACTCAAATTTCCCTGAAATGCACTGGCGAACTCTCAAGGCTAGCAAAGCCTTCTTTGCTGGCCTAAAAATTCTCATGGTAAAGATGAATGAACGCTCATATATATTTTTCTGTATTTATTGTCATCCATCTATGTTCATCTGTATATTCTCCATCCCTTACATATCCTCATTCTACTGTAGTCTGATTCCATCAGTGAAAACAAAATGGTAGGGAAAGAGATGCTTTTAGATTTTGTTCTCCAATATTTGAAAACGTGAAGCATGAGTCTGTGCTCCACCACTCAGTACCTTCTGAAATTTAAGTAAAACCCAAAGTAGTTTAATTGAAAGGGAATATAATTTCAGAGTCATATTCACCAGCGAATCTGATTTGTATGAGGTGGGTGGAATAATTCAGATGTGTCATCGGAAATAAAAAAAAAGCCTCCTCATTTATGCAATCACACATTTTATGTACAGTCAAATGAAACGTCTAATGTTGAGATTGTGAGCTATGATATTCAGAAAGTAGGTCAACAAACTACCCAAGTTAGCGTGTGTCCATTAAAACAAAAATGAAATCTATTAACCTCCTGCAATGGCAGAAGGAGGACAGCTGCATTTCATCACAAATCCCCTGTCGATGCCATTTTGAGGAAGGATTTTAATTAAAAAATAAAGATAGTTAGGAATGGCGATCAGCACCACCATTAGCATTGACCCATCAGTGGCTCAGTGAGTTACACTTTTTTAAATATATATTCTATATTTATTTTATACTGACTACATTTTCAATTGTAGGGCAAATGGTGTCAAGATACTGCATTATCTGTTAAAATACCTGTCTTAAAATGATGAACATTATTATAATGGTGACAATGTAAAAATAGAGTGGAAAATGAGACAACATAAAACTTTGTTTATTTGTTGTTTTTTAATATATATGTATACAGTATATATATTTATACACTCACCAAACACTTTATTAGGAACACCATACTAATACTGGGTAGGGCCTCCCTTTGTAGCCCATCCGCCTCAAGGTTCGACGCGTTGTGCATTCTGAGATGCTT
>JAOUQW010000046.1:10315136-10326251 GCA_028565825.1 Olivaichthys viedmensis | reverse complement strand
TTTAGTGTCATATCCACATATATCTACATGTGTCACTTAAAAGTTAGTAAGGAAAGCTAAGCAAAGGAAAGTGTCACAATTTCATGAAAATAAAATAATATTGTCAATGAAGGCCTAAACCTTTCTGGTTAAATCTGTAAAATAGCCATCAGTTCCACAGCAGGCCAAAAAAAAGCTTAACAGGCCACTGGCAAAGCACAGAGCAATTTTATTGTGCTGTCTAAAACTTGAAATCTAAATACTAAGTTTAGATTTAAATTTAGATTTAAATTAGCATAGCGCGTCCACTGCAAAGTTACACCATTAGAGTTACAATCAGTATGTTTTAGAAATAGATTATGATAAAGCAGAAGCGGAAAATGTATCATGTTTGTTGTTTCCCTATTTCCTACTTTTTTTCCATTTAATCACAGCACACTGGCAGTAGATTGTTTTCAGGGAATTAGCAACCAAACAGTATACTTGGCAAACCCAAGGGTCATGACTCCTAAGGGGTACAGTTTAGCCACAAGCTGTACACATGCCATTAACAGCGAGCTGCGCCAAGAGGAAAACAAGCCTGCATGTTATCATAAGAATATTAATATCTACTGCTGTGATTAATATAGATACAAACTGAAACAAAAAAAACAGAATAACAGAAAACTTATGAAATAAAAGGTAACACCTTATTTGGATAGAGTGCCTTAGACAATCGACAAACAACAAACCATTTATATTCATTCATAAATTCATTTATGAAATCGCCTATCAATTGATACTCAACAACATGTCAACAGATGTTTATCTATCTCTCACCAACATGTCATATTTAATTAATAGAATACACATTTCCTATAAAAAATCTATAGATTATCTACTAAAAATCAACAACCATAAACTATTGACATGTTGATGAGAGTCTTTTCATAAGCTGGTTGATAACAGTTATGTCATGCTGTAGCACGGGAGACAGGACACAAGTGCATAGTAGTTTTCACACCAACATACATTTATTCTTACATATACATCAACAACACAAACACACGTAACATCAAACAATCAGGCACAAACTTGACGGAAACAAGAGGGCTTTTTAAACACTTACTAAAACACGAACAAATGATAGGCAGGTGGGGACAATCAGATTACGAGACAGGGAATCACAGACAACTTTTATATGCTTATAAAGCATTAATTTACAGAAACGTAAGTCTGGACCTGTCAGTGAATCCTGGGACTTTAAGGGGTTAAGGGTTAACTGGCAACATCTCAGACCCTAATGGAACTGTAGATTAATGCTTTATAAGCATATAAATGTTGTAAGACAAATATCCTTTGTGTACTTCAATTTCCTAATTAAGGATGAAGATCTAGGCCTTTTCAAATTAGATATAAATTGTTACCAATAAAAAAAACAAAAAAAAACACAAACATTTCTCAATACTTTCTAATTTTGGTGTATTGGAAATGAGCCCATTGCTTATTTAATCAAAAATGTTAAAATATATGGTGTGTTTGAATGAGTCATTGCTCACTCTTTTTCTTACATCTAGATTTTTGTTTATGCATGAGGAAAACCAAATGATGCTTCTACAACATCTGCTGTTGATGTTAGCTGACAATGCACTAATTTATGAAGAGATCTGCCGGGCCTACCATCACAACCATTCTAAAATTCACAAGCTTATTCTGAAGAATCAGAGTTCACACAGAATCATTCCACATTATCTAGCGTGTGGTCCTGCCCTGATTAAAAAACATGATGAAGCTGACATGACAAAACATGTTTTCACTGGATGGCCTATACACTCTATACTTTTCCCCATGCATGTATTCCCAAATTAGTCTTAGTCATTTACCCTCAGTCTGGGATACGAAAAAACAACAGAGGATGTGTGCAAAGTATGCCACTGCATATTTTAAACCACTAGCCTCACAGGATCGCCAACCTCAACACACTCAAAGGAGAATCCTGAGTGTTCTGCTGTGCAATGCAAAAGTGGCTGGTATAAGCAGAGAGAGGCATGCTGCCGCCCTTCCATCTGAATGATAATGTTGACAGTTGTATCCTCTGGGAGCCCTACTGAAGTCAAATCTAATTCACAGTTGTAAGAACCGGCTCTGTACTGCTAAGCTGTTTCTGCCAGGTCCACCCTGAGGGAATGTTTCATTAAAAGTTGATGAAATATTTAAAAAAATCATGGCCATATGTGCAGACCTGTGAATGACAAGTAGGTAATAGCCCAGAATAAAGTCGACTTGCAATACTTTACCTTTAAAGCTATGACATTGGAGAACAGGAGTTGACTGAGGCAGGGCACAGCCCCTAACACTGAAGCACACTGATTCTGCTGCTTAAAGGTTTGATTGA
The DNA here is from genome assembly GCA_028565825.1 of Olivaichthys viedmensis. Lineage (NCBI taxonomy): Eukaryota > Metazoa > Chordata > Actinopteri > Siluriformes > Diplomystidae > Olivaichthys > Olivaichthys viedmensis. Next base: position 10,323,898 of record JAOUQW010000046.1, on the reverse strand, counting down.
AAGGAGTTATGTGAATAAAATGTAGAGTTTTGGCTGGACCTGAAAGTCTGTTTTAAAAGACAGGGTGACATGAACTAAAAGGATCTTTAGGCATGTTTAATGAGTAAATTGCACAAAAATCTATGAACTAATTGAACATTGCATGGCATTAAAATAGCAAATAAAATCACTCTATCGTCAGATGGTTTTGATCTTGCACATTTTGGCTACTTGGAGGAGAAAACTCTGGAAAATAAGGTCGTAACTCTTTAATATGTAGTCTTTATGTTCAGTTCAAATTCTGAGGCTACCCAAAAGTCAACATAAAAATAATTACTTCTTAAAAGGATATTTTTATAATACAATTTATGTCCTGTAATTACAGCATGCTGTCAAATCCTTGTGGCAACAGCACAGAGCTATAGCACATAATGTGAATATGTGAAACTGTGAACTGCATTGAAATAAGAAATCATTGTCTATTATCAACTGAAATCCACAATGTTTCTTATCAAGGTAAGATCAACATCTGATATAAATACCACCATGACAAACAGAAACTTCTGAGATGTCAGATTATTTGATGTTTCCCCAGGATAAATCCAGAAAGTTTTCCAACTCTGTAGATAGTGAAATTGAGAAATTGTGTGTAGTTTTATATTTCTGTTCCTCTAAGTACTCAACTCTTGGCTGTTGTTTTCATATGTTAACTTAAATTTTACTATATTTTCTGTACTAAGCGCCGTTAGTACTGTGTGTGAGATATTTCTAGGTCTTTTGTATGGAAAGCTCATGCATGTAATTAGGGAGATTTCTACAATGCTGTTGCTACTTCTTGTCTTAATAGCCAAGATAAGGTTCGGAAGCTTGAGCCACCAGACATCTGAGGAAGAGAAACTAAATGGCTTTGCAATTTAAAGATAATGAGATTGTGGTGGTTAATACTAATCCTCTAGCCACAGACAAATTGTTTGCAGAAGTAAACTTTAGAGTTGAAATAAAGTAAAGGCCAAAGAAGATAGTAGAGAGTCAGAAATCGCATAACATGTTCAGACCAAATACTACAAATATTACTGAATTGAAGTGTGTCTAGTAAGGTTCAGCTGCAGTGCTACCAAACCAAACTTTTTTGACTGTACACAGCGTTTTCAAACCATCGACCTAAATATGTTTCAATCCAAGATAACAATACTGACTCCCTCTTAAGACTTTAGGAAAGGAAAGAAAACACCCAGTAATATTGACATACAGTATATGGTATAAAAATCAATACCTTTCACTCAGAGGAAAAAGTGAGTGCATTCTGATGTTCCAAGAACTTTGTAAACCTCTCCAAACAGAAATGGTAATTCTGTAGCATTGGAAATCCTGGTTTATTATTATTTATATCCAATAAAGATGTAATTTCTAATCATAACATGCACAACCCATGAGCCGTGCATTGTGCTGCGATAAGCTAGGGAAGCAACGGCATGCTAATTTGGGTTTGTGACGGCAGATTTTCTGCTTGTTGGCAGCATGCGGTTGTGTAGAGGAAGGATCAGACTGTGGGCAGAGATGGTGACGGCTCTGTTTGATCTCATACAGGGGTTTAGAGCTTTGAGAGTAAAAAAAAAATCCATCCTCCTCCATCATAATGTTTTAGGAAACAGAAATAGGACATCTGTACAGTTCTAGTAAACTGCTATTACTGCCATTATATATCACTGAGAGATTTCAATATCATGATTTTTGTTGATTAAAGAGCATATTGGTGACAAATGCAGGTTCAGTCAAAGGAAGAAAAAGTTTTACATAAGTTTTCATTTTTACCTCACTGTTTAGAGAACACACCAGGATAAGTCTCAGATAGAAATCTTCATTAAGTAGCAATATTGGAGCTGCTCCTCCCGGGGGCCCACCCTGGCTGCCTCAAGGAAAGATAAAGAGAAATGAACTTCATGATGTAGGAACATTTTCCTCCCTCGCAACAGTGGGACTCCAAGTTCTTTATTCATTCAGCTGTATTAGGAGGCCCAAGCAGAGCAGTGCTGTGGTCTCATCATCTTCATACCTTTTCCATGACATGATCCCCCAGAGATCTCCCAGGCCTGTATCATAAGCCCTCATTAGCAGATGAAATCCACATGGAAATGCAAGTCATGCACGCAATTGCCCAGATAAAGAACTAAACTGCTCATAATGCGTTTGGAATTAGTGATATTAATCATTGCTTTTTCATTATTAAAACAGACTTGCATTCAGTGTGTCATGTTTCATGTTGGAGATATGACATATAAAATATTTTGTAGATATAAGATATAAAATCTAATATAAAACCCATTATTTTCCATTAATAAATGACTGCAAAATTGGCCTTCTCTGCTTGCTTTGCAGAAGTTGTGAGATCATATTGTCCTGCTCACTGCTTAATACTAAAGCCTCTCTCATTTATCTGATCCTATACTACATGATACCTTCACCAAAATATGTTCTTACACCATGACCTCCCACGGAAGGGCAAACTTTAAAAAATACCTTTATCATTTCTAATTGACCTGGGTGAATGAAAACAAGTAAGCATCAGCAATGTTTGCAGCCTTTATGCCGCAGCACTGGGAATAATGCAGTGCAACTGAACAAACACAGTGTAGTGTTGAACTAGTGTGTCCAAGCTGGAAGGCTGTGAGACCAACAAGGTTTGCCTGTAATTGAGGAAATTGGAAGCTGAAATGGGGCTGGTATGCAGTTACCAGTGTCAATATGACTGTGACTCACTCCGGTCTAATTGAGGTGCTTACAGTAACAGGGCAAAATGACAATTGACATTCCTAATGTGATAGAGATGGATGGCCTAGACTGTTGAGCTCTAAACCTCAGCAATTAAATTCATTGTCCCAGCAAGCACAAATGGGCCAGAAAATTACTGAGTGTATGTCCCTTTGAGCACCTAACTGTGGACAGACTCCAACAGGGTCACATGCACCCACAGCTAGTCCTCAAAGGAATAGAAACCCGAAACATACCGAAAACAAGTGCAAATGATATGAAGGTGAAGAGGATTACTCATGCCTTTGGCATCTCTCTCTGCTCTCTCATGATGACCTCTGCTTCATTCTGCAGCTAATTGGAACAAAACGCTTCCTTGTATACTCGGTTCAGGTAAATGAATAGGAAGTACTTTTACAGTGGCAGTGCCTGGAGTTGTGCCACCCTGCTAGTGATAGTATGCTCCTGCTGTGAGACATTAGCAAGAGCTTGTCTGCTGAATTTGATTAAATGAGCAATGAACAACTTGTAGATGTAGAATATTTCTACTCTAAATGGTACCCATGGACAACAGCAGGGTTATTAACAATGCTGTTGTAGTGTATAATTAATCTATAAACTGCTACAGGTAGCATAACCTAACATTTGTTTCCTTATTTAGTGACCCTTACCCTTTTGCACCTTCTTTCTGTGACAGGCAGGATGCAGCTTGCCATAGAAAAAAGGGGTAGGTGGAGTTACCTGGCAGGACTAGAATTCTCATGAGATGCCTACTAACATTTTGTAATTGTATTCCCCTTGCTGGTGGATTTGGAAGGACTGTTACATTGGTTTTAAAATCCTTTATTTATACATCATAGTAATTTAATATAGTATTACCTCCTTGGTCAGTCGCTGCTGGATGCAAGTTGACACCTCCGTATTTGCTTCAACATACAGGTTATCACTTTTGTTACCTTCATTCTTAATATTATTTTTAATTATAATGTTCCCATTGCATTTATTGTGTATACCTGGCAGAAATTAGTTTGTGTTTCACTCACTACAAGATGTTTCTTACGTTTTCGTGTGTGTATTTTTTGCAGTATGTTGGGTGGGTGGGTTGTGTGCTGTTTTTATAGAGTCAGCCAGGCATTCTTGTTAAGGTATGCACATTTATATCACAATTCAATATGTTTAAATTATTTTATTGTGAAGATGTCTAAGAAATATAAAAGCCTCTTAATTTTCTTTTGAATATCTTATATCTCTGCTTTTAGTGCAACCCCTGCTTTACATGGTGCCATATGAGTTTTACAATGTATGAGCTGACTGCCCTTAAATTAATTGTGTTGTTTTGTTTATTGGGACTGTTTTTGTAGGAATTTGATTTATTTCTTATTTGTTTATCTCTTTAATGTTATATTAATCCTACTTAACCCCTTTCACTGCTCTGGTGGGTGCTGCAGTAATGCACTGCTTTTAGTCATCATGTGGTGTGACTCCTGTGGTTGCAGTGTTTATTATAACGCCTGTGGTGTGGGTGCCTACGTCAACAGATCTGAATTATATATGTTTCTGTTTCTATATATTTATAATTGTGGTATATAGCTCTGTGGAGCCAGTACCACCACCCCCTATTCAGTCTGCTTCACTATGATAGATACTTGGTTTATATTAAATCATCCTACTTTACTTGTTAATATTGGTAGCTTATTTGCTTTACAGTGTTTGTTTATTTGGTCTATATTACTTTATTGTTACTGCTCCAATCAAGTGCCTCTTGTATGGGATCCATATAACTGTTCATGAGGTAACATGCCAGCATTTATATTTTATTTGCTGGTGAAAGTTTTATCAAAAAGTGAATTTTTGTACTGCACCTTTCCCTGTAACCTTTAATAAACACCCTGTGTGGAAGCCTAACGTCATCCTGGGGAAAATCCCACCTATCAAATAACACTCCTGCAGGTGTAACTGCCAGAAAACATGAGACCTTCTATGGGTCAAATTTATATTACAAAACATTTCAATATTCAGACATATAATGTATCATACATGGGGTAAAAATGCAGCACCATATATCTGAACTCTAACTTATGCACTTTCAGAATTGTACTGTTAATTGCACTAGACTTCCTTTTAATTAAGTGATATAATCCTATTATAACATCAAATACTGTACACTTAATTTTACATTTATTCCTTTGGCAGATGCTTTTTATCCAAAGCCACTTAAAAGTGAGGCAGATCCAATCTAAGCATAGAGCTGAGCAATTGAGGTTTATGGGCCTTACTCAAGGTCTCTACAGTGTCCCTCTGGTGGTCCTGGGATTTAAACTCACAATCCTCTTGTCACTAGCACTGAACCTTAACCACTAAACTGCCATATCCCCCAGTTTTGCACCTCAAATTTATTATAGCAGCACATGGTTAACTGAAGATAGAATCTCATCGCCATTAGGGTGTCTAAGTCAGAATTTCTCCAGGAGCTACGTTGATCTCCACAATGTCTAGGATTCAGTCATTTCTAAAGCATTGTACTGTTAAGATCATCTCATTAGGGTTGTTATTCTGTGCTACATTTTGGAAGTTCACCCCAAAAGTTTTTTTTTATAAACCCCAGAACTATCAAGTTTAGTCTGGTCCCATTTCAGATGCATCAACATAATTTGTTTCCTGGCAGAAGCATCAGTATATTGACTGGGCCTAGATCAGTATCATTTGCCATGTGTCTGCTGCACCACTGTGATGTATTTTGGCTCTGATAAGTTCTGGTTTGAATTCCTGGTGGCATTCCTTGACTGGAGCCAGATGATTCAGCAGGCTGTCAGCCTTGTGGCCAAAGTTCAGAGGGCCTGTCTGATCTGTCTCCTTTACACCCGGCAGAAAACAAGGGTTGGAGGCTCATCAGTTGCACTCTCCATTAAACAGTGACCTCTGCATTAGCATCAGGGCCAACACTGTGTAAGGGCCAACACTGTGAAATATTGGTTTATTTTCTTTGATGACTGTAAAGTGATACTGTCAAACTGAATTAATCACACATTTCTGAGATTTAAATTAGGACACAAGCTAACACATTACAGGAGATTTGGCAGTAGGTTACATCAGCCTTTGAACATTTGCCTATGGAAATAATAAAAAGATTATCTTTGTCAGAGCAGGTCCATTTCTATTCTTCTGTCAAATTCAGTCCATAAACTGTTCCAATTTTAATCACCTTCACTCAGCAGTTCCTCTACAAACAGCAATGGAAACTCTTTCGATAAAAGTTAACCATCAGTAAAATACTTCAACTTCATACTTAATCAACATCTGTTTTTAAAGAGCTTCTCTTCCTTTTTTTAGTGTAATTATGCTGACCCACTTTTCAGCCTCTGCTAATAAATTACCTTCACTGTCCCCAACTTCACCTTTCAGTTTGCTAATGTCTTGTCTCCTTTCTCCACACAGGCTCTGTCTAAAAATATATTTTGGCAAAAAAATTAATTTACACAATTTTCGACTAGTTGATCACTTAGGACAAGCTTGGTGTACGCTGTTTACTTCTTTAGTCTTGCAAGAGCTATGAGACTAACATAGCTAACAAATAATAATGAAAGTTCCAAGCTCATTTTTATAATAATATACCCACACACCATAAATATATGCCTCATACCACATTTAGTTCTTCAGTAATGTCACACAGATTTGCCGATGTGGTTTAGGACACAGTGTGACTGTAATCTATAACAATAAACAAAACTTCACAGTGTAGCTGAACACTGTAACATTATGTGGGCAGCAGTCTTGGACAACCGGAATCATTTTTTTCCTTTGAGCAATTTGGTATTACTCTGCTCCCCTAGGTCCCAAAGGAATTGTACCTGAAAGCTGAATGTGATGCGGATGATAATATATATTAGTTCCACTCGGAATATGTACATATGAACTGCTATTTTTCTAAATCATTTACATAAAAATTATATTACGTAGCTAAAAAATGTCATTTGAGGCAAGCATGTGAAGATTTGAGCAAGTATTTATAAAAAAGTTTTTGGGTGAGATAGACTTGTTAGCCATTACTTACTTGTTTGCCTCGTAGCTCCAGTACAAAATTAAAGAATCAAACATCAAACATCAGACACCAGACATGTCTCTGCTGATCAATTAGCACAACATTTTGTTCTCTTCCTAGGTACTCTGCACCATTCTCGCAGCAACAAATCAGTATTAGCCAACTTTCATGTGTTGAATTATAGTTATACTGTATGTGGAATAAGTTGACACTTGGCCGAGAGAGAGAAGTGGTAACTTACTGTAGTCTTTTTAATGCTCATCTTGTACCTAGGGCTCAGACAATAAGCAAAGCCATGCTGAGATTAATCTACAGACAAACTATTCACTCTTATTACCAATGATGGCAATTTCCTTGAGCAGACTCGCTCAATTTCAAAGTCACTGTGTCTGCACTTCCAGAATTTAATGAATCAGTTGATGTTTTTTAGGGTGAAATTGCACATCTCAATTGTCTTATTGCTTGAACATGATGCCATCACAAGCTGTCCTAATGATCAACTCCGCTGGCCACTATTGCTTCATGCACGTGTGCTTCAGCTGGGGGTTCAAGGAGTAAACAAACAGTTCCAGTGTTATTGTACTTGACCTTGTGACCACTAGAGCTCCAATTTTACCTATTGCCCTTTTAATCCAAGAAATTGGCAGATTTAAATGTGTTATTCAGTGCAAGGCATTCAGCAGTGCCAGGCAGAGTGGGAACTGGCAAGATAAAGCATCGAGAAATGCCTAGGTTTGCTCTGCGGATTACAATCTCCGTAATCTCCCAATCCTCTTAAAATAAGATGCACCTTTTATTATGTTGATTACAAGTTCTTCTTTTATAAACAGGGCAGCATACACATGAATGCTAACGAATGCAGAGCAGAAGCTCTGAGTAGGGTCACTTCAGGTTAATTTCTTGTTGGTGGTCTTCTATAACTCCACAGCTTTCCCTCTTATTGTCATGCTTTTCTTCAACCTAAAATGACCACTGACATGCAGCATTAAGTGACTGATACAAAGCTACAGAAAATGCTTTCAGTCTGCTAGTTAAGTTGAAGCGCTATTGTCTAACTATACAGTTTTTAAAGTGACTACTAAAGTTATAGTGTTTGTTGCCATTCCAAGTTCCTTGCATTGGAAATGATTAAAACAGTGATTTGGTGTTGAGAGCCCCCTAAAGGCATCTGTAAACATTTAATTTGATTTGGTTTTTTTATGGCTTTGTTATTTTATATTTGTAATTTAATCACTTCAAATTCTTTTACTGGCACATTTGCCATAACACTGGAAAACGGAGATCAGAGTGTCAGCTTACTAATATGTTATTAGTGAACATCAGAATCATTGGTCCTTCATGTTGATTTTATTACTTTATTTTACAGAGTCTGTCTGGACAAGCCATCAGGAATACCAATATGCCATGAGAAAGAACAGATATTGATTATCCAGTGGAGGAATGTTGGCCGTGTTGGACGTGGGGTGGAGAGAATTTCAGGGTTTGTTTCCTGAGCCGTGTCCAAGGCCATCCTGGATTTCAGTCCTGGGGAGTATCCACAAGAGCCAAGCTCCAAAAGAGTGGCCAAGTTCTTTCAGTCAAGCCAACATGAAGAGAAGTTATTTTTTGTCTGAAGTTTTATTTCCTAGTGCTTTCTAGGTTGGGTATCATGGTTTCCAATGTTCTTACCAACATTAAAAACAATCAACTGACCCATGCCAGAATATTCCATCTAGCTTGTCAGATGGACTTCAGAAAACAAACTGGTGAGAGCTGAAAAGTTTCCAGCTCTTAGACAGATGCCAGGCTGCCAGTTGCCTGTTTGGAAAGAACTGAGAAATAAAGATGTAAGAGCCAACTTTTATTCCACTGTCTGATATACCAGGGCTGATGTGTCATCCCTCTCCAAAGGTTGGCACTAGCAGATGGGTTGCAGTTAAGAGTGTAAAAAGGATGTGTGAGAGAGGCTATACTTGGAGACTCCGATAATTACATGATTTCATCTTACAATCAGCAC
>JAOUQW010000046.1:10299074-10309405 GCA_028565825.1 Olivaichthys viedmensis | reverse complement strand
TACATTTGCTTCTAATTTTATACACATAAAAATGATTACATTACATTATTATATTCTGTTTGCTTCATCTATAGCTTGTAATGTTAAATACAGTAAATATGGATTTGATCATACTTTTATGTATTATATACAGTACATAAATAACAAAGTTGGTTTGGAGATTTTTAATTGAATGTACTTGTAATTACAATAACAGATTTTTTGTTGGTACAACATTTGTATTTTTTAATACTTTTTCACAATCAAGCCAAAAATCAGAATACTCTTCACAAGATTCGGCTCTGTCTACAACATTTTTGATCACACTAAAAAGTCCTTTGACTACATGTGGTAAATATGTTTTCTGTGCTGTAATTAAGGCTTAGACTTTAAAGTCCCACCATCGCAGGTGGCTTGTAAGACGTAGGAAAGCATGTAGCCCTTGAGGTTTAGATCTCTCTCCTAGGAATTCATTCTTTTCCTTAATTTCCATAAGATTAGCTTTTCTATGAATGTCTATCAGTTATATTGCGTGATTGCATTTTATGCTCAGCAGAATCATGTGATTAGGCCAAACAAAAGGAAGACCCCACACCCCGCTCCACTGCTGGCTTGTCTGGTCAGCGAGGCCTTTATTGCTATAATGAAGGTCTATTTCATTGACCAGTAGCACAGCTGTAGGCCGCCAGGCTGGCGCAGGCCTGCTGTGATGAAGATGTGATTGGGTGTGATTACTTAATAGGCTGGGTGATGAGGTCAATAGCCTGATCGACAGGAGAACATTGCCGAAGGCTGCAAGCAGCAAACCAGTACTGTCAGGTGCAGCACAGCACACGGCCCTGCCTCTATCTGCCTGGATCCCATGGGTGCTATGCGCCATCTCATCTCACTCAATGATATGAAACTAATGTCTCTCAACTGGCACATGCATCTTTATGTTAGACAGCAGTCCTTCCTCCCTGTTGTGCTGGTGAATGTGGGAATTAGTGGTTTTAACCTTCATGGAGCACATTGCAGTAGCAGCTCATCAGAATCTCATCATAGCATAGGATTACTGTCTGTCTTTCAACACACTCTCAATCACCAAAAATAAGGCACTTAATTCACTTCCGTGTTAATCTGAAATATTTGTAATAACACTGTATTGATATAAAATATAATTGAACATTTATTGTAATCATCAGTTAACGTACATAATCTTGAAATGCATTCTGCTGTTGCAAACAATAAATTATAAAACAAAATATCCATCCTGACAGCATATGCTATGCTAAAGCATTAACAGCAGAACGATCTGTCTATAGGGTAGATATAAACACCCAGGGTTGTTATTGGCCATCCAGCTGCAACAACAGAATTATATTTATGGGAAATATTGATTGGCATATTGTTTCCATCACAGTTAGGAGGAAAATCACTGTGGGACAAATCTCAATCATCGATTTCAAATATCATTCATGTGACTATAAATCTCATCAACATAGGCAGCTTAGGCCTGTTGGCTCCAGACATGCTACACCCTTCAATGTTTTTTTTTCCACCTCAATCTGCCTGAGAAATCAGACCCATGCATGTCTACATGTACTGTGTGCAGTAATGAAGCCATATGGCTTGTGTGCTGGAACACAGAGAGGAGAGCATGCGGCACAGACGTGAGAAGCAGAAACACTGGACTGCCTCTCCTGCTCAGGCCACAGTTTCAGTATGAAAGTTTGCCTCTCAAACAGCTTTTTTTCTGTGTGTGTTTTTGCACTCCAGTAAGATTAAATGTAAAACACGGCTCTAACTGTTGTCGCTATGCCCGTGAGCGGGTGAGGGGATTTGGGGAGGAAATTGTGGCCTGACCTAAATTTACACAGAGGGAAAGAATTTAAATGAAAGTGCAGAATGAAAACACTCAGGCCTATGCCATGGAAGGAGTAATACCGAACACCAGAGCGGCAGTGCTAAAGGATTGCATTTTCATCATGAGAATACAAATAATAATAATAATAATAATGCCCAAGCAAACACTATTTGGCATCGATTTGTTGCAAATTGTTCAATATAATTTGAGACAGTACCCCAAAAGAAAAAAAAGATTTTGCAGTGTTTTTGTTTATAAATTAATATATTCCACAATTATGTTCAATTAACTTTATAAAAATGACTTTACTTTTTCACATGTTAAAATTACTGGAATAAAAAAGATGCAAAGGTTTTTTCTTTAAAGAAACCTAAAGGTCATAGGTGAAAGTCAATTACTTGCTTTAAGTATGAAAATTATAATGTAGCCATGAAAATTAATTCTGAATTAGAAAAGGGATTTGATTATTTATAAATACATTTAAAGAGCTTAAACAACATTTGTCCTAAATATAAATTACTTGAGCATCTTAACTGGTAATGGTTTAATGATTTGGATAGTTAAGCTACTAATATAAAACAGCAATAGTCATATTTTATTATTATTATTATTATTATTATTATTATTTTTATTATTATTTTTATGACTGTTAAAATGCAAAGAGGAATATTCATGTGATAAACAGGAAAATAAACTGAAGATGCTTTAAGACTTCCCTCTCCTTGTGCCCTGAACAAGGTACATAGTGCACAATTAATTACAATTACAGCAAAATTACAATTTGACAAATCAAAACAACAAGAACAATAATAATGAAATAATAATAATAATAATAATAATTCTTATTATTATTATTATTATTATTATTATTATTATTATTATTATTATATTATACCTACTTATTCAACTTAAACCTAATTTATTAAATGTGTCATTATTTTGGTATTATGTATCCAAAAATATTGAGAGTGGGTGATTCTAATTGTTATAGAGGAGCTACAGAAATCTATTTGTTAATCTACTTATTGCATACAAGAGCATGAGATATTATTATTATTAGGTTCCTACATTGCAACTTTGAAAAGTGTGCATGTCACGTACATGAATGCAGAGGCACACAGCGCTGTTCTGTGTCCTAGCAGCAGACTGTAAGCTGATGGTGGGTGTGGGTCTGGCGTGCAGTGTTCCCGGATGTGGAATAGCAGTAGCTTGCATGATTAGGACAAAGCAAGACAGCACGACATAAAATCCCTCACTGCCCAGCCTTTAAAAATGCAGGAGCCACATGCACGCGAAAGCAAGTGAGGTAGATGTATAAATTATGGACCAAAAAGAGTCTGCCTTCAAAAGATTGGAGAGTTTGTCCACAACAGACAGGAAACTTTATTGCCTGCAGGAAGGCAACAAAACTAAATGACTGTAATTTTTTAAAACATTTGGTGTTTAGGCTGCAATCTAGTGGAAAACAGTGGAAGTACTATTTCTGTTAAATGAATTTTCATAAATATATTTTGCGTAAAAAAAACAACACAAATGTTACTGGTTTTAGACAATGGGTCAATGAAATGGTAGCTTTAATATAGAATTTTACAAAACCTAAAGAAGGGAGCATGTTTTTCTCAGAAAAGTCACATGCACAGCTCCTGAGTACAGGAACCAACAGAGAATCCCAACAATTTATGGCTATTTTTTAGTGTTTGTAAACAGTGATTTCTGGCACACTGTACTTGGCAAGCAAAGTATTTGAATTCTCTTTTCCTATAAAAAAAAAAAAAGATTTGTATATACTATATCTGTAAATTACAATTGACTCATTAATGTGTGCCGGTGTAAAGAGCTTTGTAGATTCCCCTGGCCTGGACTTCTGTCATTATGCTGTTAACAGACTAAGTCAGCAATTTAAGCTGATCTTAGGCTTCAGAGCAAATCTGAATTATATATAAAATGGTAAACCCTGTATCATTTTAGTCTATATAGCACAGTACCAGTGTGTGTGTGTTTGTGCAATAACCTTGCTTGAAGGTTATTGCATAAGGCATGACAAAACAAGTCACAAATAAGATGAAAGAGACACACAATAAGAGCGAGAGAGAGAGAGAGAGAGAAAGAGAGAGAGAGAGAGAGAGAGAGAGAGAGAGAGAGAGAGAGAGAGAGAGATGCTGGTGTCTTGCTGTACGAGCTATCCCAGTCAGAAAATAATGATCTATAGCAGAAGTAGCAGAAAAAGCAGGGACTGTGGGAGGATTTAACTGGGTCTGTCTTTTCATAGGTCTGCATTCTTTCCCCTTCTGTTTGGTAGGTGCAAGTTGCAAAATATTTGTTCGATATGAAATAAATAATACATGGGCCATTTAATAATGCAGTGAAACGGAGAGGGCTTAGACTTAAAAACACACTCTACAAAACCAATGTGCTTGTTCAGTTTGTCAACCAGCCAAGCCTTACCCTTTGTAGACCTTAGTTTTCCAACAGCAGTTTACTGGCTTATGTAGCTCAGAGGGTCAAGCATACCAGGATTTCACACTTCACACAGTCCAGGTCTTGGAGCACACTGTTATGGCAATCTTGTGGTAAAGACATTTATCCAGTTCTAGTTTTTAATAAGTATGAGCAAATATAAACTTCACAAGGCAAACCAGAGAAACATAAAGTTGCATTGCAGAACCTTGACAAGCTTAATCTCCAGCTCCAAGCCCTGAAAGAAAATATTTCATAAGCAGACAAAATTGAACAACAAAGCCTGTGTATTTATAATAAGCTCTGGGGTCATAGTTGGTATATTTGTGATAGCCTGCAGTATTAAAAGTGCACAGCTCAGATTGTCACATAAAAGGCCATGGAAAAGCATTCTATATAAGCAGTGCATTGCATAACCCGGGCTGGAGAGTGGCTACATGTTCATTTTTAAAGCAGCAGTATGGCACATACTATAGAGACAGCAGCCCTAACTGTTGTTTTTCCTGTGTGGGTTATAGCTATAGACTTCTGCACCTAACGCTACTACACTGTATATTCTTTGCATTTTTATACATCAGCACCAGGTGAGCCTGCAACTATTCACAGGTGAAACAAAACAAAATGACATACTGGAATAAATTTAGTACAGTATTATAGGCTCTCTGTGATTATATGCTATATACAGTACAACCGCCAAAACCCAATTTAAATCTGAAGGAATACACCTTTAGGAATTTAAACTATAACTATTTTTTAATTAATTTAAACTATTAAATTGTGGTGATTTGACTTTCAAGTCAGTCTAAGTTAAGTGAATGAATTTTGTATGAATGGCCATTTGTTTTCTAGTACTTTCATCATATTTACTATAATACCCAATTCCTTTAACATAGGACAATTTTAGTGCAGCTAGAATTATAAATAACTCTTACAGAACCAGATTAATCAAAATATGTTGCATGTATGTTTTTTCTGATGCACTTGTTATTGTATATGTGATTGTATTAAGTATAGCATTTTCCCTGTGAATCAGGTCATGGCTCTGCAGTGAGCAGTGCAGAAGGAAATGTTAAGAGCGCAAATGCCAGGTAGACTTCCTTCCCAAAAAAATGACTACTAAAAATCATGACAAACAGAAGATCATTAAGGATTTACTACCCATGCATATGATCCATGCACAGTATCTTAAGAAACGAATATCTAACCTTCAGAACTACTCTGACGATCCTTATTTAGTGTACTAAAAATCCCTTTCTGCATAGATCAAACCAACATTGATGTCATTTCTATCACTTATTTAGCCGTTGATGCATGTGCAGGTGTTGCAATAAATACTGGATGTTCAGATAGCGTACATTACTTAGTTACCTGATCTTGTGCTCTTTCTGGTGTTGCTTGTTCTTCCATTGCTGTTGTGTATGGGCATTGCATGGCAGCTGGGCAGCAGAGAAGGCACAAAGGGGTTAAAGGCTGCTTGGCTGCTTTTTACCATCTACCTCATGCTCACCAGGAGAGAGGCTGGCAGAGGAAGCTTCTATTTCCTTCAGCTAAGTGAGGGCTGGGGAGGCACGCAGCACTGCCAAGCATGGCTAATCCGAAAAGACAGTTCCTGCTTATTATAGAACCATTGCAGATAATAAAATCTGAATCAAACTGCCCGCTGAAAGCCACTGGAGAGTTTCTTCCTATTTAATTTTTAAAGTTATGGAAGCACTTGACATTGGGGTGGATCAAATATCACTAGTTTGCGTGCAAATACTTACTTAGTGGGACAACATTTTTTGCACAGTAGAATCTGAGCAAAAAAACACCTCCAGGTGCACAGCAGTGCAATGGCAACTAATGACACTGTTCCATTTTTCCCCTCCCCTACTGTTATAGCCACCCCTAAGTGGTCATGGCTGATTTATTTCAATTCGTTTTCACAGGGGCAAGCGCTATGACAAATGTATATTTTGGCTGCCAGAAACTGGTACCGATCACAAAACTACCACAACATCAAAACAGATGGGAATACATCTCCAGATCACTGCAATCCCTAAACTAGAATAATGGAGTGAGCCATACAGTACACACAGGCAGAGTGAGACGGAGGGTAAGCTGGAGAAAGCAATGACTGACTGCTTTTTCGCCCACCTGCCATCCTCTCCATCTCCTGCACCTTCTCCTCTTTCATGTGCATCTTTTGTTTTGCTCTGTAAATAGATGCAAGTCACTTCCTCACCTGTCCTCATACAAAACCTCTCTTACAAATTCAAACATGAAGCCTTTCCCTTACTAGTACACTCTTCTGCTTAGCAACTAAGGCTACAATTAGCATCACTGCAGCTAAAGTCCCTCTTGCTCTCCCACTCCACTCCCTCACCTGTTCAGTCATGAGAAAGGTACATAGAGATACAAAGCAGGGTTAGTGAGTGAGTGATTCAGACCTCGCAAGTAATCAGGGCAATAAAAGCAACGAGACTGAGAAAACTGCCATAGATATAAAATAGAAAGAAGAAATTTGTCACTGCTCAAGACAGTCAAGGGCAAAAGGCATCTATCATTGTCCAAAATTTAAGTGTTCATTTTTCTTCTTGTCTGATTGCAAAATTAGTGATGTGTCCTGCCAAGCAATGAGAGTGGTTCAACATACATTAATTCATCTTTAGTTACCGCTTTATCCTGGTCAGGGTTTGAATATGATCTGGAGCCCATCCTGGGAACACTGGGCGGAAGGCAGGACAAGACGTCAGTCCATCACAGGGCATCACACACACTCACACCTAGGAGCAATTTAGAAATGCCAATACAACTCCTGCCATGATTTTTGGAGGTGGGAGGAAACCGACGTAGACATGAAGAGAACGTGCAAAACTACACACAGACAGTTACCCGAGATCAGGATCAAACCGCCGGACTCTGGATCTGTGAGGCACCAACAGTACCCGCTGCACCACTGAACATGCTCAAATGAACTTAAAAGGTATATGACATTAACTCAGTAAAAAGAAAGCAAATGGTTAAAATGTTGTATTATTGTCCAAAATGTAAGTGTTCATTTTTCTTCTTGTCTGATTGCAAAATTAGAGATGTGTCCTGCCAAGCAATGAGAGTGGATCATAGTTCAACATACATTAATTCATCTTTAGTTACCGCTTTATCCTGGTCTGGGTTTGCATATGATCTGTATTACATTTTTGAACAATGGAAACAAGTTAAGACACCTGTCTCCATTACGTTGAAAAGATAACTGAGTTTGACAGTGGTTTATCACAAGTGTGCTTAAATAAGCAGCCCTTTATAACGCTTAAATAAGTACTTGTAAAGATAGCAAAGTCCATGAAGAAAATAGAATTTTAAAGGTTCATGTTTGTGCGTCTGAGTTCCACTAGTCTTTTAAAGTGCATATAACAGATATTTCTCACAAATACTCTGCATTAACAGGAAAATGCATTTAGATGCAGCAGACGGTATCTCACAGCAGGGCGCATACTGCATACTCTCACACTCCCGGATGGTGATAATGAGTGTTTCTGCCAAGTGCGACAGCCATTTGAAATATGCACCTTGATGAGTGTTCTTGCCTCCATCCGTCCAAAGCTAACATGCGAGTGGGATCACTGTCTGCAACCCTGCACATACTTCCAGTGCTATCATTTGGGAGGAAGAGGACGAGACCCGACCACACTGCATGACAGTGTAATTGACATGCTTGAGTGGCAGAGGAGTTCAGCTTTAGAGCACCAAAGCAGCTTTCATTGTAGATGGAGAAAGGTACTGGTTAATTATAACAATACGGCATTTTGGCACATTCAATAAATCATACCACATGTGAGGGAGACAATAGCAGATGATGCAGCTGCAGGCTGTGATGGCTAAATGATGGCAGATGAAAAGAGAAGACAAGTGCCTCATTACGCAAAAATGTCCAACTGCTAGATAATTGCACATCAAAGATAAAAATAAGCCTATGACTGAGAATATGAAATATGAAAGCATGCCACCTATGGTACTGACAGTCAACATCATTTTTTAGCTCTGAGCAGACAAGATTTGAACAGACAAGAACAAATAAATTAGTTTATTATAAAGCACTATATCATTTTTAAGAGTTTTGAGTCATTTACAGATATGAATTCCCCTTTATATTTGGATAAACAAAAAAAGTAATGTTTGAGATCCTGTAATCAGTTAAAATGATAAATAAATCAACACCTGTTGATGTAAGTGACTTGCCTGCAACGCTCCCCCAGTCATATGGTGAAAGCTGAACAGGGACCAGAGATCCTTTCAACCCACTCTGTTTCCTCCAATATTTATCCCAGTTTCAAGATCACAGCACTGCTTTGATGTCTGTCATGAGTTGTGTACAGTTCCCCCATCACAGCCAGTTTGATAAGTGAATTATCCGACTTCAGATCCAGACCTTGATAACTGCATGGGTGCTGCACTCCAGGATGTCATTTAACAGAGCTAAACCACAAAAAGGGCGCATTAACTATCTGATCCTACCGTATCTGCTACTAAGCTCTAATAACAGCATTGAGATGTCATGTAGGAAATTCCAGCTTGCTGATAGGTCGTTTCAATACATTACTTGTAGTGAATCAAGACATTATGTGGAGTGCAATGCATTTGAGCCAGAGAGAAAGAGCGGGCTTCCACACTGCACAGAGGAGGTCAGGCAGAGATGAAAAGGGAGAGCATTTCTGTGGTGACTCATGGCATTTCAAAGAGAGCACTACAAAGTAGATTTGCGTCCCTAAAGAGATCAGTCTAGAACCATCGGGAAGCACATGATTCAGCTTTACCTTGGCTGAAATTGCAGTTATTACTGAGGTCTCATGTAATTTAACTGAACTCCTCTTAAACTGTTGACATGCTGCACCTTAATTGATTACTCTCATGCTTTTGAGTAATCAGAAGGACATCAGGTAAATGTGACATGAATAATTAAATACATAAACAGCTTTTTGGCTGAGACATTGTGCAAGGTAACCGCTTTATTTATTCCACTCTGTGTGTATTTCAGTAGGGTTGGATGAGAGAGGGAGAGAGGAAAGTGTACATCCAGAAGGTGAATGTGAAAAAGATTAGTCTAATTTCAATCATTCTTCATAGAGAGGGTTTGCAAATGTTAACACTTACATGAAAAAAGAGCTCTACTAGCAGTGATATGGGTCAGAATTAAGACATTATTAATTGCACAGGCAAATTAGATGGACCCCGGAAAGTGACCTTCTCTAAAGTGGATGAGATGAGAGAAAAAAAAATGTCTTAATCTCTCCAGCACTGCTTAGATAAATGTCAATGATATCCATCACCTTGGTTAACCACATAGAGAATGGTGTCAGTGTTTAATTCTTCTCATGACAAGAGACTGGCACTAACAAGCTCCTATATTCTTGCCATGCAGACAACACAGAGAATATAGCTCAATGTGTCAGATTACAGCTAAATACTTTTGCCTTTAGACCTACCTCAGTCCACGAGTGTTTGTTTTTTTTGAGTGTTTATTAATTTATTGTAGATAAATGCGTAACACTTAACAGGATAGAATTGATCATCATCCCTACATTTCTGTGATCGACTTCTGACTATTAGGTCTACAGTAGCTCACTTTAATGCCCTTTTTTTAATGAAATGGCTTAAATGTCAGGCATGTTATTTTAGCAAGTTTCCATTTACCCACAAGAGTTTTCTCTGAGTGGTGTGGTGAACATGTGTACCACATACACATTTTTTCCCTTCATTTTAGTAAACACATATGACATTAAGTGGCCCTGATTGGAACCAACATCTCCATGTGTGGTCGTTTGTCTAGACAAAGCTGTGTGCCACTTGCACATTCAGTCTGAGAGCAGCAAAAACAGCAGAGCCAAATCTATAATTATTGTCAGTAATGTAACTCCTCATGGCACCCAACTCATTTGATCAGTAAAGTTTTATACTAAATATTAACATTAACATTATTTTTGCTCAGGATATATTATAATAATAATGCTTCTTTATTGTCACATATACATATACAAGTACAGTACAGTGAAATTTGATTCTTCGCATATCC